>OZ010588.1:45338908-45938908 GCA_963932145.1 Acanthosepion lycidas | reverse complement strand
TGAACTCTACTGAGGCTGGAGAGTGAAGATTGGGCAAATCCAGACCGGATGTGGTAGTAAGACTCCATTTTTGGTCTGATCTGGCTCTTGTAAGGATAGAGTATGGTAGAAAGTGGAGCGGTACAAGGAAATGAGCATTTTTCCAGCATCTTTAACGATGAGTTGTATACACAATTTCCACTTGAATGAGATTTAGCCGTATTCGATATTCCGGGCAAGGAACTTCATTGAGAGTACAACCGGTCATCACGACTGGAGAAAACTCAGTCTTTACTGTGATGAAACGTCATTAGCTTGGTTTTGGAAGTATTGAATGTTACAAGCCAGTTCCACTCCCAGTGAACTGTGAGAGCCAGGTCAGAGGAAATCATTGATAAAATGCCCCTTCTCCAAACATCATATATCGCCAAATATTAATCAAAAACGGGTAATTGTTTAATGTGTTTTTGCAGCTTATTAACCGTTTGTCGGTTATTTAAAGCCGAAACAGATTTTGGATTTTCTTTTTTTTTTTTTGACAAGTGAATAACAATTTTCTGGGAATAATAAAAAATTTTCAAGATACAAGTCCTACTATTCAACTCATATGAAAAGGATTCATACCTTGTCCAAGGCTATCCCTCGCTCGGAAAGGAGCGACATGAACGACAGCTGTCACCGGACAATTATCCAGCGACTGTTCGCATCAAACAAAAATTAACTCTCGGGACATGGAACGTTAGGACGTTGAACAATTTTAGCTAGTTATAAAATGTAAAAGAGTAGGCTAAAAATCAACATCTTAGGTGTATGTGAAACTAGGTGGCCAAACAACGGAGATTTTGTTAGTGACAATCACCGGATTATATATGCAGTAAGATTGACACTAGATAAAGAATTCAAGAAATGCGTTCTGGGATAATGCCAATTATCCGAAAGAATTCTGGTAGTCAGTCTAAAAGGAAAGCCTTTCAACATAGCTATCATAATAGTGTATGCACCGACAGCACAAAGTAAGGAAGAAGAAATCGAATCTCTCTACTCCATGCTAAACAACGCCAAGGCTCATTGCAAATCACAAGTCATAATTATCATGTAGGCAGGGAGAGGGCAGGGGAGATAGCTGGCAAATTCGAACTAGGAACCCGCAACGAACGTGGAGAAAAATGGATTCAATGGTGCACAGCCAATGACAGGTAATAGCAAACACATGATTCCATGAACATCCGAGGCGATTATGGACATGGAGAAGCCCGGGAGGAGAAACTAAGAACCAAATTAACTCCATAACTATCAACAAAAGATTCGAGAATGCAATGGTTTATCGCAAAATCTACACAAGTGCCGACTGCAGAAGCGACCATTGCCCTGTTATATGTAGACTAATAGTGAAACTATGGAAACTGAAGAAGTCTAATGTAGCACCAAAATTGCAATACAACAAACTCCTGAGCGACCTGAACCTGGAGGAAAATATATAGACAGTGTAAAAAAAGATACGAGGGACAAAATGGAAATGCAAACTCGAAATGAGACACACTAAGAGAAGCTTTAGTGACACCAGAAAATGATATCATCCCAAAGGAGAATGGACGAAGGAAAAAAAACGAATGGATCACTGATGTGATTCTCGATATGATACAAAGGAGACAGAAAACTCTGCCAAGATAGGCAACAGAATACAGAAAACTACACACAACGAATTAAGGACCAAATGCTAAAGAAGAGTTGCTAAGCAAAAAATGTGCAGAAATAGAGAGATTGAGTACTACAAAGGATATATGCATGAAGAAATAAGGAAACTAATAGGGCAGAAGGCATGCTCGTCAACAGGCTGCTTAAAATCCAACGATGAAACGTTCATATTCGAGAATGAAAAATTCTTCATCGCTGGAACGATTATATTGGAGAACTCTCCCACGGCGAAAGAGAACAAACGCCAGTAGACAGAATTACCGACGGGTCTGAAATTATAAAAACCGAAGTAGAAGCTGCACTGGCCAAATTGAATAGAAACAAGACGACAGCGCCGGATGGAATTGTAACAGATATGCTGGGAGCCTTAATTGATTTTCGTGTAGACAAGATTACAGAAATAATAAAGGAAATCTACAACAATGGGGATATACTAGAAGATCTCATCAGATCTATTTCATGGCACTGCCTAAGGAACCAGGCGCAAACGAACGTGAACTCCACGCAACAATCAGCCTAAGGAGCCACATAACAACTCATTATCCGTATTCTGATGAAGAGTGCACGCAGCAGAATTAGGTCAGAGATAGGACAAGAACAGTTTGGGTTCGTTAAAGACATCGGAACAAGGTACGCGATATTCATGCTCAGAATGTTAACAGAAAGAGCAATACAAATTCAGAAGAACGTGCACCTGTGTTTTATAGAACACGTAAAGGCGTTCGACAAAGTACGCCCCAAAGATCTGTTAGAGCTGCTCAGCAAACTTGACATATTTGGGAAGGATATTAGAATAATCAAAAACCTATACTAGCAGCAAACCGCCTGCATAAAGATAAAAAAAAAAAAATGAGTTCAGCAGAAATAAAAAAAATAGAAGGGGCATAAGGCAAGGATGTGTCTTCTCACCGGACTTATTCAACCGATACAGCGAGGCAATTCTGAGAGAATTGGAAATCCTACCGGGATTCAACATTGGCGGACACAATTTTAACAACATAAGATACGCAGATGACACAGTGCTGAGAGCTGACACGGAAAATAAATTACAGAACCTCCTACAGAAGGTAGCGAAGGAGAGCGAAAAGAAGGGACTAAGCATTGGCAACAAGAAGACAGAATGCATGGTCATCAGCAAAAAGATGATCCCGAAATGCGATTTACAGGTCGGGGACACTAAAATCAAGCAGGTGCGGAAATTTAAATATCTGGAAAGTGTTCGGACACAGAACGTTAAGTGTGACGCTAAGATTCGAAGGCGTACTGGGATGGCCAAAGACGCATTCCAAAAGCTAGGCAGAGTATTACGAAACAAGAGGATTTCGTTGGTAACAAAGAAAAGAGTAATATACTGCTACGTGATATCTGTCCTCCTATACGGCAGCGAGTGTTGGTCTCTATAAATATGGAGAAGAGACTCGAGGCAACGGAGGTATGGTTCTACAGAAGGAGGCTAAGGATACCATGAACCGAACATTTGAGCAACGATGAGGTTGTAGTGAGGATGCAAACAAAGGGGAAACTTATACTTAACATCAGGAAGAAGTAGCTGTAATTTCTGGGACACGTAATAAGAAAGGAAGGCTATTATGACTTGCTATTCCTACTAGCTAGGTGTTTTGTATTTGACACAAGAACTTAGATTTGGTAAGGAATAACATTTTTATATATAGGCCAAAAGTTTGGTGCCTCTCTCTAGATTTAATAGTAAATTTTATACTTTCTTTGGTTTAATTAACTCCTACTCAGCTAGGATGCTGAAACTTTTTTTAATCAGAATCACCCCAAGCACTCATGACAATAAAACACAATGGGTTACAGGGTGGGGAAGAATTAGGAAGAGAAACATTAATGATGAGCAGAAAGAGAGCAATCAAGTGATTGCATTTATATATTTTTGCAGATTAAAGTTGGCTGGAAAGCTTGGAACCGGAAGAGAGTTCCACAAGAAGTGCGAGAAAAGAAACTGTTAGCATAGAATTTACGGCTACATCTAGCTAATTCAACTGTAAATTGATGAGATCTCGACTCCAGTCTGGTGCCGTGCTTAAGTTAAAAAAAAAAAACACACTAGATACTATAGCGAAGAGCTCATTAGAACAATTAACATGAAAGTATTTATAAAAAAGACAGTGAGGCAACCTTACAGCGGTGGAAGAGTAACTGAAGCTGAGCCGCCCGATCAGAACCAATAATATTGCAGATTATTCCTTATCAAGGAACTCAAGGTTAACAGGGGCACTTGACCATATGTGGTATCAATATTCTAAGCATGGACGAATATAGACTTATAGATATGTAAGATAGATTCT
Source organism: Acanthosepion lycidas (assembly GCA_963932145.1). Classification (NCBI taxonomy): domain Eukaryota; kingdom Metazoa; phylum Mollusca; class Cephalopoda; order Sepiida; family Sepiidae; genus Acanthosepion; species Acanthosepion lycidas. Next base: position 45,934,922 of record OZ010588.1, on the reverse strand, counting down.
AGAGATAAAAATTGTCTCGCCCGATATAGTGAACCGACTTTCCTATCAATGGATTCAATATAGTCTTTCCACTTTAGATCAGCAGAGAGCGTGAGCCCGAGAAGGCGCAACGAGTCACTTTCCTGGCGGATAGCATCAGCCATGCTGATGAAAGGCAACAAGGGGTCTCTCAGATAATTAATGGAGAGAAGTTTTGGAGGCGTTAAAATTAGCAAGCCATCTTTTGCCCCAGTTAACTACGGACTTGAGGTCGTTTTGGATATCGGCTGCCATTTTGACATTGTCAGACTGATAAACCTTACATTCGAGGCAGGAGTAAACTATTTCACCCAGTGCATAGAAAGGGGGCTACATGAAATTAAAAAAAAAAGCAGCCAGCTCCAGGATTATCATTAGCCAGGAAAGTAACTTGAGGGCGCCTGTTCCAAAAAATCGGAATATTCGTCAAAAGGACCCAGAAAAGTAGCTTCGCCGAGGTAGGTCAAAATTTAGAATTTTGGGGCTTTTATTTCGGGAAAAAGCATCCATTTTGGCGGTACATAGAAATGAAAGTATGAATTTTAATTTTAGTTCAAACCAGTAGAGATTTTTGCAAGACGGTTAGTCATGTACTAATTAAATTTACCGGAAATAAGTATCAGTAACTCATCTGAGAAGTTCAAAGGTTTACTGTATTTACCGATATCTTGGTGATAATATACAACAGAATGGAGAGAACAGAAAGGTAGAGACGAAGTCGTTTGCCACCATATCGTTTTTCCATATATTCTGGAATCGTGTACACCTGCAGTAAAAGAACAACATTCATAATAAAATTGTTAAATAACTGTATTTCATAGTTTATGCCAAACATTATCGTTCAAAAATATTTGTTTCTTTATTCATTCTTTGCCTAGTTTATTATTCAGCTTATCGTTGCTTTTCATCATAATTGTTAGGTAAACCCGGATATAAGAGACCCTGATATAAAAGAAACCCGTATATAAGAGAGATTTTCTCTGGTCCCAAATTAGAGCATGTGTTAATGTAAACAAAATAGACCAAACCCGGATATAAGATACTTCTTCTCCGGTCCCGACAACTCTCTTATATCCGGGTTACACTGAATTATATTCTATATACGTTAAAGTATGTAGCTTGAATAGGAAGTAAAGTAACCTCCTCACATTCAATATCCTCGAAGCTTATCCGATATGAACAGTTATGTAGTTAATATTTTATTTTATTTATTCATACTATATTGTTCAATATCTGTGGTTATAGTAGTAATAAAATAATTTCAAAATTGTTTGAATTTCTTAAATGAAGTCTTCTCATTATTCAATTGCATTAACGATCGTAGAATGTTACAACCGGATAAAAAGCAACAATAAGAGTAAATTGCAGTGACCAAAATACTTTCTGAGCAACGAAACTCATACAAAAACTAAAAGTAATAAGACGCCACTCTTTTTGTCAGATGTGCATGCGTTAAAAACTCTGTGAGCAGCAAGCTAGATCTTTTCAGCTTTTGGTGGGCATGTGTAAAAGAAAAAAAAGAAGAAGCAGCAAATACCAAGAGGCTAGCCCTCTTTTCACATTGTGCTGAGATAGGACATTAAAATTGGTACGCTGTCTAACATATGACACAGACAATACATCTCACTCCTCAACAGAGTAATTTAAATTATTTCTTCATTTTTTTTTAATTTATTTATTTTTTGCAAATTTGTTTGGTTGATTTTGTTTAGCGGCATTTCAACCTCTATAAATTATTTAATCCCGAAATCTATATATTTTGAACGCCATTTTATAACTTCAACTGAATATATTTTGAATGCAATTGTTGGTCATTTTGCTATAAAATGTATTGTTGGCAATTCTACTAATAAACAAGTATTGTTGGTATTTTTTATATAAAAATGTGTCGCTTGTAGTTTTACTATAAAAATGTATTTTTATACTTTCATAGCGTTTTGTTTTTGTTTGGGGTTTCACTATTTTCCCCTAACCGGGGTTCTAACATGCGCTACCTCCCCGGGTCAGAGTGGACCTGGAAACAACAGCAATTAAGAGGTGGTTCCACGCTCCTAAACCTCCCATCTCACTGCCGGATGGAGTTTATCTTTATAACCAGGACTGTTTTTACAAAGGCTTCTAAGAACATTCCTTGAATTTTTAGTTTCTTTCAGAAATTATCCATGAAATTTATCTACACAAAAACGTTCCCGATAAAATAAAAATGTATATCTCATTTTGTTCCACTCTCTTGTTTGTCTATTTTCGCAACCAAGTCAACAGACGACACCTTCTCAGCTAATGAAAACCTAACAAGTCTTTTCTATAAAATTAAAGTCGTAAAAAGGCTTTATGGCAAGCTCGTATGAACACGAAATTTAAAACAAAACTTTTAGCGCAATTCATAAAATAAATGAAATGTAGTATAAATGTCTAATGTATATGTTTATATAAAAAAAATTATAAAGAGTTTGTCTATATTTCCGAGATGAAGCATTGTAGCTATTTACATTGTTCGGGCCGTCCTCATATTTGTTGTCATATTCACGGCGTTTCGGCCGTTGCATGTTCCAGCCTTCCTCAGGTGATTAAAATTTGGGTTCGAAATTTCAAATATGTCAAAAAAATATTAAGACAACAATCCGAACAATATAAATAGCGTAAAAAAAAAAAAAAAAAAAAAAAAGCAAAGAAGACACTTCGCTGCTCACTTTCGAACAGCTATTTTGGTCAAATATGCCCGTTATCTTGTTTGAGTTTAACTTGGCGAAACTATTATGTAATTTTATGTCTTTTTCAGATGATCTTTTAATAAGTGTTTATACAAGAAGGAACTTTATCTTTGTTTCGTGATCATTCATTTATTGCTTTCAAAGCAAAACTGTGCCTAGCACAAATACCTTACTATTAGGTTGGTGCAAAAATAATGACGGTTTTTGACGTATTTTTTAACATCAAAAACCGTCATTATTTTTGCACCAACCTGATATTTCATAGACTTTATTGTATTCCTCTATTGTACACACATCTTTTTACAACATTGATAAATATTGTGTGAACATATTTTACATCCTATGTTTTATCAAATTTTGATTTTCATAAAAATTTTCTATTACATTATTCAATCCCGATTTATATTATTTTTTTTTTTTTCGATTCCTTTCTGTACCTTTTCTTGTGTTTACTTTGTTAATTCTTCATTCACTTTGAATTCCGAACCGGGTCCTCCTCCCTCTGCTTAGACAGAATCATCAGATCTGTTCCGTAACGTGGCTTTTGACTGGCTATGACTAGATAAGACAAGCTATGACTAGCTAAGACAAGAAATTAACCAATGGCCTGAGTGGAGACACTCGGGTTCCCCACGTTGATTCACATTTAAATATAATGGTGGCACCATAATCTTTCAGAGATAATATTTATCACAAGAAATTGATTATCTTTCAACGACCTGATAAAAAAAGAACAGATTCACATGATTACTAAAAATACAATTATCTACAATTTCTGTTTAAATTTATAAGTAGTATGCAGTTTAAATGAAATAGGATAAAATATTTCTTAAATCTCCTGAAAACCCAGAAAAATAGGGCTTTGATGTCAGTTCTCTACTCTTTCGTCAGAAAGTGAGACAGGCTGGTTCACTTCACCCCAAAGAACTGTGATAATCCAGAATTAAGATATTTCATCATTCTAAAAATAATCTTGTCATCAGTTATGATAGAAAATAAGGATATTTCAGCATCCCTGAAATAAAGATAAAAAATTTCAACATCCTAAAAACAACCTTGCCACCAGTGATAAAAGATGAGAAAGATATTTCATCATTCTAAAATTTGATTATAAAAACGATCCTTCCACCACAAGCGAGGGCAGTTGTGACAGTAGGATCAGTAGAGTAGACTAGAGTAGCAGTAGTAAAATGGAACACAATACATCAATCGCCATCGCTCCGGAAAATCGAAAGTTGACGATCTCAAACGATATCCTTAACAACAAAATTCACTGAACAAGCAAAACAACTATGCACAAACTTTTTAAAGAGACAGTAACACTGAGAACATTTTTAACACCCGCCATACTAATATCTGTAATTTACAACACGAAAAAAATACACATTCTTGTTATTAATGTCAACACGTATGTTCTGTAATATTGTTTATATTATTGTACTTTTTTCATTTCGTTTTCAATATAAAAAAAGTAAAAAGGTTTCTTTTATCAGCTACCACCACAAATACATATAAATACTACATTAACAACCACATCAATCGACCCCGTTACAGAACTAATCAGGACGACTGCCTGCTACAAAGAAGGTGTCTCTGTTCCAACGTACCGCAAATTTATCTCAGAAGCGAGACAACACTTTTCAACACTCAGCAAAGGAGATAAAAAAAAAAGAAAGGAAATGAAAAATTCAGTAAGCAGAAAAAAACTTTCAACTTATCTGCCGGCATAAGGAGATATACATATTTTAATCTTGTGCTCAAAACTACTACTCTTCAATTCTGAAGCTTCTGTGGCTGCTAAATGTGTTCTGGTTGCCAGTTTCCGATGTGTCTAGTCTTGATTAGTCAAATCATTTTGTGGTTCAGCACTATAAGCACGACACAAATCCTTAATTCTCGATAGCATTTCGAATGACGCCATCATCTGAGTCCTACATTTCGCAACCTTGAAGAGTAATGATATCACACTAAGCTTAGTAAATACCTATATTTATTGTTATTATTGGTTAACGAGGGTGATAATGACCCAAGAAACTAATGGACAATAATACTATACTATTTTAAAGCTAGATCAAACTTAAACGATTTTGGAAAAAAAGTTGTACTTGAACTATTAATAAATAGAAATAGATGAATTTATTAAGTATACTTACCCCACAAGCAACAAAAACCGGGATAAATATCCAGCCAAGGGTTAAAATGAATGGAATCGCCTGCAAACAGAAAGCGTATATAAATAGATACCGACTTATGAAGCAAAATATATTAGTAAAATTTTCTTGTATTTAATGTTAAACAATATATTAAAAAGAAACTTGTTGAATAAGGATGCAAATACATCCAATATGACAGATTCCTCTCTCTCCCCCTCTCTCTCTCTCTCTCTCCCTCTCTCTCTCCCTCTCTCTCTCAAACACAGACACACATTCATTGACTGACTGACTCAATAGGACAGGATGATTCTTCACTTTTTGTTTGCAGAAAATTAACATTGCATTCAGTACGAAAGCTGGGGTTTAATGTAATAAGTTCTGACACCCAAAATTATTAGGTTGGTGCAAAAATAATTTCGTTTTCTAACATATGTTACTATGTGAGAAAACGAAATTATTTTTGCACCAACCTAATAGATTTATAACTTTTACCAATTCTTGAGCATTTCGTTTTAAAGATCGTCTGAAAAAAATGCACGGCAGTAACTTAATTTCCGCAGACTTTTGCTTACAAACTGACTTCAAAATTTTACTATTTCAAGAATAATTCCAAATAAAGTTGATATATTTTATATTAGATACATTGAATGGAAAATATTTTCAAACCAGAATTCTAATTATTAATCACCACAAACAAAATATGCAATTTTTTTTACTGTATTCGATAAGTGAAAACTGTGTAAAAATTGTAAATTACAAAAAAGGCTAATCAACAAATTTAGTCTTGTAAATTGACATAACTAATTAACGACGAATATAAATGTTTACTTAACTAATGTACCTTTTTATAGCCTCTTCCCTCAGCTTCAATTCATCTGAAAAGGTGAAAGCATTGAAATGTACATTTTTTTAATGCAACATTCTGTATTTCGGTTGACTATTGCTTTATTCTCTAGATCATGTTGAAGATATACAGTTGTTAATTATGGAATGAATCATCCCTTGTAATTTCAAACCAATTAGGTGCATATATTTAAATTGTAAATATTATAAGGCTGTGCTATAAGGCGTTCACTGATCATCGGAATTAAATTCTTACGGTTCAATTTTGAAACTAAACTTAATCTTTAAACTCGTTTCCTCAAAAAAAGATAACGATTACGAAAAACATATTCTGTGTCGTCATTTATCATGTCAAACCACAACTTTCAAATTGAGTGCAATGCCAAGATTCCAAAATCAACCTGTCCTACTCTTTCGAACTAAGACTAATTTTGTTGTCTGAAAGTTTGTTGTCGTTATACTAGCGGAAAAGACGATTAAAAATGGAGCCGTTTCGTTCTGTTAAATTCAACAAGCTATTTCTTGCCTCAGTTAACAACAGATAGTAGATAATTTTTGAGGTCAGTTGTTAATGTAACCTTATCAGACCTATCAGACTCGCCATTGAGACGGCAGTAAACAGACTCGCCATTAAGACGGCAGGAGAGAAAAACATCTTGGGGCGGAGGAGATGCTGCTGTTGTAGTATCTGTTCTGTGCCGAGGCATCTATCTCCCCCCACACTACTGCTTGGACAGAATCTTCGGATCTGTTTCGTAGCGTAGTTTATTGATTAGCTAAGACCAGAGAAGAGCAGCGACTCGAGTGTCTCCACTCGGGTTCCCCACATTGAAAGAAACTGACCTTGTGTCGCATCCTGACTCAGTGGCGAGTCAAAGGTAAATATAGACGACAGTAAACAGACTCGCCATGACGGGAAGTGAAGAAAAATCTAGAGCGGAGGAGATACTGTCGTAGTTAAGTATCTGTTAAGAACCGGGTCCTCCTCCCTCTGCTTAGACAGAATCATCGGATCTGTTCCGTAACGTGGCTTTTGACTGGCTATGACTAGATAAGACAAGCTATGACAAGCTAAGACAAGAAATTAACCAATGGCCTGAGTGGAGACACTCGGGTTCCTCACGTTAAAACAAACTGACCTTGTGTCGCGTCCTGACTCGGTGGGGAGTCAAAAGTAAATACTGACGGCAGTAAACAGACTTACCATCAACATAGATATCGAGTCGAGAACTGATAACATCAGGAAGACGTTGATGAAAATTAAGAACAAAGTAAATTCAAGGATAGCAAGCAAAAAAAAATTTATTGCCTGTTATGACAAATTTTCTCTACAGTTTCGAAAAAATATTTTAGGGATATAGTTTTTTTGTCTATATTTCTGAGATGAGGTATTGTAATAAATATACACTATTTACGTTGTTCGGACTGATTTCGAAATTCCAATCACCTGAAGAAGGCCCGAGCGTACAACGGTCGAAATTTCGTGCATATGATGAATAAGATGAGACAACAGTCCGAACAATGTAAATAGTGTAAATAGTTTGTTTTTGTTTTTTTTTCTTACAGTAAGATTCACTCTGTACAAGGCCCGGGTGTACTCGAAGTAGAAGGTTATATTAAAGGGTAGTTTATATGAATAAGAGGGGAAGATAACGGTTAACTCTAGACTTGAACTGGTTAAGATTGTAGTGATCGGGGAAACATCCTCTTGGGAGTCTGTCCCACGGAGCAGTGATTCGCGGAAGAAACTGTTCAAGTGGAACTTCTCTCCGATGGAATACGGAAGGAACGTGGGTGGTTTGCTACAATGTAAGCAGCATGGCGAGTCCTAGCCGTGAATGTTACACCTGGTGGGACCAAGGAATGTGGTTCATCCGAGCACTTTTTATGGAAGTAGCCAAAGAGCAGCGAGAGATTCGCCACATCCCACCTGTGAGAGAGAGGTTGGCAAAAAGTATTATACTTCTGAACAGAAATTTAATTGTGGAAATATCTTAATAAATAAACGCCTTTTATTAAATTATCAAACTGGTTTAATTCTTTTTGATACTATAAAGTGATTTGTTTCCATTCTCAGATTGAAAATAAAATAAGCAGAATAGGTTCCTAAAGATTACCTGCCTTTATAGACCCGGTTATGAAAAAATGGGATGCCATATATTATATTATTCCCCACATGGATGCTTGAAAACGCACATAGTACCTAACTACGTTTTCCGATTCATACCTATGGTCATGTTTAATTTATAAGTTAGTAAAAAAGGACCTTAAACAATGATAAACCAATTATTAAAAAATACTTATACTTTAACAAAAGTTGCATGACAGAAGATCTATTTTGAACGTAGATTTTAGCAAATTCAGCATACGATATTTTTTCCTTCTTGAAGTTGAGAACTTTCGTCTTTTCCTCTCAAAAGGAAGCACTTTATGACTTTTGCTTGGCATAACCATATTGACATCTTCATGAAACCATCATTAAGTAAAACATTATTTCTGGGACTGACCTGACAACTGAAACCGCGAATACGGGAGGGGTGCAACTATAATGAATTACATGCTCAATATATGGAGATTAAATTAAGCTTAATAAATACTACTAATAAAAAAAATATAAAATATGTTTTCAAGTGATTTTTTGCAGATTTTCAATTTTTTTCACACTTACGTGCCATTCAAAAATCATTCCTCCAATGCCAGAAGCTGCAGCTGAACCTGAAAGACCGACAAATAATGGTGCTCCGATGTTGCTTGCAAATATTGACGCGCCAATCTGAAAGATAATGAAAAAAAAACGTAAAGAAATTTGAATTCGTAAGATAAATAGATGAGAAATATTTGCCTCTAGAAATATATGCAGGGTTATCTCCCTTATCTGAAAATAAAGTTAATGAATTTTTTTTTTTTTTGTATAATGACATGATGCCAAATATTACAGTAAAATGAGATGTCGCTCATATGTTGAGTCAAATGGCAATTCTAAGTCGTATAGTTTCATGTTCAAAACCGCGGCTCTTGCCTGGACTCGAACACAGACTACTTACACTGACAGAAACGCAACTGCAAAAGTTACCAAAGCCTAAAGGTCTTTATCAATATCCATATTATCTAGTCTTGCTTATCAAGAAAGAAATTTCGACTAATTAAAAATCTAATAATGAAGTTGCTATGATAGAAATATCGAATTCAGCGAAAATTATTTTGTTTAATTTCTTGTGCACATTAATTATGCTCAGCTCCAAGTGGTGGACGTTCCTCCAGACAGCACACCTCTCACTGAATTGGGATAGGGTAATTCCCTAATGCTCGAGGTGTTTCAAAAGAAAAGTGCTGAGTGAAAACAACATTCCTTTGCTCTTAACCTCTTTATGCACGTATTAAACCGACCTCGTGTCATATTTGCCCTCAAGTGGAAGAAGATAAGTAATACTACCATTATTCTCAGGCAATGAATCATACATATTTTATTTTACAATTTTTCACCTAATACAAGGCCTAAGAGCAACTCAAGGCAGAGGGTTTCTGAATTCGGTTGTTTTATGAACGTATGGTGATAATAAGTACAGCTTAAGAGGATGTAGGAAAGATAACAGCTAACTTTAAATATGAATATTGTAGTGATCGGGAAAGCAACCTCTCAGGAGTCTGTTCCACAAAGTAGCGTTTCTTTGTAAGAAGCTGTCCGAATGAGGCTTCCTCTTTACTAATGGAATACGAAGGAAATGAGGATGATTTATCTCTGTGTATGTTCTATGGTGGGTTTTATATGTGAAGATCAAACCTGGTGGAACTAAGGAATCTAGCTCGTTTGAACATTTTTCATGGAAGAAGCAGTAGGGTAGCGAGTGGCTTGCAATGTTTCGTCTGCGGAAGAGGGGGGTTGTAGAGTGGAAAATAGTCAGCCACAAGGCCGCGTTGACGCTTCTGAATTATATCAAGACCGGAAAATGAGGACTAGACAGCTCCAACTCGGATAGGGCAACGATATTCCATCTTTGCTCTGATCTGTCTCTTGTAAAAAATATCTTCCATCGGGTGACTGAACTCTTTCGCACATATGTGTATCACGATTCCTATTAGCTAGATTTCAATGCCTTTTCAGTTATTTTTGCATGCATACAAGTATATTTTATGTTAATCATTTATTAGCCATATATAAAACATGAAAATATCGCCTTGTTGAAATTTATTCCATTTCCTTTCACCTCTACAAGTAACGACAACTTGTAACTTTTGTTTGCCACTGCTTTTATCTCAACTAAGAGCAGATCTGCAACACTGAAATTTTGTGAGATGCAGTGTTTTGAATCAAACAACAAAATTTGGGACTGAATTTAGGAATGTTTGCGATTTTGTTATTGTAAGACATAATAACAGTAAATAAAATAATGTAAGTAAATATTAAGGACTATAGATAAATATTTTGCTTGGATATTCATTTATTAAATATATATGAATATTTAAAAATTTACATAGCTATTATTAGGTTGGTGCAAAAATAATGACGTAATAATGTCGTTTTTTGACGTTAAAAATAGGTCAAAAAACGACATTATTACGTCATTATTTTTGCACCAACCTAATACATTTCTGTGTTTAATTACTGTTCACGAGTCTTGCAAATAAATATAATGAACTTCATTATAGTTGTTTCTTCAACTATTGATGATGTAATTAGTACACACTTTTGAATCGCTGCATAATTTGATATCTCTAGCCTAATTGTTCAATTTCTAATGGTAGTAGCAGAATTATGGTTTCTTGAGTGCCTTCTACTTTTATCTTATTTAAGAAAGATTTTTGATAATCATCGTTTTTGTAGTATTTGTTTAGAATACGATCAATGGACGGAGTTAAAGTTTTTGTCAATATTACAAAACATTACGATAGGCATGAATACTACTTTCCCCGAATCTTGTGTTATCATAGCCATAATACAATAAATTGTGGCCACTGTTTTTCTCCTCATTTAACAATGATTGACACTTACGGTATCATCGAAAACATGAATATTATATCTTTTCTTCACTCAGTAAGCATTGTTGTAGTAGATGTATGTTGAAATCACGTCGGGAAGTCATTTCTTCTATTGTAATTAGACTAAAAGCACTAGCAAACATTATTTTGCACATGCAAAATGAGTAAAAGGAAATAGTATATATTTTTATATAACTGAGTAAAAAGGGAAAATAGACGTGTAGACATGCAAAAGATGGACGACATTACAAGTGTGTGTGTGTGTGTGTGTGTGTGTGTGTGTGTGGTTCAATCACTAAAGGGAAAATACCCCTATGCCCGAGAACAAGGCCTCGGTACTGCTGTCACTAAAGCGTGCTAGGAGGAAAGAAAGAGAGAGAAAGATAGGAAGTCTCGTTTTTATATGACAACGTCACCTAATAACATTGTGGAAATGCTATGTTGGGATAACTCACAGTATTTATCCGCGCACCCTCGTCAGAGGCGATTTCCGGAAAGCCGTATAAAAATTTCTCACTAAGAGCAATTGGATAGGGTGTTTTAAATTTTGCCAAAGTGTTAGGCTGGTGTGGCGCATTAACGTATAGGAATTAAATCCTATATATATATATATATATATATATATATATATATATATATATATATATATATTACAACCAATAAAATTCCATCAGAAGGTTTTCTTGATAAACAAAAGATACTGCCAAAATACTTCTAAAATACTTTTAGTTGTAGACATACCGCGTATTATTTTGGGACCATTTAGAAAATAGCTCCTTGCACCACTCCAGCAAATTCGAGAAAAGGATTTTCGCGAGCCAGTCTGAAATTATTTTCTGACTAATGAAAAGTTTGTATTAAAAAAGTTCATACTCATATGTAAAATTAGATTTTGGATGTCTTTTACGGGTATAAAAATGGAAGCATACTGCTTCTCGGGGCTCAAAACGATTTCGGTGGCCAGTTTTATCTACAGGTACGCACACATACAGACACTCAACGAAGAGATGACATTTAGCACCCGCCGACTAAGGTTTTGTCTACGAACTCACAAGCACATTAGGCTGAACATCATAAAGTAACCTATCCACACATCTCATATCGCAGTACGAACAAATTACTTTATAAAACAAACTTCACTGCAAGGAAAATTTAATATTTTATTGTTATTGTATATTTCTGAACAGAGCATATAAATGTTATTTCAACTGATGTTCTCTTTCTACATTTCTTTTAGAAAATAATCTTTTCTAAGTTTCATTTAAAAAATGCGTTCTTGTTAATGTTTGAAATCCCAACACTCATATAGCAACAAAATTTTGGGTTGACGCATCCCAACAAACGCAATCGGTTAGGAAAAATACCTTTTTCTATATTATCTGACAAAACGTTGTATAGTACGCCTTTCCGCTAGTAAAATTCACTACAGTATTGGAATATAAATGCTTCAAATAATAATTATTTCAATGCTATGATCTCTGCTCAAACATCGCTCTAGTAATTTAGTTCAGTGTTTAATCCAGAGGCCTGGTAACTGGGAAATCTGAGGGCACATTATCAAAGTTGCGATCATAATGATTGTTACTAAAAATATTTTAAGTGGGGTAATTTTGTTTGGAAGGCTGGTGATTTGATATGGAATGCAAATCTATGACAAAGAAATTAAATGGAGTGGCTGTAATTATCAATCACTACAATATGATTTTTAAAAAATACATCAGCTACAACTGACCTAGTCACGGATATACGTTAGAGTCTGAAGTGAAGCACCCCCTACCTTTACTGATAGATGGAGTCATAACTACTATTCTTAATCTTAATTGTTACATTGTGGTGAATAAAGAAAAGAACAACGTTATCAAAAGATAAATGATTTCCCTACCTTTTATTAAAAGAGAAAACCAAATAGTCATCAGTTTAGGTCTCAAAATGGTGACAAAATAACCCCTTAATTAAAAACACGATCAAAAAGAAATATTCATAATCTTATTTTGTTGACGGACAAAGAATTATTAATGAATAAAAAATAGCTACACTTGGTTTGTAGGAATTCAATGACAATTAACTACACTAGACTTTACATTTAATTTTTTATTATTTCTCTGTTAACACTAAATTTTATTTACAAGAGCTGTGAGTTACGTCTGCGCATGCGCGCTGTATAAGAAAATATATTTTAGTAATTTTATTCCCTCTTATCGATGCATTTTTTAAAACCGTTCTAGGTTGGTATACTTTTTAAAAGTTAAAATAGCATTAAATATAATTAAGTATCAGATTACGGCCAGACTAGAATTCTTTATGAGTTCGTGAGCTAATGAAGAAAATATCGGATAAGTAAAAATTTACAAGCAGATCAGATTACAAATGAAAACCACTTAAAATGTAAGCAATGTTAAAATGAATCGATTCAAGTACTATAATGGTAGCTTCAACGATGTAAAGATGTAAAATAATCCAGTTACGCATTTTAATTGGGTGATTTTTAGAGTTTTTTTTTTCGTTTTTGAAAACTTTTTTCTTTAATTTCTTACTAATTTTCATCTTTTAGCTACAATGTTCTAGGCTGATCCATACTGTAACCATTAAGAGAAACGTTTTAATTATCGTCCAAGTAAGACTAACTGCCGAGATCTGGGAGAAAAGTTCAAGTGTCATCAGGCGCTATTTCTTTATTCAGATTTCACAGTGTTTATGGGATGTCTCAATAAATACAGAGTTAATTCCCCTGTAACTATTTATAGAAACCAATCACATTTCAATAGTGCTTGCTGGACGAACAATCAGAGATAGTCACACAGGATATTTTGTCTCGTTATTCATCGTTACTCACAGTTGCCCAGCATAACACGACATTATGATACAAAATAGAATAACGTAATCCACACACAAATCACAGAAGAAAAATAAAAACAATTCAACAACTTGTGGAATCTTCCACATTAGCCTTCCACCCCTTTCGGAAAGATGTATTCTCCCCCCCCCTCCCCCAAAAAAGCCTTAACCAATCACCACATCGTTTTAGTAAATTCAATCTTCTATTGGTTAAGAAACATTAAACTGTAGCAAAGTCGAAACAGATCCTTTTACCCGCCGAAACTCTCTGGAGCCGATTTTTAAACACCAAAGTCTATATAAACAACCGCATGACTCAATTCAAGTCAGTCAGTCATCGATTTTCGTGAGATGCTACCAAACTCCACGCGTGTCAATTCACTGACTCAACATCACTTCAAAATTCCCAACAAATTCAACACAGCACTCAATCGACCTTTGTCCGTGTGGTAATCAAATTACAATTGACTTAAAAAGTGAACGTTTTCACTACACAAACAGTAATTGTACAATTCATCAATTTAGCCAAACAGTTAAAGGCAAACAACTCTTCACAACTTAAATTCTAACTAACAAGTAACATACACATACACACTAATATTTGAACGAACACATTTGAGATTTTTCCTTGCAGAAACCAAATTATTTTAATTTCACTAACAAATCAAAACCATTAACTTTTATTGACCAAATTTCTGCATGAACATTCTTCATAACCTTGTCTCAATTGCCACAATCAACAAACATTCTGCTATTCTTGCATGTATAATTATTTATATATATAAAAATGTCTTTATTATTTGATCTCTAACCACTGTGGTTTTAGTAATTTCTTGCAATGCAAATTGTCCTTATATTCTTTATTTGATGTACGTGTTGTGGGATAATGAATAATAAGCACGCATAATTTTTGCCTTACATAAATTACCTTCTGATACATTTTCACTCGGGTACAACCCGCAACAAATTAACCCTGAAACAATTACCATGTTTAAGATTTGCACCGCCATTAAGAGCGCGTAGGAATCCTTCTACTCGGTTTTTTGTTGAATATTAAAATTTGGAGTGTCGGGTTTCAATACATTAATAAAATATCGTTACAGGGTCGCTCGTAATTTGGCCGTCTAAAATAATCAAACGCTTTTCATTGAAGGAATAAAATTCAGTAGAAAAGCCGACGTAGTTTCAACAAATAAACATTGATTTAATATAACGATAGGAATACAAACAGTTGATAATAGATTGGAAAGTAATGTCGTTTGTTTGGGTTGATAAAATTTCTGAAATAAAATATAAAACTGTTTTTGTGTACGTGTGTGAGAAACAATAAAATGTTGTGATATGTGTGTTTGTATGAAAAAGTCAACATGTGTGTGCGTGATTCATAATAAAAACGGATACGAGAAATACGAATTGTTTCTTACTGTTGGCGGTGTTGCCGTGGTCTGGAGTTTGTCAACGCTGTCGTTTTTGACATGAGGTCATGAAGGTCATCGGCGAGAGGTGTGTGTAGCTTGCTGGCAGCCGCGTGTATATTGTTTCGGGAACGGATTTGGTATGTTTTTATACACTTTTTCCGAACAATATCGGCTCCAGAATTAAATTATTTATTTATTCCTAATTGGCCCTAAGAAGTCACGTGGTATGTCTTCTACTACGTCCGTACGATATTTGGTCGGTATCTACCTAAAAATGATGATGACTAATACAACAAACATTCTGATTTGTAATCTATGATTTTATTGGTGTGTTTTAAGATGTAAGTGTTTTCTTGAGTGTGATTGGTTTATAAATATTGTAGTTGATATTTTAGTGGACATGACATAGGCCCCTTGCAGATCATTAGAAATTTATTTATAATGATATGTAGGAAACAATTATTTAATATCTCAGATATGTTTTGTAATGTTTTGGCCAATGCACGTGTCTCCCAGATCTTGTTGTAACATTCTTCTCTGCTATTGTCTCAGGTGAGGTGTCATTTGTTTTGTTGGATGTTTGTTCATTTGTCTTTTGTGTGATATTTGAGCCTGAATGGTCATGTATTTCTTTTTGTAGTTGCTGTGAGAATTGGTTATCGACATAAGCCGGTTTAATCCGATCGATAGCAATATTGTCCTGTTTTCCATTTTTCATGATGGTGAAATACTTGTCCTTTCTGTTAATAACTTGGTATGGACCTGAGTAGTTTGAACACAAAGGTTTTTTTACACCGTCATTTCTTATAAATATATATGTGCAAGTGTAAAGGTCATTTGGTAGGTATATATTTTTGTTTGCTTTCCGTGTTGGTGTAAATGTTAATGATGACATTCTATGTTTTAATTCCTGTACAAACGTTGTTGTCGGTAAAATGTTCGTGTTGTCATCACAGTATTGACCAGGTAGAGTCAGTGATGTGCCGAAAACCATTTCAGCTGGTGTACCACCCAAATCTTCTTTTACAATGTTTCTGATTAATAAAAGTACCAGTGGTAAGTTTTCTAGCCAATTAGTTTTGTTTAGTTTCATTGCTAGAGCTGTCTTCAACTGTCTGTGGAAACATTCTACCATTCCGTTTGCACAAGGATGATAGGCTGTAGTTTTTATGTGTCGAGTTCCGAGTAGGTGATTGAACTCTCTAAATAATGTAGACTGGGACTGAGCTCCTCTGTCTGTTGTGATTACTGAAGGTACACGAAATATTGCGATCCATTCAGTAAGGATAGTTTTAGCTATTGTTGTAGCTGTAATATCTTTGATTGCTATTGCAGCAGGCCAGCGAGTAAACCTATCTATGATAGTAAGGATATATGTATATCCTTGAGAACAAGGTAAAGGTCCTACAATATCAACGTGTATGTTCGTGAATCTTGCATCAGGTGTGCTGAATGTGCCTGCGGGTGATTTGGTGTGCTTATTTATCTTGTTCTTCTGGCATGATAAACAAGATTTTGTCCAATTTCTTATGTCAGTTGACATATTTGGCCAGACAAAACGTTCAGTAATTAACTTCACAGTTGCACGTTTTCCTGGGTGATGTTAAAAAAAGCAATAGACAAATGCCAAGCGACTGAAGTCAGCGCGAATCAAGTTAAAAAAATAAATGAAGAAACCCAATGCGGAAAGGAGGACTCAAAAACAAAATAAATAAAAAAAAAAAACAGGTAAATTGAAAAACCTAGCATCCCAATATCAGAATGCCACAAACCCAACCATTTTGATAGCATGTGTCACTGTAAACCACGAGGTTTATCAGAAATAAGCGCTAAGGCAAGTGATGACTCATCATACCACTATTTTTAGATGGTATCACGCTAGAAACAGACGCACTGATATCTGACTGGACACAAGCGATAGTAGTAAATGACACTACAGCCATTAATTTCAAGCTACATACCGCGGCACAAGCTAACGCATTACCAAGAATGTACTGCATATATTTTACACGAGTTCACTACAGGCAACCAAAGTCTGATTAAGAGTTACATTCAACACATTTTTAAACACGAAGGCCAAGTAAAACTAAAATTCTCTGTCAACAACAAGGTAAGATATTTCAAGACGTTAACTCGAAAGTATTACCAAATTTTGGGAAAAGATGAGTGTGTGGATTTTATTGAAACGATTGGAGATGAACGCTGTGAACGTAATGCTAGAACAGTGGTGCCCACAGTTTTTTGACTTGCGAGGTATTTTTTAAATGACCAAGTCAAAATTATCTACATACAATAAAAATGCTAAACATACCTACATATATATATATATATATATATATATATATATATATATATATATATATATATATATATATACACTAAATATATATTATGTTTACACTATATGTTGGTGTACCTTGCATAACAATATGAAACTGTATGACACAATACAATTCTGTACATTTTTTGACGTTACCTTACTCTGATGACTTGCACTGTAATGAAACAGCCAGAGTTTCATAGTCCAGACAGTAGCTGCTGATGACCACCCTCAAACAGACTTCCAAATGTTCATCAATCATGGTGGAACAGTATTTGGACTTCATCTTCATGTGGGAAAAGGCTGACTCACATAAATTGAGCCAAATAATGCAGCCAATAAGGTAGCACATTTCTTTAGATTAGTTCAGTTTTCCTCATTGAGCAAGTTCCGTGAGCCCTGGACTTCAGCTCAATGTCAGCCCGTAGCGTTAAAATTTCATCTTCCACTCTAGAAGAGTTCAGATGAAACAGCGTTGCAATTTTTGATGCGAGTGAATTAACTTCGACATCTTCCTGAAATGGGTTGCGCATAAATGTAGCAACTGACTCGAATAAAGTATAAAGTCTTGAAAGTGTCTGTCAAACCTTTGACAGACAATTGTCAATTGCTGTGTGTGGCGCTCACGTTCAAGTTGCGCACATTGCTTGTATTGTATAGCAAGCTTTGACGCGAGATTTTGAAAGTTTCCCAAATCATTGTGCTGCAGCTTTGAGGACAGATGTTTCATTTTTCATTTGAAAGCATTAACTGGGCTCATCATTTTGACCATGGTTTTGTCTTTTCCTTGCAGCTCTAAATTAAGCACATTCAATATGTTAGTTAGATCAGTTAAAATGCCAAGTCTAGGAGCCACTGATCGTCATTTAGTTTTTTTTTTTTGTATTCTGTATGTTTAGCAACGAGGATAAACTCCTTTATCTCCGGGCAGAGCTCTCGAAATATGTAGGAATTTCCCTCTGCTAAGCTATCTTACATTAGTGTGTAGCAACAACTCGCAGTGGTCGCAGTCCGCCTTCTCCAGTTGCGCACGGAACAGCCGTCTCTGAAGAGATTTGGCTCGAATAGAACAAGCGATCTTCATTGTCACATCCGTTATCTCTTTCATGTTTAGCTGGGTACCTCCAGGAGATCGCTAAAAAGAGCATAGCATGATGAAAAAGACGCCAAACTTGACGAAAACAAAATTTTATCGTCTAAATGTTTGTTATTAAGAGGAACGATCAAAGTTTTAATTATTTTAAAAACTTTTTCATTCTTTTTAGAACATTCTGAATTTTGATTTAAAAATCCTTGTTTCTCTTTGTATCACCGGAACTAGTAAAAGAACATATACAATTTTTAGCACTTTTTTTTTTTTGCATGACACACATTAATTTGGAAAATCTTGGAAAAATAAAAATAATTGTCAGATGTTAATGAAACTTTCAGAAACTATTCACAGATGATCGAAATTATTATAAATATATTTTTTTTTATTAAATTCGTGGCAGAATTTTTTTTTTTTAAATATTACCCCCCATAACTAATTTTATGAAAACTCTAGAAATTCGATTGAGTCCACTTTAGTAATTACAATAGTTAAAAGCACAAGGCTTTGAGGAATGCAAATCATGTTTTGTTTTTTTTTTTTTGTTTTTAATTGGACCTCCCCATCTGAAAATCAGCTCTGAATTGTAACATACAAAACTCAATAAAACAAAGATATTATTTAATTTCAAATGCTTTTATTTGCTTTTAGTTGTTTTTATGAATATGGACAATATTTTCTGAAAGCAAAAAATTTTTTCGATGAAAAATGAATTTTTAATAAAATTATTTGTTATTTCTTTAAATATAATAGATTTTTACATTTAAGTTGTTAAAATATTATAAAATTAGTTAAACGCCGCATCCACTTTCGTAAGTATCCTTATGAGATAGATCTTTTTTTAGCGCGTTGTAAATTGTATCGTTTTGACTAATCAGAAGACCCGCAGTAATTAAGAAATGTAATTTTGTGTTTATAATCGGGCTGTAATTATAAAGTACGGAAGACCAACCAGAATACAATTAAGTTGCGTTATTTGAGTTAATCATTGTTCTCCGCTGTTTTGCGAAACACGTGTGGAGAAGTTAATTTGATTTTTCAATTTCACCTGAAAAGGGTACCTACAATATCAGTATCATCTTATGAAATTTATATGATCTTATTTTTATATTAATCTCAGTTATGACATTTTTTTCCATCAATGAAATATCAAAATTAATAATAAAATGAATGGAAATACAAATAACACAGTAAAATGTAGTAAATGTACATAAAATTATAGTATTTTATGTACACTTCTGATAAAATTTCATAAAAAGGTACCTATAAATTAATTAGATACTTTCTTATGAAATTTATTCACTTTCTTAACAGTCTTATTTTAATTTCTTTATAATATATTTTCCATAAACGTGAAGATGAAAGCTAAGTACAAAAAAATTAGACCGCTAAAAGTTTTCCTTAAAAATAACGAGGTAAATTCACTTAAATCTAAATAATTTCACTTTTCTCCTTTCAAATTATCCTCGTGTAATCCGTCAATATGTCATTCATCACCTGTCAAGTGACGCGAAAGGTTATGACCTGCTTTGTTTTGTTTTTTAAATTACATCTTTTCGGCACAGAAGCTAAGTTAAGCTTGGTTCAAAATATTTTAAATAAACATTATAATTTCTGATTTTCTTAAAATAAGTTTTGAAAAAATGATAATTGATTTTTAAAAGAATTTCAAACTGAGATTTTCATATTTTTTTTTTTAAATGGAAAAAAATGGACGCCATGATCGATTATCTGTCAATTTTGCTGACTCAAAAAAAAAACAAGATTTTTAACGAAAATTTCGGACGTGCAGGGAACGATTAAAAAATGTAAAAAATACCCCCAAAATACTTTGATCTTTCCTCTTAATAATAACAAACATTTAGATGATAAAATTTTGTTTTCGTCAAATTTGTCATCTTTTTCATCATGTCATGCTCTTTTTTTAGCGATCTCGTGGAGGTACTTATGTTTAGCATTTTTGTGCATAATGCTTGTTGGTGTTTTATACAGTGGTAATTAAGGAAGTCGGGGAAAGTATCAACCTCTATGCACGTGGCAATAAATCCATTCGAGGAGCTAACCATTGAGGGAGCACCGTCCGTGGTGATTGACACCAATTTGCACATTAGGAGCTGGGCTTTCTCGATAAAATTTTTGAAAGACTGAAAAATGTCATTTCCCCACGCGTATCTCTTGTTAACAGCTCCTCTTTTGCCGTCATATCTAAACACTATCCGAATAAAAATGCACAACTGAGCTGTATCATTTACGTCTGCATACTCATTCAATTGCAATGAGAAACACTCAGTCCGCAATGTCCTTCCAAAGCTGCAGTTTCAAATGCTCGACCATTACTTCACAGCGCCGTGTAACTGTATTGCTGGTAGCTGGAGAGCTTTGACTGAAGATAATATCTCCGGTTTTTACAGTCCCAAAACAACGAGTCCGCTGCTTCAACCAATGCCTCTTATCATTTGTCCATCTTGAAAGGACTTCTTGTGCTTAATGATGGTGGCTGCCTTCGCTTTTGAGGTCAGCTGTGAGAAAAATGACTGCTGTCCGGACAACTATGATTTTAATTCCTTCACCTTTCTCTTTCTTAGCTTGCTTTTCGGTGGGAACTCAGTGTCGTAGTTTTTTATGAACAGTCCGAATGTGTCACTCCACATTTCCTTTCTTCGGAACAGCGATGGTAGATTGGCAAATCAAACACATTTCGAATATACCATTGTGACAAAAAGTCCTCCTCCCATTCCCAATGGAAGTGGTGCGTTTTTGGTTTCTTACTTGGTCCAGACCCTTTCTTTTGCAGAAATAAATTGGAAACCGCGACTAGTTCGCTGGAGTTTTGCAGTAGCCGCGCGGGGACCCCCATGTGTTGATAAGAGATTAAATCTCAAACTGGCTTCAGTGTACGTCAATCAAGTAGCAAATGCCATGGTGAGGGTGGATGATAGGCTATTTTTTAATGCTATACGATATACCCACACTAACTATGCGATCGACCAGACGATCGCGATCGACGTATTGGGCACCACTGCGCTAGAACTAAGAAATACATTAATAGATAAACTTGGAAAATCTCCCGTACAACTTCTCCTGAGCCGTCGTCTAAGAACATTACTCACATCTCATACTTTATTCTATCCACATATAGAAAAATCAAACCATAGTCCAGAAAAGACATGCTGAATGTCAAAAACAGCAGTAGAAATACAGGAAATGAACTTGCGTCATTGAAACCAGAATACAATTAGAGGACAAAAGTTGGACACCAGCAATTGTCACTAATAAATGTGACAAACCAAAAATCGTGCATCGTCACAAACGCGCCAGAAGACATATAGAAGAAATAGATGGCACATACGCCCAACAAGAGAAAATGACAACCAAAGATCAACACTCTTATCTGATGAATTAACATGATACATAACTATGAAGAACGAACTGTGTTAGACACTGTTGAGCCAACCCCTTCAATCGTGCCGCACACAGAAGCTGGTAGAATTGTAACAAGAGGTGGTGGCGTTATAAACAATCAGATACAGGAGAGAAATTTAATAAGACTGAAATTTGTCTCGCAACCCTTTTTTTACTTCATCTGGTTCCTCAATAGCTCATGATCAGTACTGTGCTCATCGTTAGTAAAAACCACCCATAATAGTTCAGTAGTCCTTTATTTCGGACAGATTGAAAAGTTTGGGTGCTTCCAATATGGCTTGAACCTTGTTTACAACAAGATGAATATAATCAGTGGAGCCAAAAGTACAATTCTTCCTCAAACTCATTCTAGCTTCTTACAAACTGTAGTACCCTCTCCAATTATTCTCTTCTTTTTTTTCTTGTCCAAAATCAGTACATATATATATATATATATATATATATATATATATATATATATATATATATATACCACTATCCCGACAGATTTTTTTATAACATACGTATTCGCCCCAACCCACAGAAGACAAGGCCTAATTTTATGTGTATCATTAAAATCGTGAAGTGTTCCATTTTTTTTAATATATAGCGTCTGCGACTAACTCCAACAAACAAATGGCGTCAAGTTACCGATGTTGGCTGTCATTGTTACTCTTCACAACAATGATCACATTCAGACCAGCATTCACCAACCGAGATACAACGAACTTACACGTTTACTCATTGAAATACAAATTAATATTGTCACCGATTTCTTTTCGACACGAAAATTTTAAGTTACAATGTTTCAAGTCAAAAGAGGTTCCTCTAAAAACTATCTACGAAGCTGATCCACACTTCCTCTATCAACATAGTGATTATAACGGAATTGTACTTACGAAACCGCAAATACCGCATTCTACCGCGACACAACAGAATCCTTGTTTTATTCTAGTCACAAGTTATAATTTCAAAGAAATATACATAAAAGAGAAACTTAAATACATGTTTATAGCAGTTATATAAAAAAGAAAAAATCGTTTGGTCGTCCATGTTGGGGCCCAATTTCCCTTACGTAGGCATAGATGTGAAAACACAAATTGAAAGATAAATGGTTTTGAGAGGTTAGAATTAATTTGATTGAAAAACAAAATGGCGCAAATAGTGTAATGAAACAATGAATATTGTCAAAAATTAAAAATGTTATTATTATGGATTGCTAGTAATTGGGTTGAAAGTTGTCTCCTGGAATAGTTAGCCCGCAAACGATATGCCGGGCTCAATGCGAGTCCAGGTAAAAAAGAGTTGTCGGAGTTAGCTCCTCCTCGGCTCCTTAACCCTTTCATCAGGGGTCTCTCTTTCCTGGCTATAAATACTCGCTGACCTTTCGCCTCTTCCTCTTTTTCCCTCAGGCCTTTGGACCGCCACCTTGAGGTAAATCTTTTTCCTCAGGCTTCGGCCTTATACCACCTCGCAGATGTGAACGCTCACAGATACAGCGTTTCCCAAATGCTGGGAACACGCTAAAAACAATACACGTACATACGAACACTCTCCACAACACACACACATAATATTCACCACACGCACTCTGTCCATGTAACTTGTAACCTTTCTTGTTATTGATACATATATTTGTTTACATATATTTATCGGTCTTGTGTTTGTTTTTCTTTGCCTTCTTTGGACTTAATTAAAGTCCTACTTTCTCGGCTAGCAGGAAAATCTTAAGTCACATGTGTTCTTCTACTTCTACTCAACATCGCCGATACGGTCCTCTACAGAGTAACATAAGACAATTTAAAAGAAAGATAATCATGCATTTACAAAAGGAACTACAATAAAAGAATATATTTAAAGACTACGTATATAGAAAACATTTAAACTAGAGAATGAGGGGTTTTGTGTGTTAAATTTGTTTAGGCCTACGTGGTAGAAACGTATGTGAAAGAGTACAAAAAGTCAAAACAGAAAATGAACGTGCCCTAGTGGGGAACACTTTTTTTTGTCACCACGTGTGACTACATCTTATAGCCAGAATTGTAAAAGAGACTAGAGAGAAAAATGCACGCGTTTTTATGGGCTTTTCTTTATAGGCTCCCTAGAGATTTTTCTTTTAAATCAAAGTTAAGTGGGATAACCCACAGTTACTTAAACCAAACGAACTTTGATAAATAAGATAAAAATGTTCTTGGAACTGTAGTGCCACGCTTACATTTTCTCCAATTCTAATTGGTCAATAAATACATACTAAAAAACAACAGGACAATTTATCTATCGCATTCCACCATAGTAAATTTGTTCCTACACTTTGTTCAAAAGCAAGCTTTGCTACAAAATCGCTGATTGGTCCATTTTCCGTCCAATCGGATATTTTTGATGTATATTCAAAAATGTACTCCAGCGTCTCTTCTGGGAGCCACCCTAGGTAGTATAAATATTGGATGCATTCCAAAAAAAAAACAGTAGTAGTTCCAGAACCACAGTCGAGTGTACCCGGAGACAATAGTTCTCACTTACTCACTCGTGTATTTCATCCTACTCACTCCGCACGTACATACATACAATACAGAACTTTGTTTGATATACATTGGGTTGGTGCAAAAATAATGTCGGTTTTTGAAGTTAAAAAATACGTCAAAAACCATTATTTTTGCACCAACCTAATACCAGTTCTCAGTGGACACACCAAGTTAAATCAACTGAACAATTTTCTAAAAGAAATATTCTATTTTCAACACTGAACTCTGAACATTTTACTCAGACAAATCTTCTTTAAGACATTTCCTACAGTCAAGGGGAAGCTATTTTTTTCTCCCTTTTTCACTCATATTACAACTACTTTGTATTATTGTTGAATTTAATATACATATATTTCTTCGTTAAACAAAATTGGTTCTCATTGTTTTTTCCTTGATGTTTTAAATATTATGTATGAATGTTTATTACCTTCTCAACACGCAGCCACATTATCTATTTAACCCATTCAACATTGGTGAGCACAACACTCAAGAAGTACAGTGTAACCCGGATGTAAGAGAGTTGTCGGGACCGGATAAGAAGTGTCTTATATCCGGGTTTCTCTTATATCCGGGTTTGGTCTATTTTGTTTAGGTAAGTATGGCTCTAATTTGGGACCAGAGAAAATCTCTCTTATATCCGGGTTTCTCTTATATTCGGATCTCTTATATCCAGGTTACACTGTAATACATTCTACAATTGGTCAGCCCGACGTTCTAATCAACATTCTACAGAACTTACCGGAAAAAATGACATACTCCGACTCGCCAAGAAGTAATCCTGAGCACTGTTCTTCCGGCTTCTTACTATGGCCTGAAAAGAAATGGGCATAAATTATATAATGTAATAATCGGGAATATTCGTGGAAAATAATGAAAAGTAAATGTAGAATTACTCACCCCCACAATAAAATAAAAATGCACCTTTAAAACTAGTTTTAGTTTAAAAAAAATCTGTATGAAATATTATAATACCGGCCATGATAGTTTTCTAGTCCAAGATTGGAAGGACTGGTTCTTCCAGTATGGCCTGCGCCTTGTTCTCCACAGAATTAAATCTTTGAGCAGCGATCATTCATCTGAAGTAGACTACTTCACACAACCTCTTAGAATCTCTGTAGTACGCTTTCCAAATAATAATAATAATAATAATCGAAATAGGTTGACGTGCTTGATAGTTCCGATTGTTACGTATTTTTCACGAGTTCCACGATCGTTATCCGCGTCACATTGAAAACTTGAGGGGTAATTTTCATATAGTAAAATTACCGGTTGACTTTCTCGCACAGAAAAAAAAAACTGTAGACATGTTCAATAACAATTTGCCCAGATTAAGGCAGCTTTTAATAAATAATTCACTTTTAATTTCAAACACATGGAACTGTGAGCGGTATTCTATTTTTATTTTTATTCCTTTACTGGCTGGTTGAAGATTTAAATCACGTCGGGTGGACTACTTTTAGAGGAAAGAGTTCAGGCTTATGACAGGATGACTTCCAAAAAGAAATGAATCGAACATTATAGAACTTAACCTCTATATGCCAGTGGATCAGAACCAATTACTGAGTGCACTACATCCTCATTGGACAAGAAATGCTAAAAACATTTCTAATTTACATTTTCATGTTAGTTACAGATTTTTGTGCAAGCTAAACACAATCCAGGGTCCAGACGCAAGTTTTACAATAATTGCTTCTGATTGGCCAATATATCTCGAAGTAATAACAACGCCTACGCACACGTGTTTAAACACAAAATACAATAATCTTGAAATGTGTTCGCGAGCCACCCACGTGACCAGTAATGTAAATAAATACGATGCACGAACACAAGTTTATCAGTGAGTTTCGTGACGGATAACCAATTGCTAAACTACTTCACGTCACTCATACTTTTGAAGTTGCAAAGTTAAATTTATTTAACACGAAACAACTCAATACACTCACTCACCAACCCCTGAAATCACTCCTGAACTTTTACCAATTTTGGAACTCACAATTCCAAACTTTATTCTTCTAAATTACAAGTTCAATATTACTTCTTCTTAATATGAACTCTACAACTATTACCAAATCAAAGGGACACGACTCTGTCCTACCTTTTCAGTTCGCATGCTTGTACGTCAAACATTAATAAATGTTTGAAATCATTCCGTTGAGTTTTGTATCTTATTCTATGTATGAATATAGAGATTTTAATGTTAGTGGACACTCTTAATTTTCACGCAGCCTATTCTCAACAAGTATTTACCCATTATAGTTAACAAATCCACTACAACATTTTCAAAAGAAATTCGACACGTTAAAGAATTTTTACATATTACTCCAAACGTTATTTAATGGATATTTATTTGAAATAGATGCCTTATTTTTATAACAGACTGTATTACTTCTATCAGCCTACGCATTCGAGAAATCCAAAGAAGATTTGGCCACCGGTAGGATCGAAATTGCGTCCCCGTTTCATTCGGTATGCTTTACCGCTCGGCTACGAAGAACCTCACAAGTAAGGCATATTTTACCATATTTAAGGATAGCACATCCCCTTTAGTCGGATTATTTTTTTATCGAAACCCCTTATATTCTCAGTTTCGTATCCGAAACATAAACAAAGCAATTTCTAAAGAATTAACGGATTAAGAATAAATCCATTAATCTTTTTTTAAATATATTTATATATATTGACCGTGGCTGTGATGTTGTTGATAGAAGTAGAAGAACACATGTGGGGTTAAGATTTTCCTGCTAGCCGGTCCAACTACATGAGAAAGTTGGACTTTAATTAAGTCCAAAGAAGGCAAAGAAAAACAAACACAAGACCGATAAATATATGTATAAAAATATGTGTATTAATGACAAGAAAGGTTACATGGACAGTTACAATGGACAGAGTGTGTGTGTGTGAATATTATATATGTGTGTGTATGTGTGTGTATGTGTGTGTATGTGGTGAGTGTTCGTACGTACGTGTATTGTGCTTAGCGTGTTCCCAGCATTTGGGAAACGCTATCTCTGTGAGCGTTCACATCTGCGAGGTGGTAAGGCTGAAAAGCCTGAGGAAAAAGAGAGGAAGAGGCGAAGGGTCAGCGACTATTTATAGCCAGGGAAGAGAGACCCCTGGTGAAAGGGTTAACGAAGTAAAGGAGGAGTTAACGCCGACAAACTAATAACGTAGTTCATTAATAGACAATTCTGAAAAGGAGAGAAATCATTTACGTACTTAGACGTAGCGAGAGGGCGCACGAAGTTAAATTAAATTTTAGTCGACGGCTGCTTAAGGAAAAAGAAAAAACACCAAGCGGGGACAAAATACGAAAAAAAAAAATGTAGAGTTAGGCCCTTCCTCTAGCGCTACCTAGGGGTCATCTTGGCAGACAAGATGAGGGTAATCATCATAGAACTCGCCCAGTAGATTCTACCTACGTTGAAATGTTTTCCTTTTAGATCCTTGTAATAAACCCAGCTAACATTAGCTAGGCAATCAAGCCCGATGACATTGAATTTTAAGGGAGCGGCTTTAAATCGGCAGGTATGAAATAAGAATTTGTAAACTAAAATTAATTTATATAATTTTAACAGAGGTGGGGTTATTTTCTGGGGTCGGTCCTGTATATAATGCTAAAAAAACTATTTCAAACGTAAACTACAAAATAACTTTTCCAACTGAGTCGACATAATACGAGGGTGATGAAAAAGTCTGAGCTTCTTATTCGGGTCGAAAACTTCATCTTCATAAATACAAAAATATTTTAAATATCTATAATCGACATATTACGCCATTATTGCTTACGGCCTGAACGAACATAGAAAAATTAAAAACAAAGTAAATTAAAGTGGACTTGCGTATCATGTGTTCGAACTCGGAAACTGAACTTTGGAATCTACTCTAAACATTAATAAAGCATGGGTACTGGAGTCAGTTCCAGAACGTACTGTGCCTTGCTTCTCAGGTCGTAAATTGTCTCTAGACAGTCAATAATTGAGGACCGTCACGGAGGCTGATCCAGAAACAAACACTGGTGTTGGGAGCAAAGCTAAGTGGGAAATTCATACAATAGTCGGAAGATATGCTATAACTTAGCAAAATGAAGAAAACGCAGAAGTGGGAAGTACTTAGCTTGAGTAATGAACAACAGCTTACAAGACCAGCTGCAATTTGTTATATATAATGTTACACGTACAAAAACACAAGGTTTCATTAGCAATTATTTATGTTCACTTCACTCATATGTCCGTTTAACTTAGTAAAAGCATAAGTTTTTCTCAGGACTATCTCATCACCAGGTATCTTGACACTGGTATGTCACAGAAGTAATCAGTTAGGTACTCTCTTCACTATCTTACCTGGCCGAGCATTAGCTGCAAAGAGCCATTACCTTCCGCTGCAATAACAAATCAGTCAGTCAGTTATGTGCTTTCGATACATGACTGACGAGGTAGATTTTTCCCCGCAGTGGGTTACCATTTCTTTCTGCGGTAGACCATCCAAGGCTATAGAACCCGGTCTGCTAATTCTCTTGTAGATGAGGATTCGTACTTTTCTCAAGGGTATTTATTAGCCCGCAATTGAAATGTAATGGATTCGACTGGAATTCTCAGCTCTCCGTTTCCTCAATCAGAGCCGCTATCTATTGCTCCACTGTGCCTCCTGCAATAACAAGGAACCTAAATAAAGTAATAAGGAGCACTCAAAGATTGCTAGATATAACATTCCCCTAAGGAAGGCCGGAGAACACATTGGCTACAAAAATTAGGTCATTAATTCTCCGAGTAATTGATGGAAATCGAAAGAATAATAACTCGTTGGATCCGTAGAAATTCCACCAAATGATTATCTTTCTTTATCATGTTGTCTGTATATTCTCATTTTCTTCCAATTCTCATTGTCCAGTTCTGTTTTATCAAAATGCCCATTAATCTCATATACGAAAAATACGGATTATTATTGCATTGCCTATTTCTTTTTTTTATCTTTTCCAAAATGTATCGCATTTTTTAATTTTTTTAACACCTTTCTACCTTCACCTACTTTTCTGTCGTATTATCTTTTTATATTCAGACATTAAACCTATTATCTTATTGTCTCCATCCTCTATATCAGAGGTCAGCAAGCCCGGCCCATGAAGAATTTTTGACACTCCTGCCAACTGTAACTCAATAACCGTACTCTTTTTTTTTTCTTTCCAGAAGTCTTTTTTGCCTGAACAAAAACAAGCTCAAGGAAACTAAGAAAAGAAAAGTAGATTTTGAGTGCCGAAGTTTTATCGAAGGATGGACACTTAGCTATTTTTTTTTCATTGAACACTTCGGAAAATGTGCTTGCTTAATTTGTCAAGAAACCATTTCAGTGAAGAAAGTTTTAAATATTAAACGACAATATGAAACTAGTCATAATCATTATAACAATTTTATTGGAAAGGCACGAGAGGATTTAACAAACCAGTCATCTTTTTTCAATAGAAAGGTTGAATAACAGAAATATTCGTGCTAGCTACGAGGTGCCAAAACTAATTGCAGAAAAGATGAAACCTTTTAGTGATGGAGAGTTCTCCAAAGAATGCATTTTTAAGGTAGTGGATGTTTGTCCAGAAAAAAAGAGAATTGTTTTCTGTGATCAGCTTATTGACAAGAACAGTACAAGGCGAACTGAAAAACAAACAGCAAATATCAGAAGTGATTTGGAGGGCATTTTTAAAAATTTAGAGTATTATTCCATTGCTATCGATAAAACTACAGATATGACGGATACTTGTCAACTTGTAGTGTTTGTGAAGTGGTGGGGGTGCTAACAACAACATTTGACATTGTAGAAGAATTTGATCAATTAATTCCTATGAAGGACTCTAACACAGGAGCAGATATTTTTGAAAGCGTGATAAAATGGATAACCGAAACAAATCTTGATTCATCAAAGCTTATTGGAGTAACCACAGGTGGAGCACCATCGATGATCAGAGAGAAAAAGGCGGTTTGCAGCGTTGCTCCAAGAACACATTGGTATTGATCACAAACTAATCAAATGTCATTGCGTTATCCATCAGGATACATTATGTACAAAGTAATTGTATTTTAAGGACATCATGACAGTAGTTTTGAAAATAGAATTTTATACTGTCAAGAGGACTAAATCATCGCCAGTTTCAAGAATTTTCATAAGAAATTGAAGCAGAGTATGTCGACCTTACGTATATTTTCAAACGTTCGATAGGTTACCTGCAGAAAGATGCTAGGAGTATATGCATTGAGAGAAGAGATTGTTATGTTTTTGGAGAGCAAAGACCAAGATAATTCTTACTTTCAAGATTCAGAGGGGATTGTCAACTTAGCATTTTTAGTGGACATTATGACCCACCTGAACAATTTGAATCTTGAGCTTCAAAGAAAGAACAAGTCAAAATCTGAAATGTTTGGTCAAAGAAAACTTCGACTGTGGGAATCACAACTTCAGAAAGGAAACTACTCTCATTTTCCAAATCTCCAAAATCAGAAGAGAGATATAATACCAAATATCTTTGTGATCTCTTGTCATGAGAAGCAAGTTTTCCTCATGTTTCGCCGACTTCTGGTAATATGGAAATTCAATTTTCTACTCCTTATGAAACAAATGTGGAGCGATTAGTAGAAAAATATCAGTTGGATTTAATCGACTTACAAAGCGACGATATTTTGAAAACAAAATTTAATTCCGGATCCACTGCTGACTTCTACAAGAACAGTTTTGCCAAGCAGAAAATATAAAAGCCTATTGAATAATGCAAAAATGATGGTATCATTATTTGGAAGTACATATGATTGTGAACAACTTTTTTTTTGAAAATGAAATATACTAAAAGTCGATTAAAAACAAGGTTGGGTGATAATCACCTGGATGATGTTTTCTCCTGTCATCGACAAATATTTCATCTGATGTGGAGAAATTATTGAACAATAAGCAGAAACAAATTACTATTATTCATGGCTAGAAAAGTGTGACGGCCCGACAGACAAAACAAGTAGAATAATTGTATAGAAAATTTTTCGTATCGGAAAATCTGATAGAGAAAAATGCTAAAACGTGTTAAACTGAACTTTGATGGCTAAGTTCAAAACAAGATGAGAGCCAGAAATTCAAATGTTGATTTTCAATTTAGATTTTATTCCTTTAAAACATTTATGAAAAACAATCTACGGCCCTATGCTAGACAGCCAATTTTAACATATTAACATATTTAACATAAGGCCAATGAATTACTATAAAACTAATTTGCACTATGATTTTTTTATAACAAATAATGCAAATACCTTAATATGTGCTATACCTTAATATACTGATGTGGGCCCAAAGTCGGGACCACGGAAGGAAAACACGAAACACGGATTAGAGGCAAGAAAGATATATTAAACAAAAAGGTTACAAGGATAGTGTAAGTGTAAGCGGAGCTTACTATGTGCTAGTGTCCAATATTGGTAGTCGTACGCGGCTGATACTACGGTATTAGAACTCACTCTCTCTCTCTCTCTCTCTCTCTCTCTCTCTCTCTCTCTCTCTCTCTCTCTCTCTCCCCTTCCTCCTCCTCCTCCTCCTCCTCCTCCTAGAGTGTTATATCGCATACTTTATATAGTCCTGGAAGAGTCCATGTTGTAGGTATGTTACGGTCTCACAACACCCCCTTCCAAGAGTTTCTTTTTTTTTCTTTCGAAAAGGAGAAAAAACATAAAACTGTTAATACTTTTTTCTCTTGGGATTTACGTCGAGCGGTTGAGTAAATTTCCTTTTCCTTCCTGAGCGTCGCACTCCAGGAGAGACTTGGGGCGTGTCGATATCGAAGTGATCGAAAATTACGTCGATCGGCTCTTCACAGCTATTTTTTAGTGATTCCTCCGATTCCTTCAAAAGGCATTTTCTGAGCTGGTTCCAATGGCGTTTGTGAGTGTTTTTCGGTCCTTGGACAATATGGACCAGTTCGCCAATTCTTTGTTTTATGGTGCCTACTTCTCAGAATGTTATGTTGTTTTTGTAAGCCTTGAAAAAGACTATCGCCAGGATTGAAATATTTCTTATGAGGCGATGCGGTTTTTGTTGAACTTTGCTTGCCGTGGAATAAGTTTGTCGAAGACAGACTTGATTTTCCTTGCGAACATTGTTTCTGCTGGCGAGCTTCCCATAGGCGTGTTCGGATTAGGGGTTATCCGATACACCTGCAGAAACTGTTGCAATACTCTATCTGTCGGTGTGCCTAGTGCCTTTTTTAAAGCCCTTTTTAGAGTGTCCACGAACCTTTCGGCCTGGCCATTCGACCTAGGGTGGTACTGAGGCGTTGTAATGTGGTCCACCTGATATGACTTGCAGAAGTCTCTAAATTCACTTGATGTAAATTGAGTACCATTATCTGTAACTACACAATCTACCACGCCAAAACGCGCGAATAGCTCGTGTAGAAATCCGATCGTGCAGTTTGTGGTTGGTCTTTTGCATTGTAGGACCTCAGGCCATTTTGAGTGGATACCAATGAGGTAGTACATGTTGTCTATAGGCCCTTCAAAATCGACATGAATTCTTTGCCATGGATGGTCTGTGTTTGGCCATGGTTTGCACGTCGTGGTTGGAGCTTTTCCTGCAAGCGCGCATCCTTTGCATGATTCTATCATGTCTGCTATGTCCTTGTCCATGTTTGGTCAATAAACATAGCAGCGCATGAGGCTTTTCGTACGGTTCTTCCCCGGATGTCCCATGTGAAAATCCCTAAGGATTTTTCTTTGTAGGCTGTTTGGAATCACTACGCGGTCATTGTATAGTAGGACATCATCGCAGAGGGAGAAAACTTCAGACACATTGGGGTCTTTGTTACGAATTTTGCTTTTTATGGATTGAATGAATTCATCCTCTCGAGACTCACTTTTTATGTCGGCCAAAGTAACTGGGAGCTCGCTTATGGTACTCGCGATCATGTTTTTGATTTCACAATTTGTCCTTAGAGTAGCAATGATGGCGTCTTCAAAGACTTCTGTATTTTTTGGAATGAGTCTCTCTAACTCTTTGTTGATTTGCTCTAGAGCAGCGAAAGGGACATTCCGTTTCTTTTTGAATACCGGTTGTGTACCGTCCTTCACTTTGAACTTAGCTTTCATTTTAGTACATTTCCCAACGCCGCCAGAAAAAACCTGGGGAAATTGTTGTTTGAGTTCCTTTTTGAGATTTACCAAATTGGACGTTGTACTTTGTATCTTGCGACAAAATGTACTCATTGGGCAATCCCAAAGATTTAATTTTTCTATCCAATCTGTTCCAAATAAGTTATCTGAAGTTTTCAATACGTAGGCTTTGAGCATTTTGGTAACTCCATTTAGTGTTACTGTAAGTATTACCTCACCTAAAATGTTAATCTTTTCGCCAGTTACGGATTTTGCTGTTTTATCCGTTTTAAATAAGGTCGGCTTGTTTAATTTTCGCCAAGTACGCCAGTTAATGGTTGAAAGATCGGAACCCGAGTCAAGCTGGAATTTAATGGAATTACTGAAAATATCCACAGTTACATATTTCCTTAAATTCCTATCGACAATATTGTCAGATTGAGCTTGCCTAATTTTATTTTTGGGTTTTCTCGTTCTGTTGGCGTACCAGCACCGAGTTAAAGTATGCCCTCTTTTATTGCAATTTTTGCAATATTTTTTGTTCTTAACTGGACAGAATTTCATCCAATGCCATTTACCACAATGATAACATGGTCCCGGCGGTTTCTTTAACCTATTTGGGTTTTGGTTACTGCGGAATTTAGGACATGAGATTTACCTTTTGTCTTTTTGAGGGCAATAGGAGGTAGACTTGCTACTGATTTTAGTAATCTGAGCCACACCTGATTCCTCGATAGTGTAAAGTCACACTTTACAGATATTACTTCAGAGGCCTTTTGGGGGTCTCCTGGAGAGAAAGCAAAACTAATGTTTGTATACAGAGCCAAGTAAAACAACTGGCAGGCCCCCAGGAGCTCCTCTTGGCAATAGTAAAGAGGAGACATGTCCAAGTCACCGTTGTGGCTTGGACATGTCATACGCCACAATACTCTACCCAAGACGGTCCTTCAAGGTACCTTGGAAGCAGATAGACATAGTGGGAGTCTGTCCAAAAGCTGGATGGACAACATCAAAGGATGGATCAAGATAGACACTCCGACGCTGTTTCGTGAGACGGAAAACAGATCTAGTTGGCGACGGCTGGCTGTATCATGGTCACTCATGTCTCCTCTATGATCGGTTTGGTCATGAGATCACAAGAATATAAGCCGAACACATTAAAACTTTGCTCTCTCTCTCTCTCTAGAGAGAGAGATTAGACATTTAGCAAGATAGTCGTTATGAAAAAACTTATATCTAAGGTGAGGTAAAAGTTTATTAAATACGAGCTGAGGTATCCATCTACAATGGATAAGAAATCAAAACTTGATTCGTATATGGTTATGACAGTAAAATGTTTCCTTAGTTCTATGATTGTTCTATGTGACGTGTCCTTCGAGGCGTGAGCGATCATGGCTCTCCACAATATCCTGTCTTTTGTAGCTCGAAGTTAATTGTCTTTTCACTATCTCCTAATCACTGTTCTTCCAATCATTTACAATTCGTTAGATGGGTTATGCGCTGCTTTTCTCTGTCCCTCTTGCCTTCTTAAACTGTCAGTGTCGAGTTTTCCAAGCCCTCTTTCCTCGTCTTGTGCCTTTGAAATGAACTGCTTCTGATATTAAGTATAAATGGTCTTTATGTTTCCATTTCCTGAAACTTCGTCATTGCTCACATGTTCAGTCCATGGTATTCTCAGCATCCTCCTGTAGAATTATATTTGTTACTTCATCTGTGAGAAGATTGCTATATGTAAGGATCGATATTACATAGCATTTAAGTACACTTTTTTGTTTCTAACGAGATTTTCCTTTTTTTAATACTTTACCTAGCTTTTGGAAGGCTTCTTTCGCTATCCCTCGGATTTCAGTGACGCATTTCTCGTCCTCTGAAAACACTTTCCAGATATTTGAATTTTTGTACTTGTTTTTTTGGCATCTCCAATTTGTAATTCGCATGTTGGTCTCTTTTTGATGACCAACATATATTCTGTCTTACAATTAATGTTTAGTCCTTTTCTCTCGCTTTCAATTACTACCCTCTATAGGAGTTACTGTATTTCCCTTTCTGTTTCTGCTGTCAACACTGTCATCTGCATATCTAAAGTTGTTAAGAATGTGGTCTCTAATAATGAATCTTTGTAAGAATTCTAATTCTTTCAGTATCACCTCATTATAAAAGTTGAATAAGTCCGCGGAGAAGACACATCCTTGTCTTACACGCCCCTTCTATTTGTGTATATTTACTGAATTCATTTTCTATCCGTATGCAGGCAGTTTGCATCCAGTATAAATTCTGGATCATTCTAATATCCTTCCCAAATATATTAAGCTTACCTAACAGACTTTATATTATTTCTGTCATAGTCAAATTATGCAAAATTGTTGATTGATTCATTTTTGTTCAGCGTGTTAATCCCAACTAAACAATAATTCCATGCAATTATTTTGCATCTACAACTTATAAAACTGCATATAGAACCTAAATTAATAATGTAATTACATATAAATAAATATTTTAGTCATTTTTTTCAAGTTTGTAAATTTAAGTTCTGTTCGATTAGTTACTCCCTGCTGATCAGTTACTGCTTATTGTTCGAGGTACTCTATCCAGAAAAAAATATGCATTTCCTGATGAAGAACCATACTTTTACGTTAAAACTTTCCCTTTGGTTTAGTAAATATGTATACTAAATTCGAGCTCGACAAACATTTAGGAGGTGAAGAATAAAATAAAGTCTGTTTTTAGGTTACTTAAGAATAAGATTATTTGTTTTTTGTCTTAATTTAGATATTTAATTTTTTTTTATCTCTTCCTTCTATCGATTTGCCCGAACAAGTTGAGTCTATACTTCCTGGAACTATCTCCCCCACACACTCTTATAATACATTCATATATGATGAATGATAACATATCAGCAGATAGCAAACCCCATTCAAGGTATTTCGTGTTTTAGTTGGGTATTTCAATACTGTTATTTACCGAAACACCCTACGGAAATATAAAAGTCATAATATAAAACAAGCATTTTAAATAGAGTTTTTAAAAAAAATTACCACCGAAATTATATTTTATAATTTTTTTATTTTATTTTTTTTTATACAGGTTGGAATATTTTGCAGCTCGGTGAAAATTTAAGGAAAGATCCTGTTTCGACTGAAAAAGGATGGCAAACATTTTGTTATGTAGTGGTTTCACAGTGGAGGCTTGTATTTGTACTAAGTCGGTCCTATTATAGGTTCGACGCACAAAACGTTAGGAACTTGATATAATAGGTTGGGGTAGCTGATACTTTAATATTCGACTAACGGTCGTCCGACATCGACTGACTGACCAACTCCCTGAGCAACTGCTACTACTACTCCTACTTATTATAGGTAGGAGAGTCTATTAACTATAGAATAGGCGTGTTCCACTATAACAGATTTGATTTTGACTAATAACACAAAAATCTCAGAATAATAAATTTATTGATAGGATACAACTTAATTGCAACAATACAAAAATGCTTATAATACAACTAGACATGTAAAATAGTGTACATTTTAATTATACTGTAGTAGATTACCCTCATTTAGTCTGCCAAGACGACCGCTAAGTGACGCCGTTTCAGAGTTAGAAAAGCCCGGACATAATTCTCCTCTTTTCATTTTAGAATATAGTAGGTAAAAGACTTGTCCAGTCTTCCCTTATAGGGAAGGGGTGCTTAGTTATCCGATTACGAGGCACATCTCTCTCGCATGCACGCATTCAGGGACATTTCCTAACATCTATGTTTTTTACTTTTCAGCTGTCTATGCATTAATATATTTCTCTTTTATTAATCATATATTTATCATTATATGAAAATATCTCCGCGTTGGAAATTATTCTTTTTATCTCTACAAATGATGATCACCCGCCATTTGCATGTAAACATTTCGGTTGTCACTGATTTTATTTGAGCCAGAAGTAGTAACTGCAACAATACTGCTGCGGGTCCCAGATTGGGTCCAAATTATAGAGGACACAGTTGGCGATCAAGGAATTTTTTTTTTGTTGTTTTGGAAGTTTAGAGGATTTTCTGTAAATATAGACATCTTTCCACTTTCATACAGTCGTAGATTTTGAGCAATAGAATTGACTAAAGAGTAAAGTTAAGAAAAAGAAAATAAGTAGAAATTTAACACAATCTACGAGATTACGCTTTTAAGGCAAGCAGTTATTGTAATTAGAGTGTGAAATAAAGAGATATTAGCATACAATATTAAATGTTCACTTATCTGTCTCTACTTTAAGTTTCCCCACTCGTCAGGGGATTTGATAATAAATAATACTATCAAGTCCAGTGAAGAATGAATACTATCATTAAAAGACTGAATAGAGACAGATAAGTGAATATTTAAATTCATTTATAACTATTTAAGAAGCAAGTTTTATATTATATATGTATATATATGTGTGTGTGCGTGTGTATATATATATATTAAAATTATAAGAACAGTAAGATTTATAATCAGGTGTCCTTAACAGTTATTTTTATTTGAAAAAAAAAGAAGAAAAAAAAACAGTGCTCGATACAAACAGTAAAGCAAAATATTATAATTAAAAAAACAAATATGATTCCATCGCGACACAGAAAATTTCCATGTTTCAAATGTAATGTCTGCGCTTATAAATTAAGTAAATTTCTTTGAAAGTTTATTCCTAACATCGCTTGACAATGGAACGAGACTATGGATTTTAAGTTTAATTTTTATAATTAAATTTATAGATTTAGTTTTATTTTTAAAATATGGAAATTTTCTGCGTCGCGATAGAATCATATTTTTAAAAGGAAAATATTATATATATATATATATATATATATATATATATATATATATATATATAAGAATATTTATGGTTAAATAAGGGTCACTTGGGATAGTTTCCATTGGGTATTTATAAAGCTTCTTTATTTAGAGATTTAAATTTTTTATCCCAATCCGTTGCATTTGCACCTGTTATATATTCCTATATGTACGGTATATCAGAGGATTGTAATACCCGATCGCTGGTATTTCGTATTTTCGTAAAGTATTTTAAAGGAGGATGTTACAGATTAATAGTGTAAAATGCCAATCTAATGTCTTTATCCGGAAGAAAAAAAATCAAATTCCAGGTATGTAAGACGCACTTTTAATGTTAGACCTTAACCAATAATATTCATAGCGTGTCTGAAATTAATAAAATATTTAAGAATTCAAATAATTTAAAACAAGTTCTGCTAGATAGTGAACAAACAATGACTTTTGAATACGAGTAGAGTTTCATCCGTTGTTTCCGGTTTAGGATTGGGTTTCCGGTTCCTTCTAAAGACTTTTCATTCTCTTTCACTTCCAGTATTCCCTTGTACCTTAGTGACGTTATAGCCTTGCTTGAGATGAATTGATAAAAAAAAAAAAAAAAAGAATAAAAAATAGGAGAAATTGCAACATCACTACAGACTTGCTTGGACTATTCTCCTCCGTAGCCGAAATGGTTAAAACGTACTACATGTAAGATGAGCTTCCAGGATATGAACTGCGAGTTCAAAAGTCTCGTCTCAGCCTATTTCGATTCACCTTATTTTAAAGTGAAAAAAATGATTAAATAAAAAAATTGTAATAAAAGTTTTTATTAGTTTTCAACTAAGCAAATAATAGTTCTTTTGTTTGCTGCATTATTTAGAAACAAAAATATTTTTATATATTAACAAAAAAAAAATTATAATTCACGTCAGATTTATTATCTTTGATAGCAAATACGCAAGAGAATTTGGGCTCTTATTATAGCAAGTGCAATAAGTTCATTTTTTTACTGGGTGCTCTATTATTGCGGTCCCAAGCACGGTTAAACTAAGAATAATTTATCCCACCCACATCCCACTTTAAGGGGAAAAATAGTTATATATCGAAAAAAATACAATATTTCGGACTGATAATTGGAGAAGGACATATGATAAACAGATAAAAAAAAAACATCTTTCTAGATTAAAACAATAAATTTAAAGAAAAATATTTTTGCAAGTCAATCTATAATTACTTATAAGATGAACGTCCGAATTGCTATTCTGCACCTTTCAGAACTTGTCGAATTACATAACTTTTAGAGAAGTTAAACAAAAAAAAAAATATATACAAGAAGTTGCTAAAATCTCACATTTATACATACAAGACATTTCTACCTTTTCGCGTGATAAGTTCGGAATTATTGACAATTCAATAGTTTTAAAATCTGTAGTAACTTAAGGTGGGACTTCGACTGCGAGTGTACTGGGCTAAGCACATATTTCATATCAAGAACAGAAAAAGTAAAATAAAAACATACCCATATTCCAACGCAAACCACAACAAGAAAGTAAAGCCCAAGGGTCAGACTGTCTCCCCAGTGAAAATGAACAAAGTTTGAAAACGTACTGTTTGTGTTCTCCATTGAAAGATGTTATTTATGGAGAAAAGAAGATGTAGTTCAATTACAGTAAAAGATGGTCAGGGTGTCACCTCAGGTGTTTACACCAGCGCATATAAAATTATAAACTTTATAATCTATATAATGAAGTAACCTATCTAAATTTCTCTTACGAACAAAGATACAAGTCTACGAGATGACACTGCGTTGAAGGCGAATCTAATACAACTGTGACGTAATCACATCTTGGACTGGCCTAGTTACTCATCATAAGCAGAGGGGCCGATTTTTTTTCTTTTTCTTTTTTAATGACAAGTCTTAAGTAATAACTTGAAATAAACTGATTTTTTCATAGCTTTCTATGAAAGGATAATAGGCACAACATTCTTGATGAGAAAGATTCATTATGAATTATAAACTAAATCTATGAGATAATGTCAATTTGCGTCTTTTGATAGAGGCCTTCAACATTAAAAAAATAAATAAAACCAGTGTTGCGTTGGTGTTTGAGCTGAGAAACACGTGTCTCCTGTAATGTTTATTCGACAACAAAAATGGCAGACTTACATGTGTGTCCGGGTAATAAAATACAAAGAAACAAATAAAACACACACACACATATATATATATATATATATATATATATATATATATACAACAAACGATAATGTATTATTAAAAAGACAAAAAGTTACATTGTTGCGAGTGACAAAGACAATGATATTGTATATATGTAATAAAATGAAAATGCATGAAAACATTAAGACTCGTGTATTGTTCGTGTATGTAAAATGTGTGTAGAAGTTCTAGAGAAAATGAAGTAAAATGAGGTTGCGTACGTACATGTGTGTGTGTGTACATTCCCCATAGACCTACATCCTAGCGTGTCTAAATAAAAAAAGAGAATGAGATAAAATATTACATGTTCAGAAAGCGTCCCCTAGTGACAGTTTTTAGTTAGGAAAGTAATTGGGGTTAACTCCACGCCAGCATCCACTTGTTGATAGCGGGAATCTAACTTTGACCAAGACGAGAAAAAAAAAGAAAATATCTGATGTTTGATCAAATGTCGGAAAGTGGGTTGAGCTGAAGACTTTTCATCACTCCTCGTGGTTCTCAAAACTAGTTGCAGTTTGAAAACGTCTCCCTACGCCCTGGTTTTTAATGGTCAACGCGCAATTTTAAAAGTCCTGAGTAATTTTTTTCTATACCGAATGCTGTCAAAAATTTATTACCAGCCACAGTAAATTTATTTAGTAAATTAAATAACCATCCAAACTTTAGAATAAGAAGGAGTAAAAAAAAAGAAAAAAAAAAAAGAATTAATCATACGAAGACATACTTACGACCCCACAAGTCCACTCGAACGAAATAAAGCACAGAGCAGTTTAAAATGAGAGACCCATGTATGCGCTTAACAGGAGACAAAATTGCCCAGTTCCTTCGTCAATGCACGTTATTAATTTGGACCAACAGTAGGCTCAGCTATGTCAATCAGATTCGTTACTTACACACTTAAATGAAAAGGTTATCAAATATCAGTTGTATTGTAACAACAGAAAGGAAAATTAAAACATTCTTGATGGTATAAAAGTTTTAAATATTAAAACTATTGTTAACATTTAAATACGATTTAAATGTCTTTTTGCCCACTGGGGCCAATCTTGCAAAAGTTAGAGAATACTTAATGCTATCCTGGGCATTGGGTTCCAAATGAGTGCTTGTGTGAATAAAATTAAGCTTTCCTAGTTTCCATTTTACGAATAGAACAAAAACATAATGATACATTTTTCTTGACGAGAATTAACTCAAGAGCAAAAGTTATCTGATCAATGTAAATCATAATTGATCAATGTCCGTAATGCTTACAAGAATGACATTTTTTTCAATACTTATTTGAACCACGGACGTTATGTCTCCTCGTCTAATTCCCAATTTACCTATCCATTCGAACTGAAAGATTAATTTGTATTTGCTGATGTTATCAACCAAGACGTACTCAAATAAACGATTTGTTTTATCTGCTAGCAGGTATGACTGGTATAAAAGAGGAAATAGTTACGAACGTTTCAGAGTTTTCAGAAACAATTTAAAAAATGGCTACTCCTTAAACTGATAATTAAAAAAGTACGCCTTCCATTTTAACCAACAGCCAATCAAATACTATAATTTCTCCCGACATTAGATTTTTTTTTCCTTCTGAAGAACAGTATCTCCCAACCTAAAGCTATTTGGTCTCAATTTATACTTCAGTGAGTAAAAATGTCTTCGAGCGAATGAAACCTCTAGCTAGGACCAAATAACAGAAACCACGTGACTTGACTTTCAACGGCAGCAACAATTAAAATAAAACAGATATCACATGAAACTCGAAAAGAAAATAATTACATAATCAAGATGTTGACGTTCCACACTACTTTGAATAAAAAGGTTAGGAAGGAAGCCTCCATCAATACTGGAAAGAGTAATGGAAACCTATTTTCCCGAAAAATTGCTTTAATAACAAAGAAATTTATGAATTTCAACCGATAGTAGAACTGGGTGATTGGTCAATGAATGCCGAATGCTTCCACATAAGGAAACTGCTAATATTACCATTACCAGTGTTTATAAAAAATCTTTTATTAATTAAAATACGATTTAATTGAGTCTCGAAAAGACTCTCCAGATCTGGTAACTTCTATTTTAGCGTCCGAAGTGTTTTTAGCAAACAAATTATCTTCCTTAGATTGTTTTAGTGAGCCTCATATTTAGATCACAATTTTATAAATTGGAAATAATGTATGGACAGACTTTGGAAAAACCGCTGTAGAATAAGTATATCAGTGTTTTCTTTCTTTTCATGAATATTAGATAATTGCTATTATGTTGCATTTCGGTCATTAAAAAAAAATAAAAAGGAGTACTATTTTAATTATTTTCGTTTTTAAAATTTATAAATTTTTTAAAATTCTAAATCTTAAAGGGCTGTATGATTAGTATAACGACATGGGAAGTGAAATCGGTGAGCCAAATTCAAACTCGGGCTTTGTCTGTCCCATTCACTTTTGCACTAATGCTCTTGGGAAAGTCATGAACCGATCTACCCCCCTCCAGCTAGGAGTTAAATAGCAGGATAGATTTGAGTTGGCAGCCAGTCTCGGAGAAGGACTATTATGAAATCAAAACAGGAGAAACCAACATAAACCAATCCACTATCTTTCCTAAGTCACAACAATTCATAGATACAAAATAAAACAAACTTTCTAATACGAAGACCACATTTTCGGGCCTTCCGGCCTCTCAGTTTTATGCTTAGAATTTAAATAATTTTCGCGGTAGAAAAGGCAAATAACGTGTGAAAAAGCGAATGCATGTTAAAAATTATTTTATTATGGTGTGTCGTGTTTCTTACCGGATGTTGACTGCTCGACGACCCAAGGCAGAATGCGAAAACGCATCTCTGCACATCATGGCTCGACGCATGTTTTCGGCATTAAATGATAAATGAATTTATATATTGACCAGTAGAAATAACTCCCGCTAAAAGACACAGACTATGATTTGGAGCCGATACAACGGATATAAATTCCTTGATTCAACGCCACAGAAGACAGACAGAGAGACCCGGCCGAGATATCGACACGCAAAGGTTGGTCAAGAACGCCGCAGGCAGACCGAAACTGAACTCGATACTTTTCAACTTTCACCCTTTCGCCGCCGTCTTCACAAAACATCAGCCGCCATGACCAACATTCTTTCTCTTTCTTTCTGCCTTCCTTCCTTCCTTCCCGACTCTGTCGCCTTTTACAACAGCAACGAGTAGTATGTTGGCTTTGTATATATGTAAATAAACTATACATTTATTTACCCAAAATACGACGTATTCCTTTCCCTCGAATTTACGTTTGTTGAGGCGAAAAAGAAATTAACCTCTTCAGCAGAAAACAACATAAGCGACATGTTCTGCCTTCCAGGTTATTTATTTCTTCGTTTCCGCAACAGTTGTGAAGTTCTCTGAAGCGGCCAGCTTTTCAGTCAATAAAGGGATCGTTGATAAACAGAAGAAACCAAACAATAAAATGTTTTAAAAGTATTAATCTCTATCTTTTTCTCGTACAGGAAAAACAAAATGAAAGTCATACAGTACACCAACTTGGTAGTTTAAGCGAACAGATATAAAAATGTTTTGCTTACGGAGAGACGATTGACTTTGAAAACTAGCGACTCAAAGATATTTATTTATTTTTAATGCAATGACACTTGTACAACATTTAGTCGTTTGAAGAAATGTTAATGCAAACAGGATTATAAATGCAATATTAGCCAATCACTGTACTCGAAAACGTCTGTATGTCAATGTTGTTGTAAGATGCAATTGACTATTCCCAATCCAAAATGTAAGATGGAAGTTTCATTCAGACAGTTTCTTCCCAAGAACCGTTACTTTGTGAATCAGACTCCTAAAAGGATGCTTTCCCGATCACTACAATCTTCAAGTTTAGGGTTAACTGTTATCTTTCCTATATCCTCATGAACTGCACTTCTTACCTCCACACATTCATAAAACAACCTCATTCAGTAACCCTCTTATTACTTATGTGTTTCCACGCTAGGGCAAATATATTCAAAAGTGTCGACGCGACCTTGTGGGTGATGAATTATTTTCCTCCTTCTAACCCCTTTCCCACAGACGAAACATCGCAAGACTCGCTAATCTATCGCAATTTCCATGAAAAAATGTTCTGATGCACTACATTCCTTAGTTTCATCAGTTCTGACCTTCACAGCTAAATACTTCCCACACCCCATGCCACGTACATTGGAACAAATCAATCCTCCACTATGTGGAACATATTCTCAAGAGGGATGCTTTCTTAATCGCTACAACCTTAACCTCTTCAAATCTAGGGTTAACCGTTATCTTTCCTATATATCCTTATCAACAGCACTTCTTACCGCCTCCTTTTATGCCCATGCAACAATCTCATTTAGTAACCCTCTATCTGTAGCAGCTCAAAAACAAAAATTAACAGTTGAGAAAACAGGCTGTTCATTTCAATACTTGAAGTTGTTGCGAGCCGGATGTGACTGGAGAGCTGTAGTTTTAAATTCTTTGACCTAGTCGGAAAAGGAGAACAAATAAATAGTAATCTTTTACAAAATAAAATTCAGTTGAAAT
The DNA here is from genome assembly GCA_963932145.1 of Acanthosepion lycidas. Classification (NCBI taxonomy): domain Eukaryota; kingdom Metazoa; phylum Mollusca; class Cephalopoda; order Sepiida; family Sepiidae; genus Acanthosepion; species Acanthosepion lycidas. The sequence continues at coordinate 45,889,975 of OZ010588.1, read as the reverse complement.
AACCCACTTTAAATTGAAATGTTTAAAAATCATTATTTAAATTGTTCGGACTGTTTTCCTCATATTCACAACGTTTCGGCTCTTGTACGTTCCAGCCTTCTTCAGGTGATTGGAATTTCGAACTGAAACCTTTATTTCGTCCGCCAGGGGTAGATTGTTCTAGTTCCACGTTCCTCTTCTGGATATCTCAGTTTTAGTTATTTCCCTTAGTAAATCAACTCTGCAAGTTTTTGTTCATCACTGCTGTGGCCAGATATTGAACTCACAAATCTTTGGGCCAAGTCACTTCAACCATGTGCCACGTGTCGTGAATATGGCAACAAAGATGAGGACAACAGTCTGAACAATGTAAATAGTTACAATACTTCATCTCAGAAATATAGACAGATGCTTAAAAATCACTTTAAATTTTATTCTGTAACAAGTTTTATTAAATGGCCTATTTGAACACAAAAATAGTTTAATTTGATAATGTTGGCTAAGTCACTCTTACTTCCTACTTCACAAAATGAAGAGAAAGCTTAGTTTCAAAGAAAAACAAAAGATAAAGGTCCAAATCTATTCTAATTACATACAAAATTTGGGCTGAAAAGTTCATTTGATGACCATGAAGGAGTGATGCTAGAGCTGTGAAAACTTGCGTGTATTAATCTCAACTCTTCTTATTAATAACTGCATTGTTTCTTTTACTGTTCAAAAAAGACTTCAAAAGTAACTTCTCTTGACTTCTCTCGAAAATGGGCAAAATTTGATATTGTAGTTTTATCAAGTACCTACAGAAAAGGGTTTAATCTCCAAGGATATTTATGTTGACATAGTTGTTACATTAGGGAATAACGCTCCAGCTTTATCAACAGTGCAAAAGTGGGCAGATGAATTTAGAAGGGAGAGTCTTGAAGATGACCTAAGGTTAGGATATCCTGCAACTGCCACTACTGAAGAAAATATTGGATGACAGGCAATTGTTTATAAATCAAATAGCCAATGCTATTAGCATATCCCATGAGAGAGTTGAGACTATTCTGCACAATAAACTTGGCATAACAAAGTTTTTTCTGCTTGGTAGGTGCCACGCCTTCTATTATCTGATCAAAAGTGCACCAGCCTAATCACATCACAGGAAAATCTCACATTGCTTGAGTCAGATTCAGCTGGTTTTCTTTAACTTTTCCTAAACCATTTTGAGGGTTAGGTTTGTTGTTTTGACAGACAGAGAAAATCCATGCAGTGAAAACGCCCCTCTTCACCTAATCCAAAAAAGGTCAAGGTCGTTTCATCTGCAAGGAAGATAATGGCCTCAGTTCTTTGGGGTGCAAAAGGCGTTGTGTTTATTGACTATCTTCAAAAAGGCCACACCACCAAAGGAGAATACTATGCCACTTGCTGACGCAGTTACAAAAGGCCATCAAGACCAATTGCTCAGAAAAAAAAATGACAAAAAGGGGTCTTCTTTCATGAAGACAATGTTCTAGCAAACAAGTGCTTGGTTTCAATGACTGGTGCATGTAACTATAGCTTTGAACTGGTTGATCACCTTCCCTATTCCCTTGATTTGATCGAATTTAACTATCATCTGTCACTGAACATAAATAAATAATTTGCTGGAAACCAGTATCACAGTGCTGATGACATATCTGCTGTTGAGGACATTTTTGGCCAACAGAATGAGAGTTTTTTAACCAATGGAATCCAAGCACTGCAACATAGATGAAAGAAGTGTGTCGACTGCAGGCGGAGGAGGACGTGTCTATATTAAAAAATAAACCTCATTTGATCACATTTCATGATAGTATCTTGGTCAGTTTATGAACTTTTCTACCAACCCTTGTACTTATTGGCACTTCAGATACTTGTCATAGAATGAAGGTCACTGAGCTTGGCTTGCAGATTATACAACAGAATATTATACAGTAAGGATTTACTAAATATCTAAGACCTGATTGGTGCAGCACAAACTTCACATGTGGTTCTGTGACAGACTAAGCTAAACACAAAAATACACATAAATTCATACAAGATTTCATTCAAACGAGACAAGAGTAATTTTATCTAATCCCATATTTCCATTAGAAATTTCTAAAGCATAAAATATCTAAGATCTTGAAAATAAAATATGCTGGTGGGGGAGTTTAGTGTATAAATTAAAAGCTTTCTGAAATAGTTTTTTTTTTTTCCTATTTCTAGTTACAATTAAAATTTTAGATAACCTGAATGTAGTGGTAAAATGTGTCGTCGTATAAATGCATTGCTGGAAGACATAGAAGCAGGCAATTTTCAGTTACTTTAAAGTAAACTGGGATTTTGATTCAAAATAAATAATACTTTAAAAAAATGTTTTCAAAACTGTTAACTTACCAGCATGATGATCAAAGGATTGATCCACCTTGCTCTGATGGTTTCACACCTTTTCTTCATGTTTAGAATTAGGTTCATACCAGCAAACATAACCCTTGTTATCTCCATTAGGGCTTTGATAGAATTATTTTATCGAACATTTCTCACTTGCTAGTGATACAGAATTTTTTTTGTCGTTTTAACATTCCAACAAAACAATGAACATTTTTATTTATTTATTTTTTAAATTCTAAAAATGTTTTAAATATTTTAAAAATATTTTTGAAATATTTTTAAATTCTAAAAACTATTTTTAGAAACAACAGTTTTGTAAAGTACTCAAGTCTGGAATAAGATGGTAAGTTGGAAAATTCATTGAAAATTAATGTTTCTGGAGCCAAAAGGAGGGTAGTAGAATTTGGAATAAACAGAGATGTCGGAAAAAGGTGGAAAATGAAATAAATGGGAGCATGGAAGGGACTGGAATAACATTTATTCCAGTAAATTACAAAAAATATGACACAAGGCCTAGGATGGAGAGTGCTAGTTTCATTATCCTATCATTTAACCTAGCTAGTCACAATCAGACCTAGTTACACAAATATTTTCCATTCATCAAAACTTTACATTTATACTTCTCAGTCATACTGCAGTGGGGGGTCTGGTATAACTAAGTAGGTTAGTGAAAGAAATAAATTTAAATAGATGGAGTAAGAGTAGGTTCATTGGTGCCATTCCTACAACCATTACAAAAACCCTGAAACTAGCCACCAAATAATTGCCTCAAACATCACCACAAATGACAGATGCAAATGAGCAAACTGACTACTCAGAAGGAGCAACTTTTGACTGGCTGGTCAGTTAAGCATTGATTCTTATTTAATAATCTTGCAATGCCCACACACCCAGCAGGATATTAATGGTTAGCTAGGTTCTTTCATATACTATGACTCCTGTGTAGGTAGTTCTATCCCTAGTGGAGGAACCAGACTAAGCTAAACTTAATATGTGATAAAACAGAATCTTGATCAACAAACTGAGTAACAGCTTGGAATTCACCTTGACTCCCCCACTGAGTCAGGTTGTGACACTAGGTCGTGTTTTAACGTGGGGACCTGAGTGTCTCCACTTGAGCCACTGGTCTTAGCTTGTCTAACCTAGTCATACTACAACCACAGCATCTACTAGGTTAAATCCACTTTCGCAGGAAGGGAAACAAACCTGCTACTGCATAGAACATATCCATTAAGCTGAGGCGTGGGAGTAACATTTTCAGAAATTTGTCAGCCAATGATGGTGAGTTCAATCCTTGGTAGGACCACAAGAGTCAGCATAGTTAACAATATGTATCAATAATTTCACTCAAGATAATAACAAAATTCAAAGGAGGGATATGTAATGTAGTCGATCCTGATCTGGCATCTTGACTTCACTTTCTCACTGACATGATGTGTCTTCCCTCTGTATTTTATAGAAATAATTTCATGGCAATTGTGCTGATGAGCTTTTTTTTCTTGAGTGACTCAATTAGCAAGTAGGTATCACTGTTTCACTGCTGAACTAACTAGATGCAACCATCACTTCTATTCTAACACTTTTATTTATAACAAGTTTCTTTTCTCGCACTTCTCACCTGTGGTACTTTAAATGCAACATCAATCGCTATCCTCTGTTTTCCTAAAGCCTGTTCCCTTATTGGCCTTTCCACCCCTGTCACTTGATAATGATAAAAAAAAAAAAAATATAGAAAACTACTAAAAATGGGCATGGTGAATCTGGTAGCACTGTTTCAAATCTGATAATCAGCTGGTAAAATAATTATAAAGTACTAAAAGCTTTGCAGGAATGACTTGATGACTTAAGAGTCTGTCTATATTTCTGAGATGAGGTATTATGTACATTATTCGAACTATTGTCCTCATCTTTGTCGCCGTTATCACAACGTTTCGGCCGTTGTACGTTCCGGACTTCTTCAGGTGGTTGGAATGTCAAACTGAACCCTTTATTTCGCTCACTGGGGTAGATTGTTCTAGTTCCACGTGCCATGTTTGATGGATGTCAGTTATCAGTTATCTCCTGCTAATTTCCCTCTGAAAGTTCTCCACTGCGTTAACCGGGTATTGAACTCACACTCTTTGGGTCCTGTCACTGGATCTAACCAACGCCTTTATCCACTGTGCCATGTGTCCTTGTCAATACTCGGTTAAGGCAGTGGAGAACTTTCAGAGAGAAAATTAACAGGAGATAACTGATAACTGACATCCGTCAAACATGGCACGTGGAACTAGAACAGTCTACCCCAGTGAGCGAAATAAAGGGTTCAGTTTGACATGCCAACCACCTGAAGAAGGCAGGAGCGTACAACGGCCGAAATGTTGTGATAATGGCAACAAAGATGAGGACAATAGTCTAAATAATGTAAATAATGTTAATGACTTAAGTTGTCCAAAATTCTTACATGAAGTATTAGCGTTAAACTTTGATAATGTTTTTCTTTCTATCTAAATGCTAACTCTTTACTTCCTATCTATGCGGCTTGCTTTAAGCTTGTAGAATGTAAAAACGACCTAAGCATTTGGATAAAAATCAGCAAAAGATAAAAAAAATATAGTAAAAACATTAGTGATATTTTTATGGTTTATTCAAATCTTTTTTTAAAGATACTTTTTACAGAATGTTTCATCTAGTTACTATATATATATATATATATATATATATATATACACATGCACACATGATAAAAATATGGTGAATGAAATAATGGGTTGCGTCCAAAAGTTTAACATATGTCACCTAAAGAAAGCCAGAGAGTATAACGTATGAAACAAAGTGAATATGATAATAAAGATGAGGACAACAGTTCCATAAAATATAAATAGTTCAAATAGTTACAATACTTCATCTCATAAATATAGACAGATATTACATTTTTGTTTAAAATTTCTGAGGGACAGTTTGTACTGTGTTATTGAATTTTGGGATTAAATATTTTCATAAGTTCTTTATTTAATTTTCTGCATTTCATCACAATGTTCTGTGTTTGAGGAATTTTTTTACTTATTCTGCCAAAGACCTGAGATCGCCAGAATAAGTAAAAAAAATCCTAGAAAGAGTCAACCAACAAATTAAAGATTACCTAGGGTTGAAACTTTGGATTAATACCAAAGAAGTAACAAACTGGTTTACTGATATCAAAGATAAAACAAACTGTACACTAATGCAGTTTGATATTGAAAATTACTATCAATATCAAAAGAACTTTTCATGAATGTAATGGACTTTGCTACCCAATACATGGACATAACAGAAGAAAAGAGCATTATTATAAATGCGAAAAAAATTGGTACTAATACATAAGGGTGAGCAATGGGTAAAAAATTCTTATGACCACTTTGACATCACAATGGGGTCACTAGACTCTAAGTCTTCTGACCTTATAGGTCTTTTTATATTATACAATCTCACAGCATATTGTGAAATTAATATAACTGACATTGGATTGTACAGAGATGATGGACTTATGGTTATAAAGAACTCTAGAAACTTTAAAATCAATAAAATTAAAAAGCTATTATATAGAGAATTTAAATGCCTGAACTTAAAAATTACTGTTAGCACTAAATTGAAAAAGGTGAATTTTCTTGATATAACATTAGATTTAATGAAAAATGTAAACATACCTTATAAAAAACCCAATACTAATCCTTTGTATATACACCCTAAATCTAATCATCCTCCATCTATAATTAAGCATATACCTTTATCTATCGAAAAGAGAATAAGTACAAATTAAGCAAATGAGAAGATTTTCTATGAACATATTAATTTCTATAATAAAGCTCTAAAAGATAGTGGCTACAAAAGCCCAAAACTAACTTATATAAAAAATGAAAATGGAATGCATAGAAAAATAATTTGGTATACACCACCATACAACCAAATGGTAAAGAACAAATTAGGACAAAAATTCCTTGCATTAATCGTTAAACATTTTCCTAAATATAGTAAACTCAGTACTATTTTCAATAAAAATACCCTAAAATTAAGTTAGAGTTGTACTGAAAACTTAGAAATAATTATTAAGAAACATAATGCTAATATCTTGAGTAAATACTTAGACCAAGACCAAAGAAATTTAGACAGTATAATAATAAAAGAAAATGAAGATAAACAAAAATTATGTAACTGCAGAAATCCTCATAACTGTCCTCCTAATAATAAATGTCGCACTGAATCATTAGTGTACCAATGCTATATCTCATCTATTGAGGATCCAGACAACGTAAAAGTCTACATTGGATGCACAAGACACGAATTCAAGCAATGTTTCAGCCAACATCAAAGTTCTTTTAGGATAAATAAATATCGAAATCAGACATCCCTATCAAAATATTTCTGGCACTTAAAAGAAACCAATAAAACACCTACTGTGAAATGGATATTAATAAGAAAAACTAAAATATGTAGGTCATTAAATGACCCATGTCCTTTGTGCATACATGAGAAACTATACATTATTAGGTTTATAAAAAATAAAAATTTACTGAATCAAAGAAATGAAATAGCTATTCTTTGCTGACAATGTCAAAGATTTTTCTTAAATAATGTTAAAAAAAGCTGATAAATGAAATATACATATTTATATTTGATATTTTAATAATAATTTTTAAATAATTATAGTAATTCTATTACATTTATTTGTTTTAAAAGTAGTATAGTCTATTAGTAATTAGAATTAGGAATATTTTAAAATTGTAGCTTAATATGACATACTCATATTCAAACAACCCTTTTAGAAAAAATATATATACAATTACAAATTTAACAACAAAACAAAAGTGCTGAAAAACTTTTTGCCGTTGATAAAGACCAGACGAGATGAACAGATGTCATCATTTGTTGAACAGGCACCTCTATCCTACCTTAACCTAACCTCTTTTTGAAAGTAACTATTTTGATACAATAGTTGTCGGTGAAAATGAATACCCTAACAACCTCTTGTCAAAATGATTGAATTTCCCCGTATCCTTAGAAACTAATATTATGAATTGTATGTGCTTATAAAACTCAGTAAATTTCAAAATTAGTTATTCCAAAATTCGCTTGAAAATGAAACAGGACTAGGGACTTTGATTTAATTCTATAATTAAATTTGAAGTTTTTAGTTTCTGTTTTTGAAACATGGTAATTCCTGTGTAGTGATGGGACCATATTTTTAAATTAGTAAATTCATAATATTTATGCTCTGTAGATTTGTATTGAACACTGTTTTTTAAAAATAAAAATAATTAATAAGAACACCGGATTATATATCTTACTGTTCTTTCTCTTTATTATAACATATATATATATATATATATATATATATATATTTTAAGGAACAACCAAAATGGAGGATAAAATTTTTATATGTTAAACCAGGGGTCAGCAACCCTCGGCTTCCAGGCCTGGTCCATGAATGATTTTTGTCTGGCCCAACAAATTAACCATAGTAAGGAATTTGCATTTTGTGTTGGTTGTGTCAGTTGTTATCCTGTTATACCTATAGTAAAATAAGGAACCTAGTTTAAATGACATTAACTTGTTTTTTTTTTTTTTAAACCTTCAGACTGAGGCAGCCTTCTGGTCAGAGGTCAAGACAATTTATTATAGTACATCTGATATCATGGCCCTTCTCAAAGACACCGCACAGCTGTCTGCCAACTTGTGTGCTAAATAGAGTAACAGAAAAAAAAAAAAATCTGTATTTCCAAGTTACTTCAACATCCACAACTTTGATTAAATTTCCCAATTAAGAGTATAAGTAAATGATTTAATGGAATCAACAGCGACATGTCTATGACCAAAGCAAATCTTCAAGTTGGAGGACATCAGATGTGGTTTGACCTAGAGAGGGATGGACTCTGCCAGGTCTATTTGCCCCTCTGCATGAATAAATACCTCTCCAGATATATGAAGGGAACTGTATTTTATCTTGTTTGTACAAATCCAAAAATATCATTGAAAACAAAACTCAAGATACTCTCCCTAAAGACAAGCTGTAGTTAAAATTGATCTCTGAACTTCAACAAACTACTAAAAACTGACTATTGTGATTTAGTGCAATCATGAAAGATTTTAGCAATTATGTGCAATTTGTATTATTTTTTTTTCTTCAATTCCAAACCAAACCATTTAATTAACACCATAATTGTCAAACAATTATAGAAGCAACTCCTCATAAATACATTAACAGAATTAATGTTCCCAATGTTTTCATTATCAAATCCCCATTTGACAAATGAAGTGTACAACATTACATGTATAGGCCACATTATATCATAGTAAAGTTTGTGAATTAAACACATCTCTAAATAAAGTACATGATATCCACCCAGTCATCACCCAGGGTATATAATCTAATGCATATAAGTTACATGCTGACATAGTTTGAAAATTAGTGATATGCTTCTTGCATTATCATATGATTATATTATCATGCAGAAATTTAACTCTGAATAGGCTAGTAAAAGAAATCCAAATGAATAGCAGTGGATGTCTTTCAGTAACCAAAAGTATTAAGTGATAGGAAAATATCCTTAGAAACAAAGAAAAAAGTGCTCAATATCAATATGTAATATCTAAACATATCTATGGTATTGAATACTGGACAATCTCTTCACAGATGAAGAAGTGACTTTAAGTAACAGATGTGATTCTACCAATGAATGCTGTGAATATCATGGACAGAATACATGAGCTATGAGGAAGTCCAAAGAAATTGATACTTACAATCAGAAAGAAAGCCTGGAGAATTTAACACACACAAGACATAATAAAAAAAAGAGAAATGGAGGGGGTGAGTAACCTACTTAATGAGTGTGTGACTGAATGTATAGTAAAACTATGTCAAAGGGTGGTAGACTCAAGTTATTTAAAGCAAGAAAAGACAGGAAGTTGTGGAGTACCATGATTACACACATCCTAAAAGGACATAGCAAATAAAAAAAAAACCTCAAGTCTAAATAATGCATATGGTGTTAGGTGAAAATGACACCTATGTTAGATATTCTAAATAAAAAGAAAAGAAGTATTCTAAACTGGACTTGCCAAATGAAAACTAAAGTAAGAATCAGTTAACTCATTGATTTTTACCTATTGTTCCTTAAAAAGTTTTGAAGCAAGTCTCAACTGTCATGTTAAGTTATTCTTATTAACTCCTTCAAAGTTGACTAAAAGATAACAGATTTTTGCTGTTACTGCTTTGAATGGATTGCCAAAGATCTCATAGAGCACCAAACTTTTCCCTTAATTATTACAACATACCAATGAAGAGACATTATGTAAAGATATCTGGTAATAGTATAGTGCAGGAGTAAAGTCATACCATTTCCAAAGCATGGTTAGAAGTGAATATCAGCAACTTCAGCTGATATTCAAACTTAGTTCATCAATTTCATTTTTTTTCAAATATTTCTTTTTTTTTTTTTTTTTTTTTTTTTTAAATTTATTATTGTCATGGGTCCTTATCTATAATTACAGAATGAACTCTTCCTAACACTATGTATACTACGCCTCTCAAGAGAGAGGGTCGAATCGAGTTGAGCCGATAGTAGTTCACTCCAAACCAGACTGACAGTCATACTAACACCTTCCACATCTTGTATTATTATTTCGTGTAATATACCTTCGTTATTTCTACTCTTGTGTTCATGTTGTTCTTCCTTGGTCCTAACCTGGACCATTACAATTATGAACCTTATAAGCATAACACAGGCTCAGATTAGTCCCAAAATTAAGCATATTTTAAGCATAAAATAAGGTTCAATTTTTTTTATGCAACTTTATGGAGCATGAAGTTCAGATTGTTTTGAGATAAATAAAATTTCACCCTTCTCAAATTGTGAAATAAATTTTGTTTTGCAATAAATCCTAGCTTTGTGCTTAGAAATTTTAATTTACTCTTAAATACACTTAATAACAAAGAGATGGTTCATACAGAATAACAATTACTGAACTAAACAGAACTTGAAATTTTAGAATTTGTAAATTTTAAATGAGAAATAAGGCTCAAACTTTACAATTTGTTAAGCATGACCAAGCTCAGCTAAAATTACCTGAAGAAAAAAAAAAAAAAAAAAAAAAAAAAGAAAAAACACACACACATTGTAACCATTATGAATCATTCTTCTTAGTGATATATAGCATTACTGTATAGACATTTGTTAGATTGAGACAGTGGAATTCATTAAATTCCCATAGCTTACAAGATTATCTCAAGTTAAATATTGTCTTAATATGAGTATCAAAGATGAGACATAGCAAAATGGTTATTAATATGAAAAATGGAATTGGTAAATCAAGTTTGAATTTTGGCTGAGCCTGCTTGAATCCAATTAGGACTATGCCTTTAAGAAAGGCATGAATCCACTGTATTCCATTACCAGATGTCTTGAGTATGATAGTTAATGAAGAGTGGGTTGAGTGACACTTAAGAAAACCACTCTTCCATAAATATTACCCAGGCAGTAAAAACTGTAAAACAAAAAAAAAAAATGACCGATTGTTAACCTTGACAGGAGCCAGCATTTTGGAGTATTACTATGTATGGTTTGTCACAGTAGTGCTTGATCAGATAATTGCTAAATAATTTTCCCAATTAATGGCTTGTCAATGAAATATAGCCTGTCATTATAAAAGGCATTTTCTTTTTTTAAGCTATCAATTATAAAATATACTGATTTCCTTACTTGCAATTTTCAAAAGGTGTTTGACCGTAATTGTAGACCAGAGTTGTAGGAGATGTTACTCTCATATGGCATCCTCCAAGATTGAAGTTAAAACAATAGAGAAGATCAATAGCAATAACATGATTTTTTTGGCGGTGGGGGTTTATAATCAACTGTACTTAAAATTCGACAACTTCACAACTGATGTCAATGCAGCTTAAGCAACTAGAGAAAGAAAAATTTTAAAGTTACTAAAAACATTATTTTGTACTGTATTCAAGAATTCTATTGATTCAGTTACACTGAAATGTTTTTTGTATTTATTTAGACTCAAGCATAAAAACAAATTTAGAGACCATTTAAGCAACTTGCAACACCAGGGCTACAGTTGCACAAAAATTAAGCAACCTGAGTGGCCGAAATCTTAAGTTGCTAAAAAAATTGTATCATTGTTGCATATGGCTACAGTAACTTGTTTCAAGTTTTAACTGGCATTCACAAAGGTTGCATCATATCCATTTACTGTTTGCTATTGGCTGGATTCTCAAAAAAACAAATGAACATAAAGTTTATCAATTTGCAAGAAAGAGAGAAACTGGTGAACTTTGCTGATGATATAGTAGCTTTATCAAATAACACTTAGTGTCTTCCAAAGCATGTAAATGTCATTGGAGATTGTACTGTAGAAATAACAAAATGACAAAGGACATGTTGTCAGGAAATCATCACTCACCAAATAACATTCTTATAAGTGAAAACAAAATAGAAATTGTTGACAAAAAAGTTTACTTGGGCAGCCAAATTAACAAATAGATTGATATGGACCAAGAAATAGTCTGTAGAACTGGCAAAGCGTAAATAAATCTGAGAAAAATCTGGAAAACAAAATATTCGCCCTCAAGGCAAACCTCCCTCCATTGATTTCTGGCAGTGGAATGTGGCACCTGAAATTCAACCAGGAAAAGAAACTGGATGTATTCTGCATGAAATGCCTTAGGAAAATACTAAGGTCAAGTGGAATGATTTTTTAACTAATGACCAAGTTAGGAAACAAGCCAATCTATATCCCATTTGAAAAGAAATCTGCAAATAGCAAATGAAATAACTTAGTCATGGAAAAAGGTACCTACCTCCTAGGTTTGGGTTTCAAGTTCCATGATAGATTCCTAATAGAAAACAGAAGTGGGGCTGGCCAAAATCCAACTGGTAATGAATCCTTTAAATAAGTGAAGAGCTGGAATGACATCAGGTTGCTGATTGCTTACTGAGCAATGGAAAGTGTTAATCTTACTTATTATAAAACGCAGATTGTGTGTGTGTGTGTGTGTGTCTGTACGTTTATATATTGGATCGGATTTCCTACATTTTTCAACCGATTTCAACAAAACTTCACAGGACTGTGTAAAATTACCTTGCGGTGGTTCTGACAGCACCAAAAATGGGAAAAACACAATTGTTTTTGCGCAAAATCAATTTGAAAACACGATTCTGTTGCCAGAATGAAAGGGGGACAACTCATATTGAGTTATACTTATTATAAAAACCAGGTTGTTTGTGTGTGTGTGTTCGTTTATATATGGGATTGGATTTCCTACATTTTTTAACCGATTTCAACAAAACTTCACTTTTTTTTTTGCAGGTAGTGTTTCTTATTGTCTTGCACACTTTTTTCTTTATTTTTACATTCAGAATGCTTTAAAAATTCCATTTACAAGACAATTGTTTATAATAAAATTCTATTCAATCGGTAGACTCATAACGATTGAAAACAATGTTTTTGTTTGAGTTTGGGTTTGACCAATTTGTAAAAAAAAAAAAAAAAAAAAAAAAAAACTAATTAAGACATGCATGTCCATCAACCTTAAACAATAATCTTTGTCAATTTTATTTTTCAGTCTTTATGATGGTCGATACTTGAGCTATCTCTTACTGTTACATCCCCGGGCAACGCCAAGCATTACTCCTAGTTGATTATAAAGATGAGCTATACTAAGGATGAATCTAAAACCAACTGGATGTTTTTTGTACTTTTTACTTTGTTTTTCCAGATGGTGTTAAAATGAATAAGGCACAGAGAAAAGCAAACATTTGAGATTGCTGCATTATTGTGAAAAAAATTATTTTACAGAAAAAAAAAAAAAATTGTGTCCTGGCAATTTATAGAATGAATATTCAAATTTCAATGATAGATCAATCTATTCTACAGTAATTATCATAACTTCAGAATAATGTATTTTGTACAGTTGATGTAAATTTTCTTTTACTTTCTATTTTTATTTTTACAAAAAAATCATAAAAATGTTATTAAAAATTATTTAAGACTGGAAACAAGATCTTTTTAAAATTTCGAATCATTTGAAAACTTTTATTATAAATAAAAATAAATTGGTTTATTTAAGCAGCAAACAAGTTTTTCCTTTTTGCCCATCCAATGTAAACATTCTGACACAAATATAAATATAAAATTCTTTTATAATGTGATAATTCAGATAAAGAAATAAATGAAAGCAAAGATTATTGAAACAACACTGCATAAATAAAGAAACTATTCAATTTATATTACTAAATGTGTTTAATACATTTTTAGCCTTTCCAAATAAAGAAAGTAATAAAAGTATACACATTAACAAGAGCTTTATGCTTTGAACTAATATACACATCACACATATATGCATTACTACATTGTCAAAAAATATTGATTCAAATTTTTAATAAATAAGACTCAACAAAAAACAAAATAAAACACAGCAGAAATACATTATGTCTGTCAAGAGTTCAAATATACAATTCTACTGAAATGGAAACCATTCCAGAAGATAGTAAGAATTTTCTTACCATTTTTGCATTTAAGTATTTTCAATCTGTCAAATAAAAAAAAAATTAAAAAATTGTAGACAGATCTAATTTTATTAATGTTTTGCTTTGGGAAACTGTCCAATAATTGCATTGATTTTGAGCAAACATTTTGGAATTGTAGTAATAATAATAATAATAATAATAATAATAATAATAATAATAAAAAGAAAGAGAAATCAAATCAAAATAATAAGTGTAATCCAAATAATCTGATATCGTGGTTGGAGGTCATATTTAACCTCGAAGAAATGCCATTGCTTTCTATATTGTCCACAAGGCTCGATATTTCTCTTTCTCCTCTTCTGTTGAGTCCTGTTCACTGTAGATCATAACCACATCATATTTGGAAGCTACTTTCTAAAATTTCATCTTAGAGTATGAATGTTGACAACAACAATAACAACAACAACATAAGCAGCAGATGTCCATGGAGAAAGGAAAAAAAGTAGGAAAAATATCAGAAGGTAAGAACTATACAGTATATATTTATTGGTCTTCTTTCACTCAGCCAGTCACCATGTGAATTGTAAAAACATCCAGTGTCACATGTAGAAATTCAAACGTTCTTGGAATGACAGCAGTACATAATAGAGAGGTAACATTGTCTCCCACTACAGTAGGCATTTATACATATGCTATATATAAAGAAAAAAAAAAACAAAAGCAAAATCTTGCCCTTCCAATTAAAAATAAAGAATGGTGTCTAGTTCTATACTCATTTTATACTTACACAGTGCATCAGGCATCAGTAGTCACCTGATAAATTCTCTGTTCAGTATAAAAGGAATAGAAAGGGAGAAAAAAGAACCTCTCTTTGTCACTGGAAACTGGTGGTGGTGACAGGAGCTTTAGGGACCCAAAAATAAAAAATAAAGTATGCCTTCTGAGTATAAGCTACAAGTGTAAAATTCAACTTCACTTTTACAAGAAACAAATAGCTAAAGGGACTTTTACAGGATTTTTCTAAATAGAAATGAAAATGGATAAAAGTTTATCATTGGAGAAATGGAGGGGATAATTTGCTATCAGTGGAAGCCAGCAAAATTCTGGCCTTAAATTTAAGGAGATATTAATTAAGCAATAGTTCTAGTAAAGTTAACAGATTTCTAAAAGGCAAAAAGAGCTATAAGAAGTTGAAAGGGACTGTAAAAATTGGGCTACTGACGGTGAGGCATCTCTGTGTATGTGTTAGATATCACAGCAAAATCCAGTGGGTGACTGAACAATACACTCATGTACACATATATACACACATACATTCATACATGCATACACACACACCCACAGGTTAAAAGAAAAAATAACCCAAGTATATAGCAACTCTACTTACAGTTTGTGGCTACAATTACTCAGGTGAATTTATTTATTGTTTTGTGATACAATTTCAGCTGTAAATAAACTGATATTTGGAACAATAGGTCATTGAAATGAAATTAGGGAGAGGAAAAAACTGAGTATTGATAGAATAGAGAAGGAAGTTGACATTTAATGGAACAAATATTTTGTTTCATAAGAATTGGAACTGAATTCTCAAAGAAATAAAAATTAACTGGACATTTTTAATTCAGTTTCCTAAATATAGAAATACAAATATAGGATCAGAAAATAAAAATCTGATTCTCTACCTAAAAGAATGCAGAGAGCAAATTTGAACTATGACTTTTGAAGGATTTTCACAACTTTTAAAATTTCTAAATACAACTGTCAAGAAATTAGTCTAACTAGAAGCACGCAGGCAAAAAAGAAAGAATTTGTATACAATAGATATGTATACCTAATACAAAACTGTACAAAATCCTATACCAGAAATTAGTTGTCTAAAAGATGAAAAATGCACTCATGTGTTTCTCTCTTCTGCCAAGACACTTGATAAACAGAAGACACATTTAAATTTCTCTTTTTAAGGTCCTAGTCAATTTATCAGTGATGCAAGGCATGAACAACATAAAATGTCAATACTACAAGCGATTACCACTGTATTATGCTAGGATGTGTTAAAACTATCCTACTGCTAAAATTACCTTGTAGCTCTCTTAAAGCTTCTTCCTTTTCTGTTTATTTTTAATGAACTGGGAAGCTACCTATTCAATTAATTTTACATACAGACCATAATAAAAAAACTATGGAATATACTAAAATGAGAAAAGTCAGTTTATAAGACTGACCATTATGAATATGAAGCATAAAAGATTGTTGTTTGCTTTTTTTTTCACCCCAATAGCTGTTGTTTGGTTAAAACCTAACATTTTTACCAGACGAGTTGTTCTTTTCCTCCTATCAATATTTATGTTGAATGAGCTTTATAAATACCATATTTTCCTAGAGTAAAAATGCTTACTCTTTGGCTTGGGCAACAAATATAGCAACATTTTTACTATATAAGCAATGACCTTTACCTGTGACCAACAAGAAATGCAGACATCAACATGAAAAGCATACTGTTATTATTCTAAGCTTTGCTTCCTCTAACACACAAACCAAATGTTGATTACAGTATCTGCTGTTCCAAAGAGACTATCCATATAAGTATCAAAGCAAAGTATATTATTGATAGCATACAACAATACAACTGTCAAATAAAAAACAAAAAGTTTCATGTTTGGTCTATTTCATATGAACACTAAGTCTAGAAATCTGGAAGTTACTTTTTTTTGTTTTTCCTTGTTTTTTGGGTTTTTTGTTTTTAAATCAAGCTTAAAATTATTTGCTCAAGCCTAAGACTAATAAAAATAACAACTAAAATAGAAAACATTCTTTTCTAAAATTTAAATTAACTATCTACTACTTACAAAATATATTACTCTATATTTTATCAAATCTAAATGGTCCTCTAGTTATCTACTGGCCTAAAGGAGAAAGAAATAAAAGAAAAAGTATAAAATCTAATAAAATACTTAGTGGGGAACAAAGATCCTAAATTATGCTTTAATCTACAAACTGAAACAAAAATTTATGCCCAAGAGAGAACAGCAAAGAAGTAACAAAGTCCTCCACTTTTTCTATATTTAAGGTTAGTTTTCCCTACTATAATTATATTTAAGATTATTTTTCCCTCTATAATTATTTTTAAGTATGATCAGGTATAAATTTTTACCATGTATAATAAATTTAAAATAATGTTACTTTCTCTGCTATTTTATAATAAATTATTACAGCAAAATGAAAACTAAACAATTAGATAATAATTGAAAGAAAAAAAAAAAGAAAGAAAAAAAGATCAGTGATTAACAGAAAACATTAAGAGTTATTGCATAGGATTAAAAATTTAAAAAAAAAAATGACCCAATGTCCAAATATTTTTTAAATGCAAAGAATAGATTGTTTATGATGTAATAATTAAAGAAAAAGCTTTTTTTTTAAAAATCTGATGAAATTCCAAGAAGGGCAGTGTCATTAAACAAAACTGCTGAATGACCAATTAAAAGTGCACCTCATATACATTTTTTTCTATAAATCATCTAGAATGGGAGACATCAGAAGAGATGTCATCTCCCCCCCCCCTCTCATGTGAAACAAAATGTGAAGAAACTGCTGGGGTCCGGGAGATAATAACAAAACAAAATTGACAAAAACATGAGATATATATATATATATATTTTTTTTTTTTTTTTTTTTTTTACACATACACACAAATTTAGTTCATAAAAAAAGATGAATGACCTATTATTCAAAATTCAGTGTATATGAAACTGAATATTTATATATTTGCCCATATACATGCACACACACACACACACACATACATACATAGACACTTGCATCTAATTATTTTTCTTCCAAACCTTTGAAAATGTCTTAATATTTAAAGGAAAAAAAAAAAAAAAAATGTTGAAATCTTTCTTTGCCTCCACTGAGCTGCTTCACTTTCTGTTCCATTCAGAATTGTCTCCAGTCATCAGCCAATTAGATTTCTTTATCTCTTTTTCCTCTGCTAGAAGTCAAGAGATTTCTTGATGTTAGAGTCATGTCGGTGGTAGGTAGGGAGACGTCCAGAATGCAGACTGTCCAGAATCACAAAAAGCAAACTGGCAACAAGGTAGGGGTTAACTACGTCGCTGTGCCGTGGAATACACGGACACCAGAGAATCAGTACACCCAGCCGCAAGCTTGACCTGAAAAATAAAAATGCAATTTCATAAAAAAAATAAAAACAAAAAAACTTTTTGGATTAACTAAAATAAAAAATTATAATCTTTATTCAGCAGCTAATTAAATAAGGATAGAGAATTTTAGCAGTAACCACTTTTTATTATTGCAATAGTATCAATATATATTAAATAATAAAATTACAAGAGTTCATGTAAAGCTTGAAAATATTACTCTTGTCTGATTGGTTTTTAATCATAATACACTTAGCTGGATGATTATTTAAAAATATTAAACTATTATAAACAAAAATTTTATAAAATTCTTTAAAAATGAATTGCTGACTCTGGAGACAAACAGATAACATAAAAAAATATAAATCTGTTTTAACTTTTGATGCAGCAACTTTAAAAAATGAGTTAGATTTTAAATAGTCACCAAGATTGTTTAGCTTAAAATTAACACTGACATTGCAGTAAATAATAGTAAGCGTCTTTAATATTCATAAATATTACGAGGAAAAGAAAATAAGCATTGTTGTAAAGACACTAGATATGTCCAATAATAAACAACAAAATGAAAAGCCATTTGTTTAAGGGGAACAAAGTGAATTTCAAGCATAATCAGAAATAAATCAAACATTTCAAGGGTTCATTAATTACTGATTGTAGAAATCTAAATAACTGAACATACTTTGTATGGATGAAAGGTCAAACATCGGACAGGACCAATTCTCTGGCCCAGAAAGCCCTCATGGTTTTTTATGACACTGCGCTGTTCCCCTGCATGATTCAGGATTACAATGGCTTGATTTGAACCACTGAAAGAGGAAAAAAAAAAAAACATACTATTAACTTAGGAATAGAATTATATATATATTTTTTTATTTTGTACAAACATTATAAGAGACATTGATGGTCAGAGATATTGCTCAAGACAATAAAAAATGAACATAGAGTTTCTTGAATCATTGTCTGTATTTTAGAAAATATGGCTTTATCTGCATGAACAAGTAAAATTATAAGTCAATATTTGCAAATTAATTTTGGTACAATGAAAGTCACAATTATTAGGTAAATAGAGAAACTCTTTGAAACAAAACCTAAAAATATTCAGCTCCTTAAATCTCTAGCAAAACAGATTTGATAAACTCTTTTAGATAAGAAACATCTCAAATTTATATAATTCTAGAAAAAGAATATTACATTCATTCTAAAGTTTGAGTAGTTTGTTAAAAAAAAGAAAAAAGACTACTTTTAATTTAATTTCCCTATTACGAAGGTTATTGTTATAATACACACTTGGACTTGGTATAATGTAATTCGTTAATGGATTCTCTCTGCTTAGGCTATTGCTGTAACACCTGTATAGTTAGTATGAAGACTGACTCCAATACAACTACTACTATCAACCTCATAACATAGAACTCTTTATAGTATTGGATGAGCTGATAGAGTTACCAGGGGTGTACTCTTTACTCCACAACATCTCCCACTTTTGAGATTACTACTTTATTAAATAATATTTTTTTTTATTTAACATTAGTATCTCCCCCTCCTCTTTCTGGAGAGTTCACCAAAATACTTTGTAGCATTTTCTTTTCCTTGAATGTGTCCTTATAGGATCCCCGATTTGTTTTGGTGCTGACACATCAAAAATGTTGTACAGCATTTTAACCAGTTCTTCAGGTCTTTCATTGATGAATGGCTTCTTCAGCTGATTTTGGTGTCTCTTATGTTGAATTTTTTTTTCCTACCGTTCAACTTCAAAAAAGTTTCTTCTGGACTTGGTAATGAGTAGTTCTGTTGTTCAAGACAACTATTTAATCCAGTTGAGAAACCTGCACAAACACAAATTTTGTCATTTATTTTTCTTTACATACACCGCTGGTGCAGCCTATTTCAAATGGTTTATTTTCTGCAATACACCAATTCTTTCTAGTCTGCCCAACTCTTCATTTACTTGTTCTAATGCTTCAAATGGTACACCCCATTTCGGTTTAAATACTGGTGTCAAACCTATTTTTGAACACTGACCCAGTTCATTAGACAGAACATCAGGAAAACATTTTTTTATTTCTTCCTTCAGTTTTTTTTCGGTTTGACTTTTTAAATTTGTCACATCTCCACTTACAATTTTACAATAACCATTTATTGGCAAATCACACAGTTTGAATAGTTCCATCCAGTCCGCATTGAATAGATTCATCACATTTCTTAGAACATAAGCTTTTGTTTTTACCTGCTTATTTTGAAAATAAACATCACCTGTTAATTCTTCCCACAAAATAATTTCTCACCAGAAACTGAAGTTGTGACTTTGTAAGGTTTTCTGATTTCTTTCCATCTGGTTTCATTTACTATTGAAATATCACTACCAGTATCTAGTAACATTTTTACTCCAACATAATTGATTTTCACATTGACAAATTTTCTTTTGTCTTGTGCCTATTTTTTCTGTCGCAAGATGTAATTTTTCACATCTGAAACAAGGTTTTATATTCTTTTTTGTGCATTTTTCCATAGCTTTTACCAATGGACATTGTTTATTCTGAAGTTTTTCAGAATCATGCTTCAGACTTAGCATTGTTTGGCAATCGTCCACTAATTCCTGTAATGTTATGTTATTATTATGCTCAATCTTTGCTAAAATTTTCGTTTGTATTTCAACATCTTTTTCCATTGTTAGACCTTGCACAAAAATGAATCTCTTGAATTGGAGTCATTTCCTTAAGTTTAAATTGTTTACATTCTCTGTTGATGGTACCTGCATATATGACAAAATTTTCATTCACTTTTTTGGTTAAATTCATGCACTTCCAACAAGCATAAAACAGGGAGCACTTATCACTAAAAATTTTCATCAGAATGTGTACTGTGTCTTCAAACCTTATTTCACCTGGTTTTCTCGGTAAAATATAATTTTCATACTCTATTTGCACGATTTTTCTTCTTAATAACAACCTGATTTTTTATCTTCTTCCCAACCACTGCATACATATTTCTTTATGTCTGCAAAAGTCAGTCTGTCATCAGGATTATATATGAATTCTGATACGGTGTATTGCACTTTGTCTAGCATAAAAGATTTTGAAGTATTATTCTTCAAAACCACTTTCAACAACTCTTCTTGTTTTTGCAACTGTAACAAATGTTAGGTATTTTGTTGTTGGTGAATTTCAACTACTGAAGCCAAAGTTTTCTCCATATCTGAAAGAAAAAATATTTTTTTGAACCAACATGGTTGAAATTCTTGTAACTCCTGTTGTACGTGTATGAGTTTCAAAAATCTGGTTGCCCACTATTATAACTCCAGTTATAATAGTTGTACTTGTTATACCATGCTTGAGTTCAAGTTCCTTGTTGTCAACTGTTGTAATTTCAGTTATAATGTTGCAATTTTATCATTCGCTTGTGTTCATGTATACTTGTCGCCAAATATTATAACTTCAGTTATAATGTTGCGATTGTTATCCTGCACTTGAGTTTGAGTCTCTTCATCACCAACTATTATAACTTCCTATTGTATGGTTATTGTTATAACACACACTCGTACTTGGTATGATGTAATTTGTTAAAGGATTCTCTATACACAATACTTAGGCTATTGCCATAACACCTGTATAGTTAGTATGAAGGTTTACTCCAATATGACTACTACCCTTGACCTCATAACATGGAACTCTTTATAGCATTGGACAAGTGTACTCTTTACTCCGCATTTCCCTTAACAACAGAATATAGTTAATAAACTAACAGTAGATAGAACTTGAACAATTATAAATGATCTTGGGTCATAGTAAAAGACGTTGCTTATAACCATTGGTTAAATCTGCAATATAACTATCACTGATACATAAGCAACAATAAAAGAAATGAATATAAATAATTAAGAAAGTTATCTTACCAAGCTATGACATCTGCATATTGATGCAATTCCATAGCAGACAATCCTTGCTGGGTCTGTATCTTTCGAACAGAATCTGGACTCCTCATATCCCAAAATCGGATATCACCAGCAGAACTTTAAAAAAAAAAAAAAAAAGTATAGTTAAATAATACTATTGACAAACAAAATCACAAAAATAAGTTAATTAAAAGAAGGACATGTTTCAAATGAAAAAAGTCATTGTTTAAAAACAAATACGTATCATTTAACTATAAAGTCAGTTTGGGTAGAGATAATATACCATTATGATACAAGATGGTATTTATCAATCCACCCACGGGGATCGAATGTGGCACAAGGCCTTTTTAATGTGGGTATCTCTGAGCCCGTAGGCCCAGCCAAAAATAAATAACCATCCAAACCCGCTGAGGCGGGCCAGTTCCGTCAACCTCCCCCAACGAAACCCTACCCTTCGGCGGAGCTTCACCCAGGTTCCTCTCTGCAAGCAGAGAGTTCGACAGACACCCGACCTGGCAGCTCACAAAGCACAGATACTACAATTTGATCCTAGCCACCGGGCCGAGTGGGTATTCTTTTTATAGATACAAGATGGCTGCATTTTATTTCTTGTACAATATACATTAAGTTTTTATTTCTGTTTAGAAATATATCACTGACTCTAATGAGTATAAATAAATATGTCTTATGTGACTGACTAATACTTCTAAAGTCATAATCAGTTTTATAACAAGAAACAATATCTATTGAGGAATTTAAAGATTTTACTCATTAATTGCATAAGACAACACCTGAGAAAATCTATTGTTTTCATTCTTCAATCTATTTTTATAAGACAGACATGAAAATGTGGACACTTAAAAAAGAGGGTAACATTTTATCACAATCAAAAAATGCATCTTAATACTGACTTATTTTAATCTGTGGTATGTCTCAAATTATCTTATTGGGTCATATTTTTGCATATATTTTACAAAAACAAGAAATTGTAATTTAATATATTTGATAATATTGTTCTATCTTGAGCTATTAAATAAAAATACTAAGTGGAAATGTTTGTTATAACTAACTGATACCATTGTAAATATTAACAATGTCATTTTCTTTTCACCTTTAAAACATTTTTTTTAATCAATTCAGCCCAAGCAAGGTGATAATGCCACACAGATCCAAAGGGATACTGGGAGTAAAAGAGAATGAAAAAGATTTTAGGAGGAACCAGAAATCCAATTCTAAACAGGAAATAAGGGATAAACCACTACTCTTGTTCAAAAGAACAGGGACGCATTAGTTAAATCCTTTTATCAAGACAAAAGTTTAAGGTTCAGACAGAGATTTCTATATCACACAAAAATAACTTTCAAAAACAAAAGAGAGATGAAGTAAATAAAACTAAAATGTGTTCTTACCTTGAAGTAACTATCCTGCTGTACGAACCTCGTTGATAGTGAACATTTACTACCCAACTGTTGTGCTCTCGCAATGTCCTTACCAAGCTAAAAAATAAAAACACATTTATTAAATAAAATTCTTACAATGTTTACTAATAATTTATAACTTCAATCCAGTGCTGAATATTCAGTAAGGCATGTCTTAATTAGCTGCAAATAATAATAAACAGCATATTTCACTTTAATCCACAAGAATACAAAGAAAGTCAAATTCAATATTAAACAAGTAAATGGATGGTTGAAGAAACATCTTATGAAGTTATGCCGTTTAAATGTAAAAAACAAAATACTCTTATTTATAGTGTTAAGATTTAGAAATAGTAAAAGAGGGAATAAAAATCTGAATATACTTACGACTCAGAAGGCGAGAGTCGGCTGTCAAATATCCGTACAGAACCATCCCCACAGCCTGCCACTAAAACAGCCATGTTGGTAGGGTCACAAGCAATACTAGTTACACAGCTGTCAGCACCAGTAAACAAATCCTATAAAAGAAAAACAATTTAGTAAGAACAGGTGATAAACTAAATAGTCTGATCACATAGTAATCGTAGGGGATTGTGTAGGTCATGACACTTCCAATGCATCTTTGAGTAAATTATATTCATTTTCTTTTTGTTAAAACAGTATTTTCCAAGTCAAAATTGTGATCATGAAAGTTCTGAGGACATATAAATATATCGAGTGTGTTCTTAAATTTTAGCTCCTTTTATGTTCATATATTTTCTTTAAATTTTGGGATATTTTAACTATATATTTTTTGGAGCATTGTTTATATTCTATTTATACATTTGTGTATGTGTGTGTATCATGTGCTACCTAAAACTTGGAGAATGAACAGCTACATGCAAATTGAATGTAGTACAGACTTGCTGCTACCCATTTTGATCAGTACTATGACAAGTAATTTCCATTGTTACATTTAAAGCAGTAATTCTTTTTGTCAAATTCCAAAATGCTTTGTATACACCACTTAACAATCAATATGCAGAAAGAATAAAGTTTGTGAATAATTCCAAATGCAAACTCTACACATTAATTTGTAAAAAGAAAAGTCATATTAAAAAAAATTAGGATAAAATTTTTAAAAATAATTATATTTAGAAATAAAAATTTAATTCTTGCAATCTTTGTAACTACATGAAGCCAGCATGCAAACTAAAGTCTAACTTTTTCCATAAACCACTGTTTTAATTACTACTTGATATTTAAAACAAATCTTACACATGTAATCTTACATTTTAAATGTATTATGTTTTAACTTGAGAAAATGCATTTGAAAATTATATTTTTTCATAATGATTAATAGGTAATTATAGGTACATTATTTTGAAATAAGGAATTATGAATACAAATTAGCACAAACAACAAAAAATTAAAAAGTACACAAAAACAGAAAATTACACCCATAGAATTAAGAAAAAAATTGTTTACCTGAGTCTTTACTTCTCTCTTGATGTCCCAAATTCTTATGATTCGGGCGTCGCCTGTAGTAAATAACGTCTCTGTCACTTGATCCCAGCTTAATACCAAACCAGAACCTAAAAGAGAACATCACAAACAGTAATGCAAAGGTTAAATGAAACTTCTTGAATAAAAAGATAGATTTATAAAACTACTAAAAGGGATTATTACTAAAAAACATTTGAGTTATTAAAAGCAAGTCTTCATTTTTAAGCTCTTTTCTTTTAGATTCTAGAATAAAAATAGAATCTCAACTGAAAGATATTCATAGTTTATAGTTTTCCAAGAAGACACTTATTAATAAAATTAGATCATTTGAAAATATATTTTATCATTGCAAATTTTAATGAATAAATGAAAAAGAACAATAATGAAAAAAACCTTTTGCTTGAAAGTGAAAAAAAATTACCTCGCTGCAGGGGCAGCATTTCAGATAATCCCTGGAAAGCTGTAACCAAAACCTGCTTATTCTCCTCACTGTAATTTCGCCACACACGAACAGAACCATCATCTTTAGAAACAAAGATATAAAAACTGATATAAAGAGAATTTGTTAAAAATTAAACTAAACTATATAATCCTATTATTTATTCTTTTGCTCCTCAGATCAAAGTGAAATATGAATACAATAAATAATTCTCATTCTTGTCCCCCAGTGTAACAATTTTCATCAAGTTGTTTAGAGGTCATGACATTAACGGACAAGCACAAAATGAAAACTGTACCTGATTGGAATACAAATCACAGTTATAAAAAGCAGATCTTTGGTCAACACATAGAATTATTTCTATTGTGCTGGCATGAATTCCAATAATAAATGAATGTTATATAATATTTTAGTAAAATTCAGTTGAAACCTTCATATAAAATGTATTAACATAAAAGCCAACTGACCTGATCCACACATCAATAAGGCTTGATCATGAGGGTTAATAAATTCCATGGAGGTAATACGGCCACTTTTTGGTTGATTGTTAACAAAACTTAGCTGAATGCCTTGTTCCCAGTCCCACACACTAAAATAAGAACACATTAAAAAAAAAAAAAAAAAAAAAAGATGCATTATGACAACTGTAAAATAATTAAAAAATCAATACTGGTAAAATAGCTGGAATATTTACAACCAGCACTGTCAGACAAGAACTATTCAAACTTGGGTCAGAAATTGATAAGATGAACTAAAATGATGCTACTTTGAAATGGATTCTCAACTTCAAACCTCTGTGAGTTTAATATTAAATTATTTTTCAAATTTATATCAAAGAAACAAATTAAGCAGAATAATTTCTTTTTACAGATTAAGCTATGATACTGACATTTCCAAAATTTTAACTAAGACTTAATTTAAAAATTTGATCCAAATGATATTAAATATTTTTAGCTAAATATTTGTATTTGATAATTTTTAAAAGTGCAGTCTGCTAAAAAAATTTCCCAGTAGTCAGTTAAAATATATGTAATCAAAGCTATTGCTCTTATTTGCCTCATATACATGTCTGTCCAGAAATAATTCAGCCAAATAATACTAATGAAAAAATATCATACCTAGAGCAATAGTCCCCTTCAAATACTCCCCTTGAGATCTGACATACATATCGCAGTACCCCCCAATTCACTTTTCAAAACAACCTGCAAAGTTCCCTTTGAGAGTCATCATTAGCTATCTCATTTCATTATCCTTAAGTCCATCAATGGTCAGAAATTTTACTTTCAATGGTGATTTTTAGTTTTGAATAAAGTGAGAAATTTTAAGGAGCCAATTCTGGGGTCTCTGACAAATTTAGGTGATGTTTTAACAAAAAAACATTGCACAGGAATATGATAGTCACATATGGCATCTCACTCAATGGCAACTCACAACCAACTGAATAACTCCAGAGGAGAGTGTCTGCTCACAAATGCAGTAAGGTTCCTTCTGATAGGTTGCCAAGTTACAAAGACGCACAACTCATTAATATATTCAGAATGATTACTTTCAAGACAAACTTCATATTAGTTAAACATGGACTGAAGTTAAAAAAAAAAAAAAAAGAGTCAAATAACAAACATTACCAATGAACTAATTTTCAATAAAGAATTCTTTACTTTTGTCATAAAGGGATTTTAAAAATCACTTACCTCACGTTATCTTTGTCTGCAACAGCTAGGTGAGCTTCATATGGATGAAAGCGGAGAATATTGGGAATACCAGAATTTTTATTGACAAAGATTTGATCATCAAATCGATTGTAGCCTACAGAAAGAGAAAAAATATCAAAAAGTTATAAATTTTCTTCATTTTACCAAAGTTGGGTTTCATTATTTTTTCTCTTACAGTTTCATTTTATTCTTTTTCTAAAGGAAGCAGTAACACAAAATACATTAGACATTACATCAGGTCACCTTTGACAAATCATAGCATGTGTAAGTTTCCATAGTGATGTTACAAAAAATAAATAAATAAAATGTCTATTATTATTATTATTATTTATATGTAATAAAATCTGAGTTTCTTTAGCACTAAAGCATTGGATTTTGACCTGAAAAATGAGGATTCACAAAAATATTTTGCCACAACTACATCACTTTTATAGAGGAATTAATGTATCATAACTTTTTTTTTTTATCTCTTAAAACATTGCCCCTGGGAATGTAGATTGTAAGTTTTCTCATAAGGAAATTCTAATGGACAAATAACATGTGTGACTTCTATCCTTATGAAAATTGAAACATTGTACTGTTTCTTCAATTACTAATGCTCTAGGTATCTGTGTATATGGCTTATTGACTGTAGATTCTTCAATACCACCTACTTAAATAACCTATCTACTCATATCTTGACCATTGGGTCAGGTTTTATCCATTAATATCTTATTGAAATAAAATAATAAAATGCAGGACATAACTTTAATTTCACCAATGCCAGACAAAAAAAAGAACATAACCCTATAATGAGAAAATATTAAGAAAATATATTTATAACAATATTACCAACTATTAACACGCATTTAAAACAAAACTACATTAAATCACCATTTTTCTACAGATCCATTATTCATGTATCTAACTTATCTCATCCATATACATAAAAATTATATATATATATATATATATATATATATATATATATATATACATACATACACACACAAAGATACAAGATATACTTTAATGAAAAATGTTTCAAAACATCCTGCAGCATCTCACTAACCTTTACACACTTTAGCATCCAGAATATTTTCTTACACTTATTTGAATATTATCTGTTAATTCATTACATGACATGCATCCAATCAAAACATCCTGCTGCATCTCACTAACTTTTACACACATTAGTGTCGAGAATGTTTGGCATACATATTTAAATATTATCTGTTACTTCATTACATGTTACACATATCTAACTAATAAGAAATAACCAAAAAAAAAAAAAAAAAAAAAAAAAAAACATACCATTAACCTGCATCTCTTTGCTTTTTATCATTTATCATTTCTATCTTGATCTCTGATGAAACTTTAATAAAGTGAAACATGTTAGCTTAAGATCCGTTTCCTACTTGTTCTTTATCCTATCATTTTGTCAGATCCCTATCCATACTTGATCTATATTATTGAAGTGTCTTTGTAGCTCATATATCTTGACACAATTGGAATATTTTTATCAGTAGTTATATTTGGTGCAGATATATCAAGTCTAGATGGATATGTCTTGCCTAAAATAAAATAAATAAGACCTTGTAAGGTCAGAATTTTATTCCCAGAGGTAATAAAATAAAACAAAATTAGTAAAATTTGCACAAATAAAAAAATTAAACAAAAAAAGAGTTTTATATGATGTTATGAAACTAAGTAGCAAATAGTGTAGCTTAAGTAGCATGGAAGTGAGTACAGAAAGAACCTAAAAGCTATTTTCAAACTTATAGTTAACCAATCATGTAATTTTATTTTGGCAAAGGCATGAACCTTGAATTTCTCTGCATCTTGCCCTATCTTCAGTTGTCTTAATCTGATTTTGTTTTATCACAAGCAATTGGAGAAAACAGAGGACAAAGAGGGACATACTATAATTGACATGTTGACTGCCAGAGGTCACTTACAAAATCTGACTTTAAATGCCAACTTTATAATAGCCAACTTAGTTGATAAAAATTTTTATGAGTTTATTTATAGCTTCAACATTGTGTTCACACTATAAGTATCACTGTGAATAAACTTGCTGTCGCCTGCAGATGAAAATGTGTTAGAAAATGCTGGCTCCAAGTTATCTCAAAGTTGTCAGTCAATGTTTTAATAGTCTGACAAAAGAAACAAGAGGCTGCTTTATCCAATGTGAATAATTGCTATTGGATCTCATATACATATGTTCAGAAAGAAGGATGAAAAACAAAAATCAGTAAAACCTTTTGGAAGTTAATGCATTTTACAATAGAATGTACACATTTATACATAGTAGCACAAATGTATACTGCTTGAAGCCATGTACCATAATTTATATGGAAGATACTAGAATAACGAGACTTGATTTTATTTGATAATTGACAGCTTTGTGGAATGAACTAACATCTAGTTCTTATGGAGAGAGAAAAAATAGGAAGAAAAGCCATAAAACTTATACGATAAATGTATATATAAATAATCCGCAATAAATTTTCTGATCTATACCTTAGTTTGTCGTACCATAACAGGAAAAAAAATAATTGCAACACTCTGAATATGTGTTTCAATTCTACAGTAAATGATCACATATACAGATCAATACCTGCATAGTTTGTAAAATAAAAGGTGTAACAAGTGTACTCAGATTCTTTATTAATGTTTTTTACTATGACCAACAAAGACTAGCTGGCAATTATTATTTATAAACTTTAATACTTGCTAAAGAAAAGAGGTTTGTAATTTTAAAACAATTTACAACTTTTTTTTGTTACCGCCACAAAATATTTTAAATTCATTTATATTTTATTTATACTTTAAAAAAGATCAAACTCTCTGTAGTACTTTACTATAAATAAATCCAACTTAAAGGTTTACCTGCTTTAAACTGCTCTGGTTTGGCTTCATTCCTGACCATAGCATTTCGCTGGAATCTGTAATCCCGTTCCATAGACAGTTTGCTTTCTGGATCCCCTTCATCCCAGGACTTGAGAGGCTGAGCAAAATATTTACTGCTCCACTTGAAAAACTCTGTTGTCACCAATGGCTTCTTGATACCACATTCTTCTTTCTTATCTTCAACCTTAAAAGAAAAACATTTTTAGAAGCAATCAATAATGAAGAAAAATAAAATAAAGCAACTGGTCAATGTTAAACATCAAAAACCTAAGCAGTTAGAGCAACTGCACAAAATGACACATGACACTGGAAATTTATTATTTGGTTGATGCAAAAGATCCCAGCACCAATTTTAAACAATGTTCAAGAAATCTTAGAAATTTACCCAGCTTTTTATTGCTTGTGCAGTTAATCAATTTGTCATACTTTGTTTGAAAGCCTTAGGACCAATCCAGAAACTAGGAAAATGGTTCTACATAAACTTACAGAAAAGAACAGGAGATGGCATTTAAACAATTGTCCTTCTATTTTTGCTTAACTCAGATAAAACAATTTTTGGATTATCACTGGCAATGAAAAATGGATTTATTTCATTAACCTAAAATGAAGGAAAACTAGCTTGTTCCAAGAGATCTTTCAATAACTCATCTTAAACAGAAACTATGGGAGAACTTCTGTGTTTAATGGGATTCAAAGAGAATTATTTATTACACATTACTGGAAGCTGAACAGGCCACTACTATGCAATGTTACAAATTCAAATTGAGTCACTTAATAAATTGTAATAGAAAAGGTCATTTTATAGGATAAAAGTCAACTGGTGATTTTTGCATTTGTTTTCTGATTAGAATTGCATTTGATTCAAATTAAATACATATTAAAAGTAAATCCTGTATTATCAAAACTTTCATTTGGAGTTATAATTTACATTTGATTATAAAGAATATCTAAACTGTTTTAATGTCAAGATACAAGGGGGAAATATATATAAGAAAAAAGAGAAACTAAACAAAAACTAAATGACTAAAAAAAGTAAGCAGAGAAGAAGCAACAAAATACAACATACCAATCCTGGTCCTTTGTCAAAAATTTTTCGACTAGGCAGAAACTGAGCTGAATAAGGAATCTGTTGACTAGCGGGAGATGCTGGTCGAGTTCGTGAAACTCGTTTGCTTATCCTGGTACCATCTTGATCAACAGTAGCACTTCCGTTTGGATCTCCATGGGAAGGGCTGCGTCGGCTCCTCTCACCAGAACTGTCTCGCCTATGATGACTAGAATTTGAGGGAGGAGCTGCACCACTGCCTTGCTGCTGCTGTTGGCTACGTAATTCTTGAGAAGAGACCATTATGTTTGGGCCACTTGAACCTTTAGCAGTACTATGGTGGACGGCGTCTCTGGTTGTCTCTGAAGTTTTTTTGATTGGGCTGGTCATCTCCCGACGACCTTCAACCCCAGTCTCAGAGTTCCGACTTCGAGGTCTTTTCTCCAGATGTTGATCCAGCTTGGCATCAGATTTAGATTCTGGCAATTCTGTTGAGTGGCTAAGAAAGAGTAGCAAAAAGAAAACATCATTTATGCTGATTTAGCACACACAATAATGACCAGAATTCTTTCCTTTTCAGCAATTAAGTGCTAAATTAAAAAGGTGTGTATGGGCAAGTGCCACACTTTTAATTTGGGAAATAATATCTGAATTAATTTCTTGATAGGATTGCATTTTTATGCACCTATTGAGACTGTTTGAAACTTGTTGAAGTCGTGTTATCCTGCAACTAGATATAATCCAAAACAGAAAACGTTTTCTTGTAAAAAAAAAAAAATACAATTAACAGAAATAAAATGAAATCTATGTATTGTGTACAGTTTTTTTTTTCTAATCAAGGAACATATATTAAATAAAGAAAGCATGTCTAAGTGTATATTGCAAAATTGTTTGGATTTTTGTAAAAAAATATGTTCAGATATGTTTTTCTAAAATGAGAAAATTATTTTCAAAATTCAAATCTGAAAAGCTGAATGGGAATAACTATCAGATGATGTTATGTTCTTTAATAGTTGAAAAGCAAATTATTTATTTAATTAAACAATTGTGAGGCTAACTAAATAGTTCAAAATGTTCAGATATGTGTTTTTCTAAAATGAGAAAATTATTTTAAAAATTCAAATCTGAAAAGCTAAATGGGGATAACTATCAGATGATATGTTCTTTAATAGCTCAAAAGCAAATTATTTAATTAAACAATTGTGAGGCTAACTGAACATATTCAAAAGCTAAAGTTTCAAAAGCCATAAGAAGTACAGAGTCAAAATGATATAATTCCAACTGAGCATGCAGTATTAATGATTTGTTCTCCTTAGTTTATCAACATAGAAAATGAATGTGTTCATTTATTATTTTTGCACCAACCTAATAATTTAAGATTAATTATGTCAAAATAGTCAATATTTAAAATAGTAAAATAACTCTTCCATAATTTCTTATATCATAAAATCAAATAGCCCAATAAACCTGGATTATATTTAATGGTAAAGAAATGTTCCAAGTTTTTATAATGAAATCCTCTCTGGAAATTTATATTTCTATGTTAATACTGTTAAAATTGATTAGTGTCCATTGATATCTGATGCTGGAATTTAAAAAAACAATTAATATCTTATACTGTATATTCAAACTTCTACTAAAATATTATAAAATGGAGAAAATTCAGACAAAAGTTAATAAATTAAATTTTTTCAAAAATAACAAAACTAAGAGAGATTGCACAGACTGAATGTGAAAGCATTTTCAAAAAATATGTTTCATTAAAAGAATACAGACATATGATAAGAAAATAAAGAAAAAAAAAATCTTGGCCAATACAATTAGCCATAAAAACATTAACCATAATATCATCATCAAACATGAAATTGTATAGTAGTGGGAGAGATATGAAATTTAAAAGTAAATCTTCAGGATAAAATATAAACAACTACTACAAAATATTATCAGAACATGACACATAAAATCAATTTGGTATAACATCCTAAATAAAAAATCACTGAAAATAGATAGGAAATGTACAGAATTACCATGTTAAAATTTGTATATCTTTTGAAATTTAAAAAATAACTAAAGTATTTAATACTAAACAGCCAACACAGCAATAAAGAAGAGAAATATAATTTATATATTTAAAAACAATGACTGAATAGCAAAAAACAAAAGAATGTTATATGAATGTTATAGCTTTAGAGAAAAAAGTTTTTGCAAAATGATGAAATTCAAATATTTAATATTTAAAAACAATAATGAATAAGAAAATACTGTATTTTATTATAGGTTATAATAGAAATAAAAAGTATCCTTATAGGTAGTGTGATATAGCAAAAAGATTATTGAACAGCCGGTGATCTACCGTCTAGTTAACGTTTGTCTTAGGTCAATAAATGAAAAAAACTGCATGTAAGAAATTTTTGTTTTCAGCAATATTATAAGAGAGCAATAACTGTGTCAGAAATTAGGGATAATTATCTAACATGAAGTTCTTCTCTTCACAGTTACATGTTATGGAATGGAGCCTCCAAGATGCTAAAGTCATAAATGTAGACGACATGTTCTAGAGCTGTCCATGCTTGTTGGTGTGGATGGAGAGAACTTAGTGAGGTCTGAAACATATCCTATACATATTGTGGCATTTAAATCTAATTAGCACTGTAAACAATAGAATACCTGGAAGTCTGCTGAGTATTTCTGAAACCAACTTTGTGCCACCCATGCACAAAGAGATCTTACTGGAACAAACCATCCCCATTGGGAAACATGCCAAGCACAAAGGGGCTGCAAATAGTTTGCAATAAGACCTGTATATATCATACCTGCTAATATTCCTGGTATACCTTTGCTATTTTTGTCAGAGAGAAACTGAGAGCAGTTGCTACAAAATGTAAAGTACCCCATCTTTCTGAACCCAGTAATTATTCCACAGGTAAACAATGTCCATGTGTCATGGCTGCCACAAACACACTACCTGTTTCTTACATGTCATACAGCAGAGTCCATTACTACACGTGAGGGGAAGGTGAAAATAGCCAGTGTACTGCTGTCTAATTTTTGGGCTCTTCAGTTTACAACAGTAACTTCTTATTTATCGAGTACCTTGGCATACATTAATGGTAATAATGAAAAAAATCAACAGAGTAATAAAATAGGTATGAAGATGAGAAATACACCCTTACCTACTGACTTGATTAAAACTGAACCATTTAAAGCAAAGATTGAAAAACCAATTAATTAATAAAGTAAAGAAATTAGGAAAATTTAAATTGTATGTTTACATTCAAAGTATTTTTAAGAAATTTTTAATTAATATTTTTTAAATAAAAATTTTCAATTTTATCAATTAAATTTTTAAGAATGTTTTCTTGTACATGTCTCTTGTCAGTAGTTTAAAAATAGACATTTTTGATGCAATGCTTTGATAACTGAAAGAAAAAGTAGATATTACAATTCACATCTAAACATGCAATGCTAGACTTCAATAATTTTTATGGATGCTACCAGGGAGACACGTCTTTTGAAACAATACAAATTGCTATCAACACAACAATTAAAAAGCAAAACAGGTGTATTTTTATTACAACTGTTTTAATTAATAATCTATAAAAAAAATTTTGAGTTTCTATTATGACAAAAAAATTTTAATCTATAAAAACTTTAATTCATCATCTATAAAAATAATTTTAATTTATAATACAATAAAAAATTATTTATATATTTTTAATTTATATTGCAATGAAAACATTTTTCTCTTAAAGTGTTATAAAAATATGCAAAATATGCTTAGTTTTTTCATATCTGAGTTTTATAGAAGAATTTATGCTTGACAGAGATATCATGAAAAATCCATTTTTGTCCATACACTTCAAATTCTTTATACAAAACAAAACAATGAAAGTAACAGTTTCTGATTATAGTCATTTTTTTTTCAATAAGCACAGTGCAATTTTTACTTAATTTTCTTGGAGATAAAATCAAAATAAGAAAGATGAAAATTATTCTGTAAATGTTATCTTTAAATATAAATTCAAACATCATTTAAGTACACTATATATTTTTTTTAATTCAAAATATAATAAAATAATTTATACTAAAAATGAAATAATTTTCTAAAAGAAAATATTGGTTTATCCATTATCTTTAATGATACAAAATAAATTTAAAAAAAATAAAAAAATATGAAAAGCTGAAAGAAAAACAAATACTGACATACTAGTATTAATATCATACAAACTGATTTTTGGGTAATTTTTATTCTAATATCAGTTCTAGAGCCCCAATTCTAAATTAGGTAGCAAGATAATTATTTTTGTAAATGATTATATAGTGTATTCTCTTTAAAATAACATAACTCTTTCAATGAGCACAAATTTCTAATATAATATGAAACAAAGCTGACATTTTTTGCTACTTTTCATGTCCATAACTAGTAATAAAAAAAATGAAAAGACACCATCATGACCTTAGCTGGATTGGGGGGTACTCTTAAAATTATAAATCTGCTTCATTTTACTTTTAAAATTTAATCTGTATACTTACCAGTTATCTTTAGATGACATGGGTGATTGGCAGTAACCCAATATAAATATAAAAATTAAAAGAAAAGATGACTAAAGATTTTATAGATATTTTTTCATACATACTAAAAGCAAATTCACACAAGTTTCTTCATGCCTGAAGTTTGAATTCTACTTGGAAAAAAAATCTCTAAAAGCAACATTTGTATGATACAATAATTAATGCTTTGCATGACAGATGAATAAATAGTATTTCTTAACATAAAATATGCCAAAGTTCTTAAAATCAAAAATTTTTTATCACTTCTTGATTAGAATGCCTAATATTCAGACAAATTTGTTATTGTATACAAACATATACATTAAACATATATGATCTTAAATCTTCATCTTTTTTAAATGTGTGCAAAGTAACTATTTAAAAAGAAATTGGACAAAAATTTAAATTTCTATTGTTTACAAATTAAAAAAATAAAATTACAAATGTAAAAAATTTGCTCAATGAGTTACATAATGTATAATTTTTCAAGAGTTTATTTGCAGCAATGTTTTTCAGAGTCAATAAAAAAAAACATTTATATTGCTTTCTAATTGGAACATTAGTGAGAATTATTTCAATTATATTATTATTTACTGTAATATTTCTATTTGTTCATTAAATTTGTTACAAGAATTTTGAAAATTGCTACCTACCTTTTCACACAGGAAAACTAAAAAAACCATATCAGAAACTAAAATTGTATAATCATCTTCAAACATTACCCATTCAAGCAAAATCTCAAAATACTATTTAAAAGCAAAAAGCACGCATATAAGATATTAAGTATTTAAGCAGAAAGCAAAAAAAATATAAAAATATTGGCACAAGCTGAATGAAATGTGTTTCTTCTTAAAAAGTGAAATGCAAAAAAAATCTAAACCCATAGTTTCTTAAACATTTCCAATAGTTATTATCTGCTATAAAATCAACTTTACAAAACACTAGAATTTAACAAGATAAATTTCTGCTTCCACTAAATTGACACCCTACTACAAAAAATATTTTATAATATAAAATTAATAATTATATTTAGTTTTCATCTATTTTTGGTTTCTTTATTTTATTGATTAAGCAATATAAAAAATGATACAAATGAAGTAACATCAAAAGTGGCAGAGCTCTGATTGGACATAAGGACACAAGCTTCTTTAAAAGTAAGTTATATGCATCTATTATCGAAATTTTCTTGATAATAAAAAAAATGTTAACATATTTTGAATTAAGATAGATGATCAACATTCTAGTAAAAATGAATTCCTCTACCAAAGTTATATATAATAAAACAACTTAATTATTAAAATTAAAAATTATTCGTGTGACAATAACTAAAATTAGCATAAGAAAATTGAATCACTTTTTCTCAGTAACATTAACTAATTTATGGTTACAGCATAGTGTAAAAAGAAGTAAAAATTCTTTATGATTTGATAATGTATTTTAGTTAAGTAAATGCAAAATCTTAATGGAAAGTAGTTTATTCATTTTACTTTCAAAATCATTCAAATTTACAAAATGTAAACAATATATTCTAAATTATTGATAAGTTGCAAGCATTATATATAAAGTGTGGACATAGAAACCAATACTGCATGAAGTTTCACACCATAAGCAATCATCAGTTGTGATGATCCCTTAAGACAGCATGCAGTGTTAATTTCTATGATTGCACTATTTATATCTACACATGTTCTATCATTAATAGTGAGCATTTTGATAAATATAGTTCAATATATTGATAACAATATAGTTCAGTGAAATATAAAATGCATTTCTTCTGCTTAGATTTAAGTATTGTTTTTCAAGGTTTTGATAATTCTTATCAGTACACTTTACATTATTTTATAAGTATTATTTCTCCTTCTACTATATATGGTGCCTCCTCAAATACATACTGCAGTAGCCTTGATCTCAATTTAAGTCAAGGCTGTTTTTGCTGTTGCTATAGCAGGATGTGACAACACAATCGTAAAATTTAAATATACTGTTTTTTAGTGATTGGTGCCAAAAGACGGTAACTGAAGTAGCCTAAAAAGTGTTTAAGGTTAATAATCAAGATACCATATTTTTAATAATGAATTCTGATTGAAACACTAACATTCTATATGTATTTAATTTCAAAGCCAGTATTTCATTCTCTGCATTTAATTGAAAGCATATGCAAAGCACAATTATTGCTGAAGACTTCAAGCAGACACACACACACACACACACACACACACACAATAGTCTTTAAAAAAAACAAAAAAAAACTCTTTTCACAGAATGAAATAAAAACTTCAAAGCAAGCACTATCTTCTCACTTTATAATGGCTGTAAAATCTAAAGTACAAAAATAGCTGTGCAAAACAAAATTAGCTAGTAAAATAGGAAAAGATTTTTTTTTTTTATTCAATTTTGAAGGACTCACTTTCTCACAGTAGCAAGGCTTGGACCCCGACCTGGTGGACTGGAAGGTGCAGACTGGCAGGAAGGAGAAGAGGAGAAGCGAATTTTAGTCAACGGCACAGTAGCCTGAAATAAAAAATTATAAGTGACAGCACATGGCAGGCTGAGAAAGCTGGCACCCTCTTGTTGCCCTTTTAGATTAGTAGCAGAATTAGTAAGAGAAAACAGCTTCTCTCCAAGTAGATATTGCTATAACACAAGAGAAAGAAAATTTTCGATTGTAAAAATGTTTTTTTTTTAAAACAATGACCACTGTTGGTGTTTAAATCAATTTAAAATTTTTTAAACTAATGCTTTTTTTTTTTAAATTCTACTTTTGACTGATGTCTTAACAATGAATTCCAGACATTATAGGAAATCTGTTTGGATTTTGCATGCAGCAGAATTCTAACTTAATTGTTACCTAAAAATAATGAGCACAGACTTGTATTTCAATGGAAAGCATTTTGGTTTTGTAAAACAGTGATGATAATTTTGTTCTGCCTTCTTTATTAATTTCTTTTGTTTCTTACTCCTTATTCATCATTTTGATTTTCAAATGTGACAGTGGTCAAAAGTTAGCTAATTTTGCTGGTGCGCTTAAATACACCAGGCAGGTACTAAGTATTATAAACTGCCATGGTCTGCATAAGAATCAATATACAGGCTAATAAAATTCATTTAAGTCTAAGTAATTCTAATAAAGGACAATATGGCAATTATCATGTGCTTTAAATTGGTCTTTGTTTCTCCTCCCACCTTCCTCATACAATACATCTACTTATTACATTTTGTAGTTCTGATTGAAGGCTTTTAGAAATCTTCATGCAAGGGTGCTGCCTGCCAAGTTAAGTCACAAGATTTTCTTAACATTTAAGGATCAAAAATATACAAAATAAAAATTGAAAATTAAAAAAACAAAACATTCAAAAAATATTTGCTATTGTACAAAAAATTAAAAAACTTTTTAGACTTAAAAGACAAAAAGATAATCTACAACCTGCTTTTATTTGGATTATTTTACGAGATACTAATGAAAGCAATTTTTGTATTCAGCGTATAGATTCTGTATAGTGTTAAAGTTGACAACAATCATTCAAGTTTCAAAATACTAGTTTCTTGTATTTCTCTAGAAAAAAAACATTTTTGAAACATTTTATGAACAGTACATTTCATATTTGAGCAAAGAGAAAATATATTCAGATCTTTCAGCAGTTTGAGGAAAAATTAAAAAAAACTTAATACCTACACTTGTAAATACAAAGGAATGTTGAAAACTTCTCAGTTAAACCCACTTCCCAAAATCAGTCTTTCAATGACAAAACATAAAAAAATTAAAAAAATTTTTAAGTGTGGTATGAAAAAACTTGAGAAACGATATGCTAAGTATGTTTAACTTTGGGGTGGAATATATGGAATAACATAGATTTCATAGATTGCTTGGGCTGAGATATTTTCAACCACATTATATATATATATATATATATATATATAATGGGGTTGAAGCCCAAGCAAGTAGAATGACCTAGAACCATGAAATCTATATGTTATTCCATTCTGTGTGTATGTATATATATATATATATATATATATAAATGCATGTTTCATTAAATAATAGACAAGTTTTGTCTATTTCCTTTCAAAACTTGTCTATATTATTTAATGACAGACAATATGAAAGGAACTTACTTAAAATAAATAGACAAAACTTGTCTATATTATTTAATGAAACATGCATTAATGAAAAATTGCTGCCTATATATATATATATATATATATATATATATATATATAACACCATATATCTCATATACAATAAGTATAAATGGTAATAAAAAAAAAAGTGTGCTCTCCTGCATTGACTTTATTAAGTTTCTTGAATGTGTATGCCAGTAGACATATTTCACATTGTTAATAAAAAACACTGTTTCTATTTAAACATGTATATACTAAAATAAAACATTTACTAATAAAAATAATATTGGATAAAAAAAAATCATTAATTCCTTAGAAATATACTTATATATGTAAGTAGGAGCTGAAATGTCCTCAGCCCTACCCACTTCTCAAATTCAGTATTTCAATGCCCAAATATCAATATTTGTCGGGGAGAAGGGTTGACAGAAAAAACTTCACAAACTATGTGCCAAGTATGCTGAACTTTAAGGTGGAATATATGGAATAACATATACATATCGTGGCTCTAAGTCCTTCTACTTGGTTTGGCTGGGAACTTACTCACACAAACATGCATTAAAATTTGGAAAAACAAATAAATGAAAATTAAAGTAAATAAATTACTGAATTGGCAATCTACTAACCTTCAGCTTCATGACATTAATAACCTTTTTGGCTTTCTCCATCACATCAGGGTGAGGATCAGTGGAAAGAACAAGTAAAGTGCGCCACACACTCACATAGACATTATTCACCACAGAGGTGCAAGTTGATAGGTTTGAGCTAGATGATGTGCGGCGGATACGATCTCCACTACTGATCACTGTGCCTCCTACCACACCTGTAGACCCAATGCCAGGGTCTGGAGTAGCCAAGCCTTCCAGGTTTGATATGCTGTTGCTACTTGAAAGACCATGACCTAATGTTTATAAAATTCCACAAGAAACAAAATGAACAGCTTAGAAAAAAGAGATTTAATCACAGAAAGAAATTGGAAGGAAGGATATAGACAAAAAATATTAATGTATATAAGCAATAATTGCAAGTGATTCCCGAAATCTAATGCATGCATAAAAAATATCACAAACAGAAATCAGATATTTAAACAACGTCAAACATTTATACTACACAACAGAAAAGGTAAATATCTAAAACACAAATGATTTGTGTATTCAACCATTGGTTCCTTTCCACTGACTGAATATTTCACCTGAGAGGAGAAAGAGAAAAAAAAAAAAAAAAAAAAAAAAAATGCAAAAAAAAAATAATCCAATTTTAAAATACATTTAATATACAGGTTAAGAAAAAAATGAGAAAAAAAAAAATAGTTATGCAAGATTCACAAGCCGAACCATCATCTAATTTCAAAATTCCAATACAAACCAAATTGCTTGCTGTTAGATCCATGGTTCCATTCTTTATGAACAAACTTAAATACAAACCATTGTCTCTCGATGAGGTCATGAATCCCACAATAATCACAATATCATGCTTCTAAATCTGTTAGACATCTAGAAGTTAGGAGCTTGGGTCATTTTTACTAATATAACATCAATGTTAGTAAGAAGAAAGTAGCATGATTTAAAATCAACAAAACCCAATACTACAAGTCTCAAATGAGAAATAAGCTACAAAGATAGAGAAGGGAAAAGTCATAACTGATAAGACTACAGCAAGAGAATGTCTAAAAACAAGAGTTACCAAGCAGTAGAGTATATCAAATCTCATTCTGCAAGCTTTCTAAAAACAAATGTTAACCAACTACATTTATTTTACTTTCATTATTAGTCAAATGAAAATACACGCTAACTTCTTCCTCTTCCTTGAATAATAGAAATATGCATCAGATTTCACGTTGAGCTTACAGTGAAGTTTCATCATCAACAGGTTAGAAAATTAAGCAGTAGATGGCCACGGTAACAAATGACATGTGGAAGAAAATTTTCAAGTTGCATAGCAAAAAACGATGCGTAGAGATGGAGTGACACGAGATGCCTGATGAAGAGCCAATTGGGGCTACTTACGAGTGGCCATATTTTTGAGACTGCCGCGGGAGGCACTACGTTTCATGCCAGGAAGAGGGAGTGTCAGGTAGCCATCTAAAACAGAAGAAACAAGATCTGAGAACAACCAGAATGTAGTAAGGTGGGGAGCTGCCCCTACTCAACACA
Source organism: Acanthosepion lycidas (assembly GCA_963932145.1). Classification (NCBI taxonomy): domain Eukaryota; kingdom Metazoa; phylum Mollusca; class Cephalopoda; order Sepiida; family Sepiidae; genus Acanthosepion; species Acanthosepion lycidas. Next base: position 45,848,271 of record OZ010588.1, on the reverse strand, counting down.
TATGGTCAGTTCTACAGATGACAAGGTTCTATTATGCAAGGTACATCCATCAAGTTGGCTGTTTGCATAACGACTACCCAAGCAAGGGGAAGACACAAGCCACAGGATGATGAGGATGATGTCAATGCACTGAATGATAAGAAGAATATGACAAGATGCTGTGGAAACAAATAAATAGTAAGAAACAAAAGAAAACAAAAGGAAGCAGAACAAAATTCAAGGAAACAAAATTCTTTTTAAAGTGTGTGTGTGTTTGTATATATATATATATATATATATATATATATATATATTATATAAATAAAAGGCGGATAAAATGCTGCCACATACACTAATGCAAAATGAACATGCAAGAAACAACTGGTAAAATCTTGATAAGAATTGTTAGGTAAATTCAGTCTAATTTGTAACTGATTTGATACTAGGCTGTAGAATGAAAAATAAGTACAAAACATTCAGACACTTTTTTTAATACAGAAAAATAATCATAAAAAAAATAGATAAAATTAAGAGCTCTAGATTCATTGATTTTAATAGGATGGAGGCATGAGAAATATTTTAATACTGAATTTTCATTATGGTTGCTTTTTAGGAAAATAGACCTATCAAGGTGTGTAATGACATTTTAGGGTGTAATTAGTGGATGGTGATGATTAGAAAATTACAATATTAAAGAAGTCAATTGTCCAAATATAATTATATACAATATAAAATGTGCTGGAGGTATAAATTACTCAGATCAGTAATAGAATGGGAACAAAAAGAGATCACCATGATTTAGTGGAACAAATGTGACTTTAATCTTCATGTCAAATGGATTGTATATATTACTAATTGTATATACAATGTTATGGCTGACAAAAAAAACAAAAAAACAAAAAAACACTGTCCTCATATGTCAAAAGAAAAAAAATTTCAGCCCTAATATTTCAATAAGTGGGTATCAATATGTTATCAAATTGTATTATGCAAGACAATATTTTTTACAATAAAATGGGTAAAAATTTCACGATATATAATACATGTACCATGTGTATTTCAGTTTATAATATCTGTTTTTATCAAAAATAGTTACAATAATATTTTGTGAGATGAGATTATGCATATTAAGTGTTGTTCTTTATATTGTAATATATATGATTGTATGTATAGTTATTGATATTTTTTTAATTTCAAATATATAAAAATTGTCAAGGGTTGTAAGAAAAAAAAAAAAAAAAAGAATATGATAATGTAAAGTTATTGAGTGATGGAGACACAATAATGTAAATTACAAAAAGTTAAAAATTACCAAACAATAAAAAAAAGAAAAGAAATTGAACACATTAGCAAGAACAAGAAACATAACAAAAAGAGATTTGAAAAAAAAATTTAAAAAGTAATAAGAAACATAGATTGACTGGTAAGAAACTATTTGAAGCTGGTGTTGCAAATGTAAACAGAGAAACCAAATGCAGATAAAGACATGAGAGCTACATTGATTGAACCTGATGGTGAGGCTAGAGATTCAAACCCTTCCTGGAAATACTCAACCAACAGGATTTAGAAGACAGTTTGGTTGGGGAAGTGGGGTAATGTTTTCGGCTAGTATTGTATGCAGTAAAATTACAGGTTCTTTTAAAGCTGATAATAGCATCAAGATAAATGCAGAGAATTACTTAGACAAGATGATTTTTTTTTTAAAATAGTACAGGTCACAAAAGATACCAAATTAATAAGATGTTCCCTCATCTCTCTAGATATCAATTAAATAGAAAACAATACTCAAACAAATAAAAGCAATAACTGTTGCAAGTAATGTTACGGTTGAAACAGTAGAAAAATTTAAAATCAATGACTAAAAAAACTGATGAGTTATAGAAGTCCAATGAGCACATTAATATGTAAAATAATACAAATTTATTCAAGTATATAAGATACTGTGTTAATCAAATGTTTCTATGGTATATATATCTGTTGGATTTATCTATAAAAATTTATGCTACACTTTGTTTGCATAATAAAACCTGACACTCCCAAAACAAATTATTCATATTTTTAATAAGGATAGATATTATAAGCTGAAAGTTACATGATAAATGTATTCTGAATATTTTATCAACATTGGTTAGTTGATACAAATGAAAACATTGACTTGCATAATAAAATATGACATAGTATATACTATCAATACAAGTGCTTAGGTTTTTCTTACAGGACTCAATATTTAAACAAACATCTGTTTTGATACAACTATCACATTGAGGGGCTGAAATCAGTTGTGGCATTTTAAGATATACATCTTATAAAATAGTTAGGACCACAGGTAGCCATGTAAACAGAGCAATGAATTTGAAACTACAAGGTAGCAAGTATAAAAGATAATAATCAGCCTAATTATTTAAACTGAAAAAATTAATATAATAGAAAGAAACTTATGCTAAAAGTTAAGCTGAGCATTCCCAGTAAGAGAAAAATGAAAAAAAAAAATGAAAAAAAAATTTGTGTCACTGCATGTTAGACATTTACAACATTTTCAGAACTTAAAAAGGTAAATATGGACTGAAACCAAAGTTCAAACATTAAAAGGAAAAAAACTGAAAAAAGAAAATGAAATGAAACAATGTAATAAAAATAATATATAAAAATGGCCTAAATGTTAAAGTTGAAGTGGATGAGCATAAGCAAATAAAAATAGTACAATCCATTTTAATTTTCTGAAGACTTGCACATAAAAGATTCAATACTTTCATAATGAAGTGGTATCAATTAGGCATTGAATGATCTGCTCTTAAAATATAATAACATGCACACTATTTGTAAAATTGTTGCATGTGAGAAAGAAAAAAGTGATAAAAAAAAAATAGGATTTCATGAGTATACTTCGGCAAAAAAAAAAAAAAGAAAGAAAATACCACAAAAGTGAGTGCAGCAAGGCAAATCATGTGTAAAATATTTAAAGACTATAAAGAAAGATTAAGGGAAACTATTCATAAGTAATCTATAACTAAGTGATTTGTATAAAAACAATTACAAGCATGGGAAATGGATCTCTGATTGGGGGCGAGGGGGAATTATTTCACCCCAAAGCAAGGTTGAAAAGCAAATAAGATACAAGGGGGTAATCTTGGGGAAAAAAAAATGAGAAAATATAAATTTAACATCTAAAACTGTCATTATAAACTTTTAAAGACTAAATCCAGTCCATATTCTCAGTGGACTCCAAAGAGGCTTGATATAATGATACTGAAAGTAGGATACAAAGACAACTAAAAATACAACCTTATATGATTGACCCATTGTGGATTGACAGTTAATATCAGAATATGATAAAAAAAAAGTAAATATGCACAGTTCCACCATTTAAAAGTCACATGACAAATATTATGAAACTTACTTAATATCCTCAGTTTCAAATACTGTGTGTTAGTGGAAATGGAAGAGTTTCTGGCCTGATTAAGAGGCCATTAAAGAAATTGTAAAAAAAAGAAAAATTGGCCACATTTGACCAAATTCCATGAAGTCAGCTAGATACCTTTTTAGCATCCCCTCATATAAAACAGATAATCAAATTATGCAATTATAAATTTTGGCATGGTGCTTTACATAGCAAATGTTTCTGCATTGTGTTAGTTGATATTTTATTCATGGAAGTTTACAAGGTGGTGCTGAAAAGTTATCAACCAGATGTACTTCCGAAAATCTGGCCAAGAACCAGGATTTGGGGGAAGAAGTTTCCATGGTTGAGTTAAAAATTCTTTAGTACCCCCTTATGCAGAGACAGACCTAATGCATGATGATAGTGTTACTTGGACAGACTGTTTTTTTCTCTTACTAAACTCACAGTAATATTTACCTTAAAACAGTTTAATATATAAAAAAAAAAAAAAGAAGATAATATTAACAAGTTACAAGTTTTGTTAAAAGTCCCCATAATTGCAACTGCTTATTTTTTCAATTACTTATTACCAAATATAATAGTTGATTATGTCCTTAGCTGTTGGTACATAACTATTTTAAGCAAGCATCTGGACTATTTAACCCATACACACTACTTCAATTACAATCTTGGCATAAAGGCAATCATTACTTCACAGTTTCAAGTAGTTTAACTTCTTATATTTTAACATATTTTATTTCAATTTGGAAAGCTCTTAAAACTCTTTAATTATCTGAATTTTACCAGCCACATTTTCTTAGTAAATTCCTTGGCAACAACAAAATGACTGGTAAATAATTATTTCAGCTGATACTACATTAAAAATATTTTAAAAAGTTAATATATAAAAATATTCCTAGGCATTATTGTACAGTGCTTAAAAAATAACTTTGAAATAATTGCTGATGTTATTGTTGACACACATGCAATAAGCTAATCAGAAATATTGAAAATCAATGTGATTTTACTCTTTTCTTTGTATTTAATTTCTATAATCTTTTTTCTTTCATTATTTTTTTAGCTTTTACTGTCTCCCTGAATAATAATATAAAATCATAGAAAAAAACAAATCAATGCTGTTAGTTCACAACTGAAAATGCTCAAACAAAGATTAATATGAAAGAGAAAAAAACTGAATACTTTTTTCTGATAGAAGCGTAGCAGACAAATGACAAAACAAGAAGGATTCTTGCAACTGATGTTGATCAGTTACAAGGAGATGGCTACAAAAAATTCATAATTAAGCAAAATCTTTCATTAAAAGAAAGGGAATTTAAAAAAATCCAAATAGATGGTGAGAAAATAATTTCACATGCTTGTGTTTATTTTGTTTTTTGGTTTTTGTTAATACATTTTTTCCTACTTATATTACTTAGAATTCAAAAAAACTTCTATCACTGAAAAAGTAAAAGCTTACTAATCCCAATGGAGAATATAATAGACAGCAATTTGTTTAGGAATTACAATAAATCAGACAATACACTCAACAAAAATATGTGTATATTCACATTTTTTTCAAAATCATTTAATCAAACAGGGTCTCATAGAGACATACAAAAATGTTAATTTTTGCTTGTACATAACTTTGGTGTATTAGTAATGAAGCAATCTTTTCTATTGGGGGGAGGGTGCTACAAAATTTTCAGACAGACCATTTGGTCAGGTTTTAGAAAGTGAGTTGGTCTGAGAACTTTTCAGCAGTCCCTGGTACATAAATGAGTGAAGAAAATTTTGTTTATATTAAATTTTAGCAAGGTTTTGAATGTTTATATTGATAAATAGACTGGAACAAATTTGTTCCTTATTAAAAAAAATAATTTAAAAGATTAACATTACAAGAAATAAAAAGATAACATGCAACAAGAGCATCAATCTTGAAAAGAAATTTTGTATACAATTCAAGTATTAGATTAATAAATAAAGGAAAATAGGTTATTGACATAGTAATTATTAACTTCATACATTTTATAGATGAGGATATTGTATAATTATTAGTTATCTGAATAGATTGTCTTGTATAGACATAATGGGACTATCAAAATGATTATATAGCTGAACCTTCAAATATATCAAAAAAGAATTTTAGATCTGAAAAAATATTATTCCAAAGATCAGGCTAAGAACCTCTTCTAGACATGAAACAAAAACAGTTAATGTGTTAATTTTCAAAGAATTATTGAAAAAATTAATTTCTAACTTTGTACTTGCAACATTAAAAAAATTGGTCCTTTGCAGGCAAATTGCTACTTTTGATTGGTAAAATACCACTATCTGAAATGATACTTCAAATAGAACCAACAAAGAGACTGAAAAGTAAAAGTAACAGATTTGAAATGTTCAATATTTCAAATCAGTCAGTTTTACATTTCTAATACATACTATAAGAATAATATAAGAAATTAAATTACAATATCAACTACATAAAGAAATTTCTATATTTTCTGTAGAAGGAGAATGTTTTATTTCCATAAAAAAAAAAAAAAAAAAAAAAAAACTTACCTTTACTTTCTAAAACTTACTCAGTTTTAATATTAAACAGTAATCAGTTGAAACTTGAAATCCAAAAATTCACTTTTAGTAAATTATACATTTTCTTAATATTTTAGTCATCAAACAAATCAAAGAAATTTTTTTAATCACTCATTTATATCCAACTTCTTATCATAGGAAAAACAATTTACATTGTAAAGTTAACATTTACAGAAACAATGGTATGACAATCACACCAGAATATGATTGCTGTTTTGAAATTGGAAAAAAAAAAAAAAGAGAAACCTGAATAATATTTATAACAATATAAATAGTTATATTAATAGTTTCATTGACTCAGTTTGCCATGTGCCAAAAATGACACATGGCAAATTGCATCAATGAAACTATTAATATAAGTACTAAAAATTGAAATCACTTTAAATGTATGTGTATTCTGTGTGCATGCAACATAGTAAACAAAGCTCACATTTTTATTTTATGAATTTTATAGAAAAGGATGTTGCAGATGATACAATTAGATTTTAGGAAAATCAATCAGAAAAAAAAATTGAAAAAAAGCTTCAAAATAGACAAACCTGCATAAACAGAAGCAAAGAATATAATGAAAAATGGAAGAGAGAGAGAGAGAGAAAATGGAAGAAACAGAGCGACTTCCCCTAAGGCCTGATAATGGAAATAAATGCTTTTAGTGTACATTTACTTACCTGAGTAAAGGAAATGAAAAGACAATGATGAAGACAACAAGAATGACAACACTGACAACAATAATAGCAGCAGTGTGACCAGCAATTAATAACTTACCATGAACCTTGAGATGTATTTTACATAGAAGATAAATCACCATTGGTTGAGTAGAGTGTCCCCAGTAAGAGAAAAAAAAAAAAAAGAAAAAAAAAAAAACACAAAGAAGAAAAAGAAAAAAAGAACAGGCCTTGTGTACTGATACTAGATTTGAATAAAAAGAAACCCTGTAACTCCACCAGTGTAAGTGTGCTATTCTTGGCAAGGTCTTGTGCTTCATGATTATTGGTAATTAGCAAAGGATATGTTTTTTATGCATTAGGGTAAACATGAAATAAAGCTGTGTTGTATATGTGACCTAATATTCATTTATCTCATAGTTAGGACTAGATTTTTTGTCCGTTACAGAAATAAACTGTATGTATAGAATTTGAATAATTTTATAGAATAAATTTAGGATGGGTTGTATTTATTCTAATAAATCAACTGAGAAAGCAAGAAAACAAACATGCCATTATTTGTCAAAATAGCAGATACAACTATAGCAGAAAATCAGACTGAAAACTAGAAAATCTACTGACCAAAGATAAAACTTAACCATAACCAGTCAGGAGAGGCTAAAATACCTTAATACTTGTCAAAAAACAATGGTAAACACTGTTGCAAAATTACTTATTACTATCTAAAGAAACAGAGGAGCCTTTGGAGGATGTTGATAAGATTGCAATCAAGATTTAATCAATCCTGAAGGAAAGACAACATCAGAGAATAAAGCTCCGGTGTTTTTTCAATTATATCACGTCACAAATCAATGGAATGACTGTCATGAAAACATTTTTTATAACTATAAAAAAATACCTGATAGACAAATTATTTTAAAATCATAAAAATATTGAGCAAACCAGATAAAGGCTTTATTACAGATTGTATTTGATAAATTATTCTTAAATCTTATTTTTGATGTAGGCTAACTGCTGGCTATTCTGGAAAAAGCAGTCATTACAAAAGAACAACTGCATGATAATTTATATTTGTAGATAAGAAAAAATAAAAAGTGTGTGTGTTATTATGAAAACACTTCATTTAATGGTAGAAATTTTTGCATTTTAAAAATCAGATTTGTTAAAATTAATGCTTCTATTTATTTACATAAAAAGGAACATAAATCTACATTTATTACTAAAGAATTAACTCAAAGGCAATCTAATTTATTGCAAGTATTTATACAAAAGCACAAATTTAGAAAAAAATATAAAACCATACAGATTATAATTGTAATTTAAGTGGAAAGAATTTTGCATGGTTAAAACTTCAAAATTTAACTAGAATAAATATTTTATTTAAATAATTCTTATTTACCTGGATTAAGACAAAAACACATCAATGAAAATGGCAATAGTTTGCAAGATCAGTTGGCTCTGTCTCACTGCATGTGGACTTATTTACTGGGGTCTGGACTACACTATACATTTAATAGTGTTTTACAATGCAAACCAACTGCTTACATTTAAAACTTGCCTGTTAGGTAGGTTCAAACACTTTGATCAAAGGTATATAGAAAACAATTAGTTAAATGAAAATTCAACTTTCATTTATTGGAAAATCTACACCAACTGCATCAGTTTATAACAGTACACATTTGCATCTTGAACAAATAAAGGACTGGTTACTCACAGGAAAATTCTTTACATACAAAAGTTGCATTCCTTACATTAGATATATCCTTTTTTAGGCATCGAAATTATTCAAGCCAACAAAACTATGAATATTTCCTGTAAAATTAATAAAAGAATAAATAAATGTCAATATTTTTTTCTTTGCATATCTACAAGAGAATGTTTATTAAAAGAAAGACGGCTATTAGTTGCTATTAATAATAACAACACAAGGGTTAAGAAATTATATGAGAAACTATGACATCTATAATAGATAAATAAAGCTCATGATTTGTCCATATAAGAAAAAGTTGACTTATCGAAACTTGTAAAATCTGCAATGTAACATTAAAAATCCTTGAGCAAACTGGTCACAGCTGCCACCACTAAACTAGGGACACTACAATATCAAGAATAATCAAACCCATTTTACAAACCTGACTCAATTAAACCAAGACGCGCATTTATTTTCATTTTTAAATTGTGAATAGCAAGGCAAAGGAGAAGGAAAAGGAGACTATGATAAAGGGATAAGGGCAGATTACTAAATTCAAGGGAAGAAAAGAAACAGAATATGGGAAATTGAAAAAGCAACAGGATTTGTTACTGGTAGTGCGCTCAGAATAAAAATAAAAGTTAGAAATGTAAACAATATGAATGTCGTAAATTTCAAATTTTATTATTAAAAATAATTCTCTAGTAAGAAAAGTATTTCCAAAATTCAGAAGCAAGCAGCAGGTTGTTCTATCAAAGTATTTACACTTTAAATGTCAAAATTCTTACAAGGAAATAACTATTTGCATTAAAAGGCAGTTTTAAGGGTAGAATATTATTGAAAACTGTCTCAAGGAAACAGGTATCTTGAACAAAATCATCACCATTTCAGAAAAATTAATGAATTAAAGCTAAGACCCAATCCCAAGAGAAGTAACCACTCATAAAAAAGCTAATTCAGAAAACAATTTCTTAATGAGACTGATTTGACACAAATTTTTATGTTTGATTTTATAAAGAACAAAATATGGAAATGTAGAAGGGAATTTTTGTTGTTTAAATTGGAATTTTCTCAATTCTGTTTAATTTATTAAGAAGGATGCTGATGAAAACAATATTAACATTTTTCAATGTTCAATAAATAAAATCAATCAAGAAGATATTTTAGCAATTATTTTTTTAAATTATATGCAATATATAAAATTCAGAACTATTTCAACACTATTGTGAGCAACCGATATTTATTTAGAAGAAAATTTATTGTAAGAAATAATTTGAATGCATTTAAATTGATACAAACGCTCTATATGAAGAAAGAAAAGGAAAAAAATTAATCATAATATAAATTAGATAAGTTTTAACAAAAACAAAATGATTGATACCAAATGCAAGGATCACAAATACTTTTTCCTAAGAAAAGTTCATAATTTTGATTTTGTTCAATGGGCAAAAATGCCCTAAAATTTCTACATCAGGTAATAGTTGCAATCAGGCCATATGAGAATTTTATTTAATATTATGTACAGAAATTAAAATTACTTTATTCAAATAAAAAAAAAATTCTGGCAAGAGTTTGCAGAATTCAAATATGAACGTTTTAAAAATTCAAACTGAAAATATCTTACAAACAGTATAAAGTAGCAAATTTTATATTGAAATTTGCTCCATTGTGAAAAATTAATCTTAAAAATCCATAATTGTTAGTAGTTCATTATTAAAATCAGAGAGAGAGAGAGAGAGAGGGGGGACATAAAAAAGTGGAGAGAAATAAGTAAGTAGTATTAGGAATGCAGGAAAGAAGAAATGGATTTGGGGGGGGGACAGGAGCGCAATTTTAATAATTTTAAGGGAAGAGCCCGTTCTGTATATCCTTTATCCGCCAGTCTCCTACCTGCACATGTAGATGTTACAACATTCCATCCTCCTGAAGTGACGGCAGCAATCATTGGGGCATTCTTTTCTTTTATCCGTTCTTCTTCCAACATTTGAGATGCCACAGCCACAAAGGGAGACTCAAACTGCTGAACAAGACCACCCAGAGCAACAGCCAATTCCTGTCAACAGAGGATAAAGATAAATTTAAACAGGTTCTAATTTTATCTCTACAATAAATAAATAAAAACTATTTAATTTTAAGTTTAATGTGGAAGAACATGTAATAAATACAGCTAAGTAAGTCCTGAAAAATTGACTGATGTTTATAGTGTTCAATGTGAATCTTTATCTAAAAGGAAAATATATTTTAAATTAAAATATTATTTTCATATATTTGTAAAATACACCATTGCAAAAACATTGAAAAAAATTTGCAAACACATTTTAAATTAGAATAATATTATTTTCATACTTGTAAAATACAGTTGCACAAACATTTTTCAAAATAGTTTTCAATTCCAAAAGCATATGTTATGAAGTGTATTTTCTTTCATATTTTATCAGTCAGCAGTAGTCATTTATCTTGCATACTGTGAGCTGCTCTACTCTTACTGCTTGGGTATTTATATAATAGTCTATGCTTCAGCTATGCTGATTAGACAGTCATTTACATATCACTATAGCATAATCACAGGATCTTCAGAGAATATTTTATTATAGCATCTAAATATTATGTTGGTGCAAAATTAATGTCGGTTTTTGACGTATTTTTTAAAGTCAAAAACCGACATTATTTTTGCACCAACCTAATACATGCATACCTCAGTGATATTGCAGGTTCAGCTTCAGAGAATTACAATAAAGCAAATCACACAAATTTTTGTTTCCTAGTGAATATAAAAATTATGTTTATATTATACTGTGCCCTACTAATTGTGCAATGGCATCAGGTCTGTCAGAAATATGGAAAGAACCATTAAAATGGGACACAAAATGAGCAAATGCAGTTGACAAAATGGCACAAATCAATTTGCTCAATGCAGGAATGCCACAAACTATCACCTTTTAAAAGATTGTAATATCTATAAAACAATAAAATAAGGTATGTATCCCTATGTGAAGCATTTTTTCAGGTCTCATTAAAAAACTTCATAATCAGAGATATCTAAAACTTGAATGGAATATATATGCTTCCTTTGTTACTCATAAAGTAACAAGTTAACAGATCACACCATTAAGGCAGCAGAGATTGGAGAATGAACAAGGATTTCTAGTACAATGCTCATTTCTTTGGCCCTTTTCTCTCAGTAAATATAGATAACTAGAAATACCTATGAAAATTTCACTGTTTTGCAATTTGAATTTTCTGAGGAGTTGTAATTCTTAAGTTAATGATTTAATAAGTTCCTTGTGAGTTCCACAACTATGTGGAAATTCCCCAATTGCATCATTAAATTTTTTTAATATAACTTTAATAAATATTGCAATGGCAATCATAAGTATGAATGCAGGTCATTATTTAAAGAAGTAAGAGGGTACAACTGCAAAGATCTGAAATTGACAAGTTTTTCCATTTAACTGAAATCGATGTTAAACACAAAAATGTTATAACCGCCTCTATTCTTTCTTTTCTCACTGAAATCAAATGTGAAACCATATTTATGAGGTACTAGCAGAACATAATGTACTTGCTAAGGAACTAAAGAACAATCAGACTTATAATAGAATAATTTGCAATGGTTTAGTTTTATTTTTAATGAACAAGTAAAGATCAATTATAAAAACAACATTTTAACAAATTATATTGAACAAATTTGGATATAACTTGATATTTCATAACATCATTAATTCTTCAAAACAGCAAATCATTAAGTTAGCCACACTACTAATAAAAGACTCACCTGGCGTACCAGAGGACTACCATCATTCACAATGTGAGTCAGACTCATCCCAATACCTAAGTCTATGTTGCTGGCGTGGTCACTACGCTCTGACGAACAGCTACTGATGTAGGTTCCCAGTGCGTACACAGCAGCGGCACGAACCTGCAATAAAGAGAAAATTTGAGTCATCAGGCAATTACATTTAAAAAAAAAAAATGGAAGAAAATGATAAATAAAATTATTTTAAAACATTCATGACAATCTAGATTGAATCACTAATAAATTTTCTAATCAAAACTGATTTCTGCATTTTTGACACCAGCTGATTAATTAATCCAACAGTTATGTTTTAAACTTAGTTATTATCTTATATTAATAACTTCAATAATGTTTTTTCCCCTGTTCTTCATATACATAATATTCACAAATATTTTCAATGTGCAAATATTTGCCATCTCAATTGATATATTTCATATCAGGGCTAAAAATATTTCTCTCACATTTCCATATATTTTAATAGTATTAATTAAATTTCAGTTTTTTGTGCTTCTTATTGCAAAACTTTTTTTCTGTTTATTTTTTTTTTAATATTTCCAATACATGTTTGGAGAAAAAAACAACCTGAGCAAATTCTAAACAGTACTTGTACTGTTTTCAATTGTTGGGCTAGGAACTTTTCATCATCCTATTATGAGTGGGTATGGAAATGTTCTCAGACCAATCAAGAAGTCCTTTTGATCATTTAGTCAGATTTCATGAAGCAGACTTAACTAGGAACTTTTCAGCAGCCACTAGCATAAAGTCAGAATAACTTCAATAAGACGCCTATAATATATAGTGATACCCAGTTTAATATATTGCTAAAGCACGATTTTAAATAGTGACTTCAATAAAATTTCTCAACAACCCCATTCCAAGAAATGTTAGCTTGGAATTTAGCCTCTGCTTCTCATTTCAGTTTCTTTATTTTATTAAAGTGATTAAAATAACCTTAAAAATAAGTAAATATAAACACAAAGATTGGTCAAACCATCAAAAATGCTTCAAAGAGCCCCAATAATGGTGAGTTTCTATCTGATCCAATTTGTCAAAATACTTCTGTTAAACAGCAGCTATCAAAATGAAAAATATGTTAATGAATAATCATTTACCACATCAAGTGTACAAACGTGTAGTAAAATACAGTGCATTATTGATATATTTTAATAAAACAGTAGAGGGATTTGGATCAGTTGGCAATTATAGAGAAAGAGAAAAAGACAATGGTCTGTTTTGGTAACAAATTGAACATTTTTACAACATGTCAGCTTTAAGAGATTGTATTAATTTCAAAAGAATAATGCTTAAAAAAATAATAAAAAGGTCAAAATTTATATTCACCAACCTCAGGTACAGAATCAGTCAGTAGGTTGCTGAGTTTTTCATGAGCCAGATCACGTACGCCACACCAACGAGCAGTCTCATAGTTCATCCAAACCTACAATTTAAAAACATTTAAAATAGTGACTGAAAATTGTATTTTTTCTAGTGCCAACAACTGGTATTTGAGCCAGCTTTGATTTCAAATACTAATTTTAAAAGAAGAAAAACTCTTTTGACTTGTGCAAATCTTCCAAGCTTCTTTTGATCTCACGCCATACTAAATTAAGCCTAGTAAATATCAAATGAAAGAAGAATAAAAGAATATATATTATTTTTAACTGATTTAAGTGTTTTCAGGTTTTTGTTTGCACAAATCTAAGTATTCACATATTTACATGATTAATTCAAATTTGTAGATTTGGATTTTGTCAATGCACAAATATAAAATGTTAGTCAATTCAAAATAACACTAATTGATCAATTGAAATCCAGTTCTATTATATACATCCCAAATATTCTTATAGTTAAAAGGAAAAAAATTACAAAGATTTTATTACAGATAAGATTGGCTCTTATAGGTTCAAAATCATTACAATGATAAGTAATTTCATCTTTAAAGAATTTATAGGAAAAATGTTGTAAAGCAACTCCTAAATTTGTTTCAAATGAAATATCATACATTTAAAAAAAAAAAAAAAACAAAAAAAAACAAAAAAAAAAAATAAATTATATCACTTCAGACAATCGATGAATTGTTTTCATGAAACTCTTCTTGTGAAAACATATTTACTCACTTTTCCTAGACAAAGCGCAAGCCATTGCCTGAGGTGTGGATTAGGGTCATTTAACTGCTCAAGACAGATGGAGATCACATTGCCCTGGAAAGCTGCTTTCTAGAAATAAAAAAAATGAAATATATAAATAATGAATACCCTCACACGTGTGTGAAAATACCATATATAATTTCTGCTTTTAAATCCTAACTTATACTGATCAATATTCCCAGAATTCAATTAGAATGAAAAAGTCAAGAAAATTATAAAAATTAAAAAAATGAGTTAATGAGTCAACAAAGAATTTTGCAATCAACAAGATAAAAGTATTAAACTTAAACCATATCAAATATAAATTGTTTAGTTAAGAATTTGAGACTTGTTATTTAAACTCCTTGGAGTGAATTTGCATCAGAAAAAATTCACTTTAAATATTTCCAAATATTCAACAATAAAGTATTAACAAAATGTTTTCACACATTGATAAAAGTCATGTTTGGATAAGCAATATTTTTTTTTTAATTTTGCTTGTCATTCATTTTTATATACAGAAACACTTACAAAATGAATTTGAGAGTGACCCAAATAAACAGTAGTGTTTCTTCCAAAACTACATTGTGAAAGGGTTTATTGGTTGTTTCATTTTCTACAGTTTATCAATCCTTTGCAGGTTATTTAAAGCCAGAAAATATTTTTAGTTTCTAAGAATTTTCTGGGAGATATTAGGTTGGTGCAAAAATAATGACGTAATAATGTCGTTTTTTGACATAAACATCAAAAAACGACATTATTACGTCATTATTTTTGCACCAACCTAATAATAATGATTTAGTGAAACAAGTCTTACTAATTAAACCATAGCTGGGGGAGGAGAAAAGGTGGATTCATACCTTTCCCAAGGGTATTTGCATGTAAATGAATATAAAGAAACCCAACTGAAATTGGAACTCAGCTTTCCGATTAACAATTCTGAGCCATTATCCATTACACCACCCACATATCAAAGCTTACAGTACCTGGTATTCTTAAGTAGTCACCCATCTAGGTAGTGACCAGGTTTAACTTCAGTGATCATAGGGGAACCAATGTTTTAATGCTATATGGCTGTAGACCCTGTCAAAGGTTTCATGGAGATATTAAAGTAGTACTTTTTGAGTCATTTAATGTCAAATCCATGCAAAAGTGTTTTTCAGTTAAGCTATAAATATAATGATATTTTACTTCATTTCATTGTTTTTTTTAACAATTGTTTATTTAAAATTTAGCATGTTTTTTTTTATTTTTTTACATAGGCATTGATAGGAGCAAATCTGAAAACTAATTATTGACTTACAGGTAAAGACTAAAGAGATATGCTAAGAAAATATTACTATGACTCTCTGAACAGTTAACTAGCAAACTTTGCATTATCAAAGAAAAAAAAAAAAAAAAACTTAGAGAAAGATTGAGGAACAAGCTTTTAAAATTATAAAAACAAATCATTTGTATTAAATATGTATTGGACAACTTGAATCACATTGTTACAATTCATGGAAAAAAAAAAAAAAAAAAAAATAAATAAATAAATAATAATGTTGGGAATTTTGTACATTCACTGCTCATTGTCCAACAATGTAAACCAGATTTTTCTTTTCGATTTCTTTGACAAAACATTTTAACAATTTTGGAGGTTCATAAAAAAAAAAAAAAAAAAAAAAAAAATAAATAAATTCCAAACATTTGAAAATACTTTCCATTACTAAGGAAAGCTATTTTTCTCAATGATGAGTTGAAATATCAATCATCAAATGATGATTATCACTTAATTAGATAAATGCATCATTATCATGCATTTGCCAGTTTCTGCTGATTAAACTTTAGATGGTCAACTTCATATGTTCCAACTGAAATTTACAGATATTTCTTAAATCAGAAATATGTAGAAGAATATCAAAGGAAGAAGAAAAAAGCACCAGTAAACATTTCCATTTAGTCTGGTTAATCAAAAAATGTGAGAATTTCAACTTAAATCTTCCTGAATCATTAAACTCAGCCAGGTCTGCAGAAAAAAAACAACCAAAAGACAGCATGCAGTCTGCAAGACTACCTAGTGTGGCCCATGAACAGTTTTCAAAATAATCATTTTTTTTTCATGTTCATGAGAATAAATTCGGTGACTGTGTACAAAAAAAATCAGTTTTATTCAAGCATGACATAATTCAATCAATATTTCACTGTCTTTGGATTCAATTAATAATCCTCTTAACTCTCCCTAGAAAAGGACAGAATGTTCTTGCCATTCCTCTCTGTATAAATCTGTTTTTATTTCACTCATACCTATTAATTTACTCTTGCAGTCCGTGACTAATCTTTTGCAATCAATGTGGCACTTCACATTTTTTTAATTGAGCAGGCATGAACAAATTCTACAGAATTTTAAAATAAAGGAACAAAGTTGTGTTATTTGAAATATGTGTAGGACATAACTTACCTGTCCCTGGGGGTAATTATTCACAATCATGGCCAAGATGAAAGCTGCCATGGTACGATGCTCCGACTAAAAACAATAAAAATACATCACATATTTTTACAAATTTATACAGATCATACAAGTAAACACAGACACATACAAAAAAGAAAAAAGATTGAAGTAGCAGTAAATATTGTCATCAAAATAAAACTTAGAAGAAAACCTAGAAAATCAAGATAAGTTTACAGAGGAAAAAATCCATAAAAATATAACCTGGATATTTGACAGGATTTTATGAATATGCACTTTATTGTATTGCACAAATTGTATCTTGCAGAATTTACAAGAATAAGATTTGGTGTCAGCATTAAAAGATGTTTTTCTATAACTGGATGGAAGAGTCAATCAGTCTCTCTCTCTCTCTCTGGTGCACACAGTAATAAGTTATATCCACTAGGCATTCGCAATTTCATAGGGAAATACTTCATACAAATTAAATATTTAGTTATATTTTAATCAGAATTTGACTCAAGAATCACATATGTGTACAAAGAGAATAGAGAAAAATGCTCTTGACCCAATAAAGTTTTCTTGGATCAAGACATGTGTGCAACTGACAACCTGATTTATTACAATGATATAAAAATATTAATTACTCCTTTATTTTTTTTTTTTACTTACAAGTGAAAATTTCAAAATCAGTAACTTTAAAAGCTGTTCCTTAGAATCACATGAAAACATTTAAGCATCATTGATGTGCATTTATAAGGAGCCCAACCAAGAATAGATTGGAAAAAAAAAAAAAAAAAAAAGAAGTAGATAAATGTATATTTAGTCATTAGTTTAGATTTTGGGAAGTCGGTTGGGCTGGGAACATTTCAGCTTCTACATACATACAAATATATATACATGTTTATACAAAATTTTGATAGTTAATCATTATTTATAAACATGATTGGAAATATGACAATTTGCGTTTTATTCATATTCTGAAAAAAATAAAAGTAAAAGGATGGCATTTTAATCTAAATATCAAATAGTAATGAATTCTAAAAAAATATAAAACCTATATTTACAGTCATATGCTAGTCACTCAAAACAGAAAATATTTGTGATTTAATACATAAATTGTTTAGGACAGAATTGTCCCAGGTGGCCATAAGGTGCACCTATAGAGGATTATTTTTATATTATTCACACTTTAGTTCACCCAATACAAGGCCCACAGGCCACTCATGGTAGAGAGTCACTGATCAAGATTACTGTCAGGAAGTGGGAAGAGGGGAGGAGTAAGAAGAGCATATTATAAGGATGTGTAGGATATCAGTTGACCCTGGACTTGAACAGACCAAGACTGTAGTTGTCAGGGAAACATCTCAGGAGTTTGTTTCACAAAGTAACAGTTCTAGGGTAGAATCTGTCCAAGTGGAACTTGATCCTTATCAAAGGAATATGAAGGGGTTGGGGATAATTTGCCTTGGTGAACATGGCATGGCAAGTCTTAGCTGTAAAGGTTTGTGGAACTAAAGAATGTAACTTGTTTGAACATCTGCCATAGTAATAGCAATAGAGTAGTGAGAGGCTAGCGAGATTTTGTCTGTAGGATAAGGGTTGAAGGGTGGGCCCACTAAGCTGCATAATTGCTTTTGGACTATGTTGAGGTTGGACAATGGGGACCGGGCAGCACCAGCTCATATATAGCAGCAATACTCCATTCTTGGTCTGACCTGACTCTTGTAAAGATAGAGCATGGCAGCAGAAGTTAGGTATTTTCCGGAGTGATTCAAAGAACCAGCCATTCTTCCAGCATCTTTTGCAGTGACATAAATCTATGCTTTCCATTTGAAGTCAAGAATGAGTTTTAGACTCGGTAGGCATTAAGAGCAAAGAGTCTCTTTGAGGGTATCAAGATTGGTGTAGGTTCAGTCTGCTCGGTGATGATGAAATGTTACTAGCTTTGTTTTGGAGGTATTGAATGATATCAGCCAGTATTTCTCCTATTGAGCTGTGAGAGTTAGGTCATAGAAGAGTTCAGCTGCTAAGTACTGGTCATTCAGATATTTAGAGGTGCACCCATACAGTGTGAGGTCATATGCATGTATATTTACTAATGATTTGATAATGTTCTAAGGCAAATTGTTAATATAAAGCAGAAAGAGCGTAGGGCCAAAGAAAAATCAGCATTGATCTCATGTACCTTGGAGGACTGAGCATTAATGACAACCTTCATAGGACAGGAGGGACTTGAGTGAGAGGACTCTCCCAGAGATTCCATAGTTGACAAGATTGTGGACACCTTGTCAAAGGCCTTCAAGATGTCTAGGGCAATCACTCGAGATGTTTTTATCATCAAGCAGTTCGCTGCATAATAATAGTTAAGACATCAGCAGTGGGCCTTGAAGAGCAAAAACCATACTGTTTGTCACACAGAAGTTTGTTCTTGTGGAGGTGTTCAACAACTTTCTTGTTGACAATAGCTTCAAAATTTTATTAATGACACTAAGGAGGCTGATGGGGTGATATCATGATGGGGACAAGGGCTTATCTCCATTCTTGTACACAGGTTAGATACTTCCCATGGTCTTGGGAAACATCTCTTCTCAAGACAAAGGTACAGACTTTTGATAAATGGGGAAACTTCCAGAGTCAATATAGTGATATCACGAAGCTTGTGCTTTATGAAATGCGGAAAGTCAGGTAAGAAATGGTTGTTGTCATTTAACCTAGAGTCGGAGGCAAAGTTCAAAGCAAAGAGCTTAACTTTTATCTGACAAGGATGAGATAACCTCAGGTTAATTTATAATGGAGGGTACTGATGGTCTGCCTCTATTTCTTATTGCACTTGTGATTTTTTAGAATTGGCAGGATCCAAGTTTTTGTTTTCTACTTTGGCTTGGACTGCCTGCACATAGCTTCTTTTTGCATTTTCTGGGACTGATTGTGTACAGTTCTAAATGAGACAAGGATTTTGCGACACCATTTCCTCTGATAGAGATGGTAGTAGTGATTATGGTGGGCCAAGGCCACAGCACTTTCAGGCTATTTGACTTTTGCTGTTATTTTTTGTGAGGGATAAAGCTTTCAGTATCAAAGAGAATCCACTCATAAATGAACTAAGTGCTTCTGCAATGTAGGATCTGAAGCTGTCCCAATGTTTTGTTATATAAATAGATTGTCTTAAGAAATGACACATCTGAGTGAGGTCATTGGTTTTGTATCAATCTTGACGTAGACAAAAGTATGGTCTGAGGTACCCAAGGGAGGCAACACCTCTGCAGAATATTTATCAGGGCATAAGGTGAGATCTAATAGATTAGCAGGATGCCCCAGCTGTATCGGGAGCATGAATAGGCTTGTCTACAATCTGGGTCAGTTTGTAAGCTATGCAGAAATAAAAATATTTCCCTTTTTCATCAGTTCTTTTTGAGTGGATAAGCCACACCTTGTGGTGAATGCTGAAATTGCTACATAATGTGAAAGGTAGCTGAGGGATGAACGGAAAGGAAGTTATCAATCTTCTCTGCTATTCTGCCAATTATTGCAATACCATCATCCTGAGGGCGATAAATAGTGAAGACAAAGGACCTGCTATGAATGAGAGCCACTCAAAAGCACATGAATGGAAAGTTAGGATCCTTGATTTTAGAGTCTCTGCAGAAAGGGAAACTCATCCTTGATATAGGCCTCAAACCTGTGGCCATGTCTATTTAGAAGGACATCTTTTGTGAATAGGTGCCAGTAGACCCTGATCGGGAAGTCATAAATTGGAATAGACTGGCCAAGTCCATTTTCGGTATGAACCTGTAGTTCAATCTCTGGATTGTTGAACCACGGACCCCTTATGTTAGTAAAGGAGATGGAGAAATCAGGATCTACTTTAATTGATGGCCTGATAAAAAAAATATTTAATACTGATAAAGTGTAGTTATGAAACAGACTGAGGTAAATACTATTTGCTCATACAAATGGCCTCCTAAACTTATGGGTGAGAACAGCGATAAGAATTGGAAGCATGATATTGACATTTGGCACAAATTTATCCAATTGTCAATAAACAAAAGGAGATTGACAATTCATCAATCTTTAAGTAGCAAAGCTAGAGCTGCACCATTTGAAATTTATGTTACTGGTTTGAAGAAAGAAACCAGTGTGGATATTCTTCTGGAAAAAACAAAAAACAAAACTCTATTGTTTCTTTCTGATAAAGGCTGAAAACAGTTTACTATTTTCTTACAACCTGTACAATTTGTATTAACCCAATAGTATAACTGTTAGTTTCAATGACTATGGGAATGACTACAAAAACTGTCCCCTCCTCCAATTTCTAAACAAATCACAGATACATGCTAGGATTTCTTTCTAGCCAATAAGATTGGCCATATTTTTTGGTCTCATCCACCATATTTTATATTAGAATGCTGTGATCACTTGTTTGTACCCATTTTGTGTTTTACACCATTCTTACTTTATGAATTTTTTGCCTTATTACTGTTGCTTTATCTATTTTTGCCTTGTACACACACACATTATATATATATATATATATATATATATATATATATATATATATATTTGTTTGCTTCATATTATTTTTGCTCTGTTCTTTTCTTTTATTCACAACTTTATCAATTTAGTTTGGTGGTTATTTATACCAATTAAATATAACCATGCCCAATTACTCTACAATAATCATTAGTGAGATTTTTGGTGAGTTTATATGTATTATCAGGTCTCCAGAAGAAAATACTTATTTCCTTGACTTTGTTATGGACTTTATGTTATTAGCAGTAAAATAACCTTCTTGGAAGGGAAACTCACCTTGTAATGTCAGCTATTGAATTGTGACATGAAAATATGAAGCCTACATTAATTTAAAGTCTACTTTAGATTATTTGGACATAATCTTTTTGATCAGAGTGGAGCATCATGTGTTGCCAGCTGCAACCTACTCACATGCACCTGAGGTGAAAGTTGAACCTGCATTTGGTCATCAAATGAAGGCTAACATGCATATAAGAATCAATGTTCACATGAACATCTATATTCCAATGCAGCTGGAGGTCTTCTGGCTAAACTAATCAAAGTAACATTATTTGTGTTTCATTGTCAATCTTAAGTGCTATCACAGGGTTGTACACTGAACTCTGTAGGTCATAATATGAAAATGAATTATCTGTGGCTCTGGGCCTATAAATGTGTCCACATATAACAATGAACAAGCTCTGGATAGAGAGGATACACCAGAAAATATCCCATTTTTATTTAACACAAAATTGCACTCTTTGGTACAAGATACAAAAAGATGTACTATTTTGAATAAGTGATGGTTTCAAGATTATTTAAATGGTTTATGAGTAATCTTTAATTAGGAAACTGGCTATTGCTTCAACATTCACCTTTGAAACTGGCTTGTTTGATTAGAGATATGAGAGCTAATACAATTAATGATGTCAAATGTAAATTACTTTTAAAAAATCTATGAAGGAAGGGAAAATGATTTTGAATTTTGTGAATGATAAACTTTTAGGGAGAAAATAATTAAACTATAATCTATTTATTATTATTGCTTACTTATTCTAATCATATTTCTTATCTTACCATTTATAACTAAAGAAGAATTTCAGTTATTTAATTATATTGCCCTTTAAAAGCAATGATCATCTGAAAAAAGCCAATAAACCATATAAATAGTTTGGTCACTCTAATCCAGAAAAGCTTATTGATCTATAATGAAAGTATTAACAATTACAAACATGAGCATAAAATTAATTCTGTATCAGGGAGGGGGGAGGAGAGTGATAAGCTTACATTAAATTTAGAGAAAAATGAACTTATAGTACCTGTGGCCATTCTTTCTATAGTTACTAAATTTACTAAAACTGTAATTCTGGATGATAAAATATCAAACAAAAACAATTTTATTGTGATTATAGATCATGTAACTCATTTTTGTGCAGCATTAATAAAAAATTAGCTTCTACTATTATTTTCATGTCGGATCATGATTTCTGGCAATAAAAAAAATTATTTCTAACAATGGGATGTGGTAACCAAGTAAGGTTTTAATGTGAAGGTAATGATCACAGCAGTATACAGTCTTTAGAGAAAGGACTTAATGTAGTTATTGGTAATTTGGTAAAGAAGATCTTTAAAGATAATCAGTGTAATTTAAAGGTAGCTCTGGTTTTAGCTGTTTCTGCTTGAATGTTCTTATCAACAAAGGCAGATTTTTCCCATATCAGTTGGTTTTAAACCAACTGTTGAAGTTATATTTGATAGTAATCTTCCTGCATTGGAACCTGTAATTGTGTCTACTTCTACTGAAAACAAACTTGAATAATTTACATTTGACCTAAAAAGGATCTCATGAGAATACGAAAAGAGCACTAAGGAGTTATTAAGTTATTAAGTGAAGACTATATTTACTAAGTGAAAATTGAAAAGCTTAATACAAATTTATCGCACACCAAGATTTTCAAAATAATTTTTTTTAATGTATATAAACATTCCCATTTTTAAAATATAGGTGACTATACACAATATTATCAGAAAATAAGATCAATGACTATATTAAATTGAAAGTCAACATTCCTAAATTTAGATTACGGAGAATATTTCCAACATTTTTAAGATTACTGAGTACTTAAAAATTATATAAAAAAGCATTTGCCCATCATTTTCTTAAATCATGCTTTAATAGATAAAGTCTCTGTAGAACAATAAACATGTCAATACCCTGTAAAAGTGATTTACAGACCTTGACAAGCACTTAACCACTGCTACTGATTTTGTTTAGCTTAAAATGCAAAAATTAAAAATAGCAAGAAGTGTCAACAAGTAAATTGTTTGAAAGACAGTATGGTTCCAGTATAAGGCCACAACTGGATTTGCTCTTCTGAAAAAAGATCTTTAGCTTCTTATAAAAATATTTAAATATCATTTATGCATATATACATACAAATATATGCACAGACACAAACAATTTTATTTTGTTAGTTATTCATAAGATGACAATTTGTGCTTTAATTTTTATCTGAAAAATCAATAGAAAAATGGATAGCATTTTTAATCTAAATATCAAATAGTAGTAAATTCTTAAAATTATATTATATATATATATATAAATAAATAAATAAATAAATAAAACAAACTATACTTACAGTCATATTCTGATCACTCAAAACAGATAGAAAATACTTGTGACCATTGTCTTTCACCAAATCAGTCTGACAAGACTAGAGTAAAAAAAAAAAAAAGAAAGAGATTTCAGTTTTTTTGAAAAAGAAATTCCTAACAAAAATATCAGCAGACAATATCACTAAAGATTCAAATTCCTGACATGTTATAGTGTAGTTTTTATGTATATCTGCATTATGGAACTATTAGGTTGGTGCAAAAATAATGACGTAATAATGTTGTTTGTTGACGTATTTTTTTACGTCAAAAAACGACATTATTGCGTCCTTATTTTTGCACCAACCTAATACTTCTAGATTACAAAAAGATGCTGAAAAGCTCTCAGTCTGAAGCACTTCCCAAAATCTGACACAATTATCAAATATCAGAAGAGCTTGGTTGGCAATGACTAAAATCTACAGAAATTTGGTCAATGTATTCTACTCAATAAACTCTTCAATATTTGTTCCTAAATTTCCAACTCCATTGGCAAAACAAAAGATGCCACCAATATAAAGTTTTTCAGAATGACATTTTGTGTCTGACAGAAATATCTAGATTTTTGAAGACTGTATCTAAGAATAAACAGACATGCAAAAGTTGGAATTCTATGCTGAAATAAATTTGTTATTGAGAAAAACTGTTATTGTAAATGTCATCAAATCCTTTTTTAAATTGTAAAAGAAACAGCTTACAATAAAATAAAGAAAGAAAAAACTTGTAGAATATACCTTTACTTTTTCTTCTTTGGCAACAATACAAAACAGAGAAAAATTTAAGTAAACAGTTTTTTAAAAAGTAAAACAAAAGGCCACAAAGTAGTTGGTAAGCAGATTTTATATACAACACTTTGCACAAAGGCTCCACTGGACCTAAGCAGAGGGCTACAGAACAACACTTTCTTCCTAGGCAGAGATACTCTGCTCAGAAGTGCCTGCTCATACATAAACAACACTATCATTTTTGACAGGTACTATGCTAAGTTTCTACTCTTCTATTTAGGACAAATAGCCTATTACATTGGTACTGATTTTATAGTTCTTCATAATCACCAATAAAGCCAAAATACCACTTTAAAACACTATTACAGACTTCTGATGCAAGGATTAAGTATTATTCATCATAAAATATACTTACACTATCAACAGCTAAAATCTTTGACCAGATAAATACAAGCAAAGGTCTGAGGTCACGTGCAGAGCTCTGCAACAACTTTAACACATAAGGAAAAATGCCAACAGACAATGCCTGAAAAAGAAATCAATAAATAAAATTAAATCATAAGCAGCTAATGTTCAAAAAGCAATTTAATAAAATTTCAATCTTGCTTTCTTTCACTAACATACAAATACTTTAGAATATATGATAGATAAAAATATTCACTTATATTTTGTGCAGCTTTTCTGAATGAGTTACAAATTATTCTTATAAATATTCATAGCCAAATACAAGTAGTAACAATCCAAATGCATTTAATCAAATATTATTATTAGGTTGGTGCAAAAATAATGACATAATAATGTCGTTTTTTGACGTATTTTTTAACGTCAAAAAACGACATGATTACGTCATTATTTTTGCACCAACCTAATAGATACACAGATTGAAATGTTTAAATTATTACAAAAATACATTAATGATGTGCTGGAAAGTACTATTATACTAAAAAAAATAATTATTCTTTTAAAAAGATAATTTAACTTACCAAACTAACAGCCCAAGGGCCCAAATCCAAAAATCTGCCTAAAAGTTCCAGTGCCCTTACTCGATGGACTTGACTAAGTAAAACCTGGAACAGAAATAAAATGTAAACAGAATTCACAAAAATTTATCACTTATGGTATTTATCAGAAAATGTTGCATTTTAGCTATACATTAGAAAAATGACAATATTTGTCCTCAAAAAGTTTATAAAAGTATTATCTCCCTTATATATAACATGTCAAAGAAAATTGTCTCAAAAGTAACTATTTTGCTGTCAATTTTAAATTGGTGCTGCTCCAAAATTTTTTGACTGCCTTCCATACATACACACTCCTTCCAGTTCTTTGATGATGAAAAACCAGACACATTATCAGAAAATGAGAATATTAGACATTGTTGAGATAAGTAAATTGTAAGTTATTTCATATTTATGTTAAAGTTACATATATTATACATACACACATACATATGTATAAAAGGATGAGCACTTTTGTTTCTGACCAATTCTTTGATCAGTAGATGCTTACCTGTAAAACAATTGGTAACTGTTCAGGTGGACTTCTAATTTCAGAACCGTAAGTAAGCCAAACTTGGAATGCAGTCAGCTGCTGTGCAAAGAAAGTGCTGTGATCAAACATAGTGCCATCACTGTCTACCACTGCTACAGTAGGCAGTTGCCGCAAACACATATCAAGTGCAAAATCCCAAGCAGCCCTAGATAGAAAAGGGAATAAAGAATTAATAACTGTAATAAAAAAAAATTTTTTTTAAATAAAACATACATTGCTATATTTTATGTCAATATCTGGCAATACAGAGCATGGGGGAAATTTTAATTTGGGGAAGTTTACTAATTATATTTAATTTAATGGCTTTAAGATTATAATTACATAACAGAACAGCAAAGTATTCCTGATGAATTTTGTTTAAATCTATGTAAAAATTAAAAAAAAAAAAAACAAAAAAAAAACAAAAAAACAAAAACAATATGAAATTCTAAAAAATTAGTTTTTAATTATTAATATTCATAAAAAATATAGAAGATTATAGTGAATACATGTTAAATGATCCTCCCCAAAATGAAAATGACCTGAAAGACATGCTGCAAAAGTGACTTACCACATTCTATGTTGATAAGTTGGAGGTAGAGGAGGACTAGACACAGGAGTGCAGTTATAAGATCGCATGATCCTTTCTGCCAGCAGAAAGTTGCGAAATAAACTAGCAACAAGCAAATCCTGTCTGAATAGCTTTTGGAACAGTTCTAAAAGGAAAAAGATTTTTGAATGTTACTGATATCAAAAGTACAAAAGATATACTTAACAGGATGTAATATTTAATATGCAAAATATTATTTGGCAGATAGTTTACAAGTAAAGGTTTGTCTATATTTCTGAGATGAGGTATTATGTACATTATTTACATTATTCGGACTATTGTCCTCATCTTTATCGCCATATTTATCACAACGTTTATCCACTGTGGATAAAGGCATTGGTTAGATCCAGTGACAGGACCCAAAGAGTGTGAGTTCAATATCCGGTTAAGGCAGCGGAGAACTTTCAGAGGGAAATTAACAGGAAATAACTAATAACTGACATCCATTAAACATGGCAAGAGAAACTAGAACAGTCTACTCCAGTGAGCAAAATAAAGCAAGGGTCGGCAACCCATGGCCTGCGGGCCGTAGGTTGCCGACCCTTGCTTTATTTTGACATTCCTTGAGGAAAAGTAATTTTTGTTAGGTGTTTTTTAATTTTAGATTTTCTTTTGTTTTTCTGATTTCTCAATGTTTATTTTCATCATAGTTTTAAGTATTTAGGTTGACAGGGGTCTGCATATGTAATTTTCCTTAATTTTTTATTAATGGCCTTCGTCTGGCCCGCGACTAGTCATTAAAACACGATCCGGCCCGCAGGGTTGAATGAGTTGCCGACCCCTGAAATAAAGGGTTCAGTTCGATATTCCAACCACCTGAAGAAGGCCGGAGCATACAACGGCCGAAACGTTGTGATAAATATGGTGACAAAGACGAGGACAATAGTCCAAATAATGTAAATAAAGTAAAGGTTTATAAACTAAATTACTCTGAGACTATATTGTGTAGAGTATAAAATGTTAGTGTGCATGTTTTGTTTGTTTTTTGGCTGAAATTGAAAATGATTAACAATATCTCCAGAACCAATTGCATGGCCTTGATATACCTTAGCAACCAATCAGAGGAGACCTTACTGTATGATGCCATTGAGTGAGCTTGTGTATTGTATGACCATCACATTCACAATGAATATGCATCAAGCTTTGTTTGAAACTTAGACATTTGTCAACAGAAACTATTCAAAAGGTTTTCAGTGAAGATTCAAGCTTCAAACTTGTCCAGAAATATATTAAAAGTAATCCGTATTCAGGAAATCCTTTAACAAGCAGAACATACAAAATGTTAAATACTTGTGGGATGCAATCAAAAGAAATCAGCATTTAACAAGGAAAAGAGAAAATCTAGAGATTCCACAGACTGTCTGAAAAGCATCCAACTCTTTTGAATATCTTAACTGCCTATTCTTCATGTCTTGCGAAAGGTTTTATGGCAAAACAATAGTATGTTATACCACCCAAACCAGTTCAGATTCAACCCATTTTAACTTCTGGATTTTGTTGCAAGCTAAACTCATCACTGAAAGGAAGGTTTCATATTGAGATTAAAGAAAGGAGAATGTGACAAGGCAGTTGATGGCAGTCCTTAAAGAGGACTTTGCAGACTATTTTAAAAAGTGAAAAAGATACTGGGATAAGACTGTGAAATTAAAGCACCATTGCCATAGGTAGACTACTTTTTCATTAATATTCAATAACTGGAACATTTTAGTGTAGTCCAATATTTATTACTAATAGTGCCCATGAAAATCTTATGGATTTCTATTTGAATTTTCTAATGATTCATAATTTTTAATTTAATGACAAAATAAGCTCCTTGTGAGTTCCATGACTTGGTCTGTGGAAATTGCAATTTCATCTTTAAACATTTTAGCTTAATAACTTAAAAAAATATTGCAATAACAATCATAAGTATGAATACAGGTCATTATTTAAAGAAGTAAGAGGGTACAAATGAAAAGATTAAAAACTGACAAGGTTTTCCATTTCACTGAAGCAGACATTAAATGTATAAGAGTGTTATTGCCTCTCTGTTCCCCCTTTTTTTTTTCTAAAAACCAAACAGCATCACTGATATATCTTTTTCTTCATTCTTTCCTACTAATCAAAACAGAGTAGTCCATTATTTATCTGAGGTAATGGCAGGTCTTAACATACATGCTAACTAACAAAGGAACAAACAGAATTATGATATGAACATCATACTGTAAAGTGGATCAGGAAATTGTTTTTAATGTCAAAAACATAAAAAATTGTTAAAACTAAAATCATAGACATAGAGAGAGAGAGAGCATTAAATATTATAATACATGAAGACCAAAAAAATACAAAAGGTATAGACACGGCTAACTATTCCAATGTAATTAATAATATAGCTTTCCATGTGAAGAGCTTTCACAAAAATTCCACATTCCAATATAATTCTTACCTCTTGGAAGAGTATTCCATGCAATGGTGTCAGTTATTGCAGTAAAAATCCAATTCAACTCTCCAAGCATAGTCCGACGATCGTTCAATTGACCTGGAATCCTATACACAGAAATAAAAAAAAAAAAAAAATAATAATGCTAAGAATTCCATATTTGAAAGTAAAAAATGATTGAGCTGAAAAAATATGTTATAATATTTCTGTTTTTTTTTTTCTCAAAATGTAATCTAAATCTGAAATAACAGCTCCTAAAGAACCTGTCTTGAGTCTCCAGTGCAGACTGTTATGATAAAAAAAAAATAATAATAATAATATACTTACTTGTCAACAAGCTCTTGAGTGGCACCAGAGACAAGTTTCCCGGAGTCCTGGGACACATACCTGTAACAAACAAAGCAAAAATTTATTTCATCTAAAATATTTTTGTTTATGTCAAAACTAAGAAACAACACAGTAAACAATCTATAAAATGCAATACTGATTTTGGGAAGAGTAGAATGGATCCATAGTAGAATGAAATGGATGATAATACTTTACAGATTCTTTTCTTTTCAATCTCATCTTCAGTTTGACTTGTTTACTTATTTTTTTTTCATCTCTCTATACCATGTTTAGTTGTTAGTACATTTTATTATGTGGATTAAAACAAAACTTAATTGTATTTCTTGTTTGATTCCTTGGTTCAGAGAGTTACAAACAAAATCACCTTTTCCCTTTCTCAAAAGCGTTACATGATTATGGATAAAAATTTCTTACTTGAGGTGAAGTACTGAACTTAAACCTGAACTTTTAATTTTGAATATTATGGTTTATAATGCTTTTCTGGAATCAACTGCAGTTGACCAATATGACAAAATACAATTTTATTTTAAAATAAACAACTTTGGTTTTATTTAATATCATTGATATTTTACTTGGGCACTTTTCAGTTATACAACTATATATAATGCAAGTTTTAAACAACTACATGGATTATATTTATTTTAATAATAAATATTAATCTTAAAATTTTAATTATTTTATACTAACAAAAATCCTCCCAGAGTCAATTTTCTGCAGCTGGCTTCTATATAGGGTTAGGGTTTGTTTAAAATATGTAGTTGTAGTTCCTTTACTTGCAAACATCAATATTTCATTTTTCATGCAGCTAGCATATATTTCATCCAACAAGTATATAAATATTATAAAAGACAATAGAACAAGGTACTTGAATGTTGAGATTTATCATTTAGAGATATTTACTAAGCTTGTCTTAATTCAGCAAAAAGAGAAATGAGGATAGGAAAATTGTGTTTTGCCAATCTTCTAAGTGGGAAGAGCATGCTTGCTTTGGACATAAGCATTTGAAACGCTGGTTTTTATCTGGGTTCAAACACTAACTACTAGCAGAAAGTATCCAACTACTTTAAGCAACAAGCAGGCTGAGACTCATGACTCATCGATGGAAAACAAATTTCAAACCTCTAACAAACACTCCCCCTCCTACTCATCATTCATTTGCTAGTAATATTTGTAGTGCCTATATAGTACCAATAACATCAAAAAGAAAAAAAAATCTTGCATTGGCTTTTAGAACTAGAACAGTCACTTGTGGGTGATTAAAATGTAGCTCACCATCTCAAAGCCATTTTGATAGGAGTAGTGAGGCAGGAGGTAAATAAGTCTGCAGGGAGTTCAGGATTCATTGGCAAAAGTTCATCCTTGCTGCAGGCCGCTAGTTGAATACAGTTACTCATGGACAGAGGAGTGGATGCAGTCCCTCGTCCAGAAGTCGGAGTTGATGAGCCACCAGTCCCTGCTGAAGTACCATTTGTGTTCATCATTGCCTGAATAAAAAGAAACAATGCAGTACGAAAATGCAAGTAAATTAAAAATTATTCTTTACAGGATAAAAATAATACAGAAAGCTTAAATATGAGATTCAAATTTTCTATTTTTTTAAATTTTTTTATTAAAAAGTGAAACACTCCAGTTCTCAAAAGAAGAAGCTTACTAATACTGTCAAATTTTTAGGATCATTTCTCATATAGTTGTCACTGAAGTAGTTAAAAACTAATACACTGTTACTTTATTGTTTCCAAATGTATAAGTCTTATATTTTGAAGAATATTTTTAGTTTGTGAGAGTGTCTCAGTTTTGTTTTCATGAAAAATGCATTTCCATTTTAGAATCAGGCAACATTCAAACTGCACAAATAATAAATTAAGAAACTTTCAGATATTATAACATTTGTATTTTAAAAAACAATAACTTGTACACAGAGGCAAATATTAATATTCAAAAAATTTATAAATCAAAATTGAAAAGCTTATCCACAGCAACTCATTTCCAAATAAGCAAAAAGCTCAGATTCAAAAATCTACCATCTCAAGTATACCATTTCTTATTCACAAAGAAATTATTTCTACATAGAATGGTCCTGTTTAATCTTAATTGACCTTATTAAA
This sequence comes from Acanthosepion lycidas, assembly GCA_963932145.1. Taxonomy (NCBI): domain Eukaryota; kingdom Metazoa; phylum Mollusca; class Cephalopoda; order Sepiida; family Sepiidae; genus Acanthosepion; species Acanthosepion lycidas. The sequence goes on along the minus strand of OZ010588.1, from coordinate 45,816,718 downwards.
ACATTAAAGGAAATAATTATAAAAAGTATCTCTTCTGTCAAAGTAAACAAAGCTTCAGATTCTTTATATGGAAAAAGAAATTAATATGAAAATTGAGGCAGGAATAAAACCATTAAAATTTATAAACCCATTTTCAATATATTTATTGATAATGTATTTTTTAAATATATTTTTTTGGTTACATGGCAATATATTTAGCAAAAAGTTAAGAAAAAAACTTAGAATAATAAAACATTTATACCTCACGTTCCACTTCTCGCTGAGCAGAAAACTGTTTAAAGGACTCAACAATGACTCCAGCATTGGAACAATCATATACATAAATGGAGGGACTTCCCATCCAACTTTGAAGATCATAAATTGACAGTGGGATGTACTGGGTATAATTCTGTATATAAGGAACAAAAGCAAAAATGAATATAAAGACAAACTTATCACTGAATCAAATTTTTAGAATTCTGAGATCAAGATTTAAAAAGTTTATTTTGATATTGATAGTTTTGTAACAGTTGTATACAATGATATTCTACAAAGTGTCCATTTATAGATTTAAACTAAGTTTTTTAAAAAAAATTCTTCAGAAGCAAAAATTAACTGATGTGATTAAAAATAAGATATTAGAAGGAATAACTAAATGGAGATGCAAATTCAGATTCAGAGATTTGCAGTAATTTATGAGTCAAGTGATATGTTAGCAAATAAAAAGGTAATAGCAGACTGATTGCCTAATTCTCATTTCTTTCAGGTAAAAATAAGAAGAATGATCAATTATTTGATAGATTTTCATTATAAAAAGGTTACTTACCTTATTAAAAACCCAAATTTCTCCATTTGATGTAGGCTTTGGTACTCCATGACCATTGTAATGAAAGAGGACACGCTCATCCTGCCAAGGAATATTTAGCACATTTAATGATAAAAACAAAAGCAAGCAACCTGAAGTTTATGAGAAAGTAAAAAAGATAGCAATTTAAATGCAGCCAAACAGTTTATTACCTTAGCGTTTCTTCTCATGGTAGTACAAAGCTTTTTTACTTCTTCTCCAGTAGGATCCAAAGACTGCTTGTATCGAGCCCTTGGCTGCCATCTGTCATACTGTTTATGGAGATTGTTTCCTATTGTTTCCAGTGCTTTGGGTGGACTCATTGATAAAGGGTCTGCACATAAAAAGAAATTAATATTACAGATGTATAAGCTTGAAAAAAGTTCTTTAAAAGCATGCCTGATTTAATACTGTCAGTCAGTTATGTGCCATGCATGATACACACTGAGGCAATCATGTATCTTTTGATACATGACTAGCGAAGCAGATTTTTTCCCTGCAGTAGGTTGTCATTTCTTTCTGCAGCAGACCAGTTGCCATCCAAGGCTATAGAACCCAGTCTGTCCCGCTGGGGGGTGAAGAAGAGGATTCATACCTTTCCCAAGGGTATTAGCATGTAAGTGAATATAATGAATTTGACTGAATTTCGAACACGGTTCTCTGATTCCTCAAACCGAGTCACTATCCATTACTCCACCATGCCTCCTTAAGACAGACTATATAAATGCCCAAGCAGTAAAGGCAGAGCCGCTCTAGGTATGTAAAATAATATGTATACCATTGAACTGATAAAATATGAAAGAAAGTATACTTTATAGCAAATACATTTCTAACTCACTGAAGCCTTATTGAGACAAATGGATTCATAACCAAATGTTTTTACTAATTAATTTCTTTGAGCAGTCATCTTCACATAAATACTATTGAAATACTGAAGTCTTCTTGGACAAACTCCTAATCACCAGATTCTCTACACTTAGATTAAGATTTTATTATGTCTTCATTCAATTGAATGAAAACACAATTATGAAATATGTCGCTTGGAGTTAATGTAGTCTTATTGAATTCTGTAGTAAGAATATAAGGCTCGCTCCTAGCTAGCTCTCTCCTGATGATTCTTGGTGTCAGTATATTCTGGAGAAGTGTGTTTATCTCCACAACCCCCGACCCCCTTTTTAGATAAGCACTTTATTTAGTTGATACTTTTTCCAACATGGGTCCACTTTCAATGTTTCAGTCAGATTATGTTTTCATTTACCCCAATGTCATATTGTAATATTAGTTTTAGGGGAAAAAAAGTATCATAAAGTATTCCTTCGGTGAATTAAATTGTACTGGTGGCTTATTTTGTGCACATCTAGACCTCAATTGATTTGTCTTCTATGTTGAAATTGTCCACCTTTGACAGTGAACATCATACTATCAAGATGTTGAATAATTTTTCCTTCCTACCAATTTTCCTTTCCAACCTTAATGCTTTTTGATGTAATGAATATGCATACACCTGGGTTCCCCCTCACAGTAATATGATTGGTTGGTGTCAGCCATAAATACAGACTGATGTAGAGGTACAAGAGGACGCCTATTGCCTACCACGACGAGGAGGACCAGTCCATTACGGTTACAGTAGTCAACAGCCACTTTGCTACTTTAAACAAATATATCCCTTTCCGGGACATATTACTTTTAAAGAAGACTTTATTGTCAATCTTAAATGATCTGCTAGTTTCAAATTGTTGACTTTTCTTTCCCTGGCAGTAACTTGTCAAAAATGGATCTAACTTTCCTAGCAAACATGAGCTCTGCAGGTGACATTTTTGCAGTGACATCTGTATTTGACATCATTTGATATACACTCCAAAATTCTTGTAGTGCTGTTTCTTCAGCTTCCAAGCCTTTAGCTTTTCTTAATGCCCTTTTGAAGGTCTCAACAAACCACTCAGCTTGACCATTTGAACTTGGATAATAAATGGGCATTGTCATATATTCAATTGCATAGTTTTTTCGGAAATTTTTAAACTCATGAGAAGCAAATCAAGTTCCATTATTAGATACCACACTGTCACGTACTCCAAAACTTGTGAAAAGTTTGTGTAAGAATTTAATCAATATTGCAGTAGTAGGTTATTTACACTTTAATATCTTGATCCATTTTGTGAAAGTGTTAACCACAATTAAATAGTATGAATTGTTTAGTAGTACAGTAAAGTCCATATGTAATCTTGTCCATGGTTTGTCAGTGCTTGGCCATGCCTGATAATTTATAGGTGGTATTTTTTTCTGCTGAATTACAACCATTACATTTTCTAACTGTATTTTGAATATCTTCGTACAACTTTGGCCGACAAACATAGCTTCCATTCAGGGACTTCATCCTCACTATCCCCAGATGTCCTATTTGAAATTGTTTCAAAATCCATTTTTCTAATAATAACGGAATTACTACTCTTTCTGCATACAAATATACTGCCTCACAGATAGAAAATGCTGTATCATTGTTACCAGGCTTAATTTTAGTTTTGCTCCATTTTGACTTAATGTCATTCATAGTTTTTAAATAAACGTATCCTTTTTAGAATGAATTTTGGTATCATCGGACATGATTGGCAGTTCTTTAATAGTGTTACACACCAGGCTTTTAACTTCACTTTCGGATTCCAGTGAAGCAATTACAGTATCTTCAAAATCTTCTTTATATTTTGTTATCAATCTGGACAAGCCATTTGCATGTCCCAATTTATTTGACGATAGAAATTCCATCTTGAAATCATAGTTCAACAAAATCATAGCCCAAAACTGTAGTCTGTTTGCAGTATGCATGGGAATCCTTTTCTTAGAACCAAATATACTTAATAAAGTTCACAGTATTAATTTTCTTCCTAATATCATCCCATGAAATTTCTTTACAGCAAAAATTATAACAAGTACTTCCTTTTCAATTTGACTGTAGCATTTTTACATATTTGTCAAATTTCTTGAAGCGTGGATGACTGCCTTCACTGTACTGTCTTCAAATTTATGGCCTAGTACCACTTATTTGCCATATTTGCTAGCATCCAAAACTACTATTATTTGTCGCTGTGGGTCATAACGTGTCAGCAATAAATCTGAAGTTAGTAGTTTTTTTAATTCTTTTAAAAACTTCTCAACCTTCCACCAACCAATTCCATTTTATGCCATTCTTAACCATTACCACACTACGGGTGACAATAGTTGCCATAGAATTCTCTCCCTTTGCATTCTGTCACCATGAAACATTTATAATAAATAAACAGTTGTCAACTGTTATTTTCCGTATTTTAAGCTGTAAATCGCCTTCTAATGCTATGGAAAAAAGGCTAAAATTCCGTTTTCCAATGCCATTTTGAATTCTTCTAGACTCTACATGAAGTTAACATTGATTAAACCCACATTAATTTTTTTGCGATGTTTTGTAAACAAAATATCCAACAAAGCCTTTATTCAGGAATTTTTCTTTATAATTTTGAAGGCTTTACTTGAGTGGATATTGATGGTGAAGTGGTCAAAGATGATAACCATGCTAGTGACGTGGATGAAAGCGATGATGACTACTAGTGTCTACTATCATCCAGGCCTGACTAATTTTATGGAACCATCAATAAATCTGATAGCCTATCTGAAGGTGAATTACTTTGTCTATTTGTAAATGATGAAATAATAAATTTATTCGTCAAGACAAACAAATATGAGTCAGGTGAAGGAAAGAGCAAACAAATGCTAGTGTCTTATGAAGAAACATTACTTTTCTGACGAAATGAAAGCATTTCAAGCAATTTTACTTCTTATTGCACCCACAGAACTCCACCAGGAGTAATAAAGTTAAAGTATGTTGAATTATTTATGTATTTTTTTATTTCACATTTCAATTATTTTGGTTTTCAACGTCAAAACATGCATGTAAAATGTAATGCATTACATCAAAATATTACTCATTCATTCTTTTACTTGTGTACAAAAATTAAAATCTATATGCACAATACAAAGAAAGTTATAACAATTTTAAAAAGGTAAGTCTTCATGTTTTTCCACCCTAAAAAAAAAAAAAAAAAAAAAATGTAGTGGCAGGGGGAACAATTCTAGAAAGAAATTAGCGTGGTAAAGGTTAAGTAAATTATTCAGAGATGCTTGCAATTTATACATATCTGGCAAATATTATAATAATTTGCTAATCCGAGAAATGATTGAAGGGTCACCAGGGAAACATGTCTTTAATGACACTCGCTCTAGCAGGATCTGGTCTTCATTTTTCATCAATTATCTGACCTAAATATTTAATCTTATCCAAAAAGAACTGACATTTATGTACATTGAGTTTGAAACAGTAAACATGCAGTTTCTGAAAAACTTGCTGAATCAGTTTTACATGCTGTATTTTTGTAGCACTCTTAACCTTTATCTAGATGGAGGTGAAAATTGTCACCATAGAATTCTCTCTCTTTGTACTCTTTGTAGCTGTAGGCACATTATGTTGTCTCGAGAGGATTGCTATAAATAAATACTTGTCAACTGTGATTTCTGGTATTTTAAGCTGGAAATACCCTCTACCAATTTGGAACAAGGCTAATCTTCGGTTTTCTGACACCATTTTGAATTCTTCTACACTCTATATGAGGTGTAACATTGATTAAACCCACATTAATTTTGTCAAATTTTGTAAACGAAAATGGCTGCATCAACATCCAACAAAGCCTTTATTCAGGAGTTTTTCTTTGATTCAAACTCAAATGATGATTTTGAAGGCTTTACTCAAGTGGATATTGATAGCGAAGTGGTCAGAGATGGAAATGATAACCACAATAGTGATAGGGAGGAAAGCTATGATGATCACTAGGTACCAAGAGGCTACTATCATCCATGGCTAACTAATTTTATGGAAACTACCGGCCTCATGGATATACCTGATAGCATTTCTGAAAGTGAATTATTTTGTCTATTTATAAATGATGAAATAATAACTTTGTTAACAAGACAATTATGCTAGTCAGGTGAATGAAAGAAAAAAACAAATGCTGGTGTCTACTCATATTTAAAAATATGGAAGAACATCACTTCTAACAAAACAAAAGCCTTCTTAGCTATTTTGCTTCTTACTGCACCCCAGAACTCTGCAAGAAGTAATAAAAGTTAAGTATGTTAAATTGTTAATATATTTGTTTCATTTTTTTATTTTCAATGTCAAAGCATGCATGCTAAATGTAATGCATTACATCAAAATATTACTCATCCATTCTTTTATTAGTATACAAAAAATAAAAAATATACACACAATACAAAAAAAAGTTATAACTACAACAGTAGACACTCATGTTTTTTGCACCCTCCAAAAAATCTTTTAAAAAATGCGGTGCCAGGGGGAACAATTCTAGAAAAAATTTGGTGGGGTAAAGATTAATTGATGTAAGTAATGGCGCCATCTAGTCCAGCCAACATCATATCCATTATTTGCTGGAAAATACCTAGGCTAATATTCTAAACTTGTGGAGTCCTTTATGTGTATTAATAGTCAAATACTTTTGGAATTCATCATCCACTTCAATTTGAAGATATGCCTCATATTGGTCAATTTAAAAAAAAATATTAGCACCATTTAATTTGGCAAATATATTCTCTGGAGTTGGTAGGAGATATACATGTGGTAGGAGGCAGTTATTCAACCCAGTCAAAAAATCTGCACATAAACAAACCTTATTTTTCTTTCTAATATAAACCACTGGCATAGCACATTCTGAATAATCTATTTTTACAAAAACTATGCAATTTTCTAACCTATCAAGTTTGATGTTAATAGACTCCAACATAGCAAAGGGTATCTTTCTTTTAGGCTTAAAAACTAATTACATTTTCTTTTAATTTGAAAAATGCCTAACTTCGTACAATTTCCCAATTCCTGAGAAAATATTCATGAATTTATTTTTTAGTTTTCTCAATGTTTCTTTGGCTGTAGTCTTTTTCTCTTACGAACAATTAATTTTTTCCACAGAATGAATTAATCAGCCAATTCCATTGTTCAAATAATTCTAACCAATTGGCACCTAGTAAATTCAAGTTGGAATTTTATAATACGTATTCTTTTTTAGTTCTACCTGCAAGAGCCATGTAATTTTATAAGTAATTTTCCCAAGAAAAACCAATTTCTTGCCCAATATTCCCCTTGCAACTTTGTTGGTTTTTTACAAGTCAGGCTTGCAAATTCTGTTTCAAGTTTGTTCATCAATAATTGTAATATCACTACCAATGTCCAATTGAAATCTCACCATAGCATTAATCCTTTTTACTATCACAAATTTCCTATTATTTAAACTTTCCAGTTTTTTAGATATTAGCACTACTTTCAGCAAGTTAATTTGTGTGTTTCTTTTAATTTTTGAGTTGCAGTAGCTTCATTTGTGACCTGTTTTTCCACAAAACATTTTTTGGTTTTAAATAGGCAGTTCTTTCTGAAATGAAGCATACCACATCTATAGCATAGGTTAAGTTTGGCAATATTTTTATTTCAGATTTTTTTCTTTTGGTACTATTGTCTTTTTTCGAACTACTTATATTTCTGACATGCTATCTTGTTTGATTTTCGGTATACTGTACCTTAAATTGACAATTTTTTTAATCTCTTCCACAAGAGTCTGTATCATTAACTTTGAATCTTGTTCAAGTTTTGTAAGGATTTGAGGGTATATTTCCACATTGTTGCTTGATATTAGACCTTTAATGAAAATTAGACATTTAAATCTGTCTGGGGATAGTTTGTCCAGTTTAAATTTCTCATACTCACAGTTGACTTTACTAGCATATGTGACAAAATCTTCATCTTCATCCTTAGTAAGGTTCATGCACTGCAAATGAGTATATAAAAGTGAATTCTTTTCACCAAAATTTTTTGATAATATTGACACTGTTAAATGATACTTTTTCTGGAGTATTCGGCAGAATGAAATTCAAATATTTTTCATGTTCAGTGGGGTATAATTTTCCTAACAGAAATGAATATTGATAATTTTAGTTAACACTCAAAAATATAATGATGAATTACGTTCTGAAAGTTTTGAAGTCCTGAAAATAATTTACAAAATTGATAAAAGGAAAAACAAGCATGAATACAGAATTCCAAATTTAACAGCATGCAAAATCTTCTTAAAATCTTCTTTTTATAAATGTTGAGAAAAAAAAAAAAAAAAAAAAATCCCAAGAGGGCATAACCACAGGTCTCAGTGTATGTAACTGTTGAATATTATTAAGCTTTATTGACTAACAAAGAGTTGAAAACAAATGTTCTGAGTTGAATATTATCAGTAATCTACTTACCCACCCAGCACTCCAAACGGGCACATGGTGAAGTTTTGACCACATCTGGCGGGTCAACTCCAACATTTAGACATAATACTAAGGCAACGCTCACAGTTTTCATCTGAAAGGAAAAATGCATCAAAAAAATGAATAAAAAAATATTAAAATGCCCAAAAGAATTAAGTCAAAAGTACAAGTAAGTGTAATAAATTATGAAACTGTTAAGAATAAAACATTTCCTATCATAGTCACATTTTTAAGTAAGGAGTGAAGAAGTAGCTTAAAAAAAAAACCTATATAATATAGTATACCTAGTTTATTGGATCAATAGATTGTTGTTTACATTCATTTTCCAGAGTCAAAATACAATGCTATTAATTACAAAATATACATAAAACTATATATCTATGTTTTTATCAGCAGGAGAAAGGAGAATAATGATATATGAAGAAAAGTAATAAATATATTGTAACTGTTAAAATCCTCTAATGCTTATGTAACAAATCAATTAAACAGAAAGATGTTTAGTTTATGCCACCAATACCGTCTAATAAAAGGAAAGCTTTCATCCAAACCATATTTTCTTAAATACATTATTGCTTGAAAACAGTAATACATTTTAACTCAAATGTTTAATAATAAGTCATATAAAATTAAGCATTCAAATTAACCTTTTCCTGAGTTCAAACAGCCAATCACATTTTTCTAAACTTACCTCCTAACAGATTAATATTTTCAGAACCCAGATAAATTTATTCTAGCCACTACACGTTTTTAAAACGAAACAGATTTTGTCTACATACAACAAAGATGACAAATGATGGCAATATCAAATTATACAAAAAAAAAAAAGGTAACTATTTTTATAAAACTAAGATATCTGTGTCATGTTGACATGAAGCTGATTCATGTTATGAGATTTAATTAAAAATAAAAATAACAAGCATTTTAATTCATCTAGTTTAAATGTTAGAATAAAGGTCACTAAAACAGCAAGTTCAATTCGTCAAAAAAACAAAAAAATAATGGTGATTTAATAATACTAATAGCAACATTTGGATTTAGTCCAAAAGTACAAGAGTCTTATTTCATACAGGATTAAATTATTAGCATTATTAAAATTGCCAAATAATGATTATGTGTATTTATGTCTCTAAAATGATTTGATTTCAAATTTCATATTAAAGTATTAGAATATGTATCCAAGTCACAATAATCTAACACTGTAGTGTAGTGTAATCGTTATATCAAAGATTTTGCAATTTTTTACAGTCAATAATCAATGAGCATCATTGCAACAGTACAGACAGACTGATACTTATCACTGTGAAATGAAATTAGAGAATTTTTTTTAAATACTAGTGACCGAGAAAAAGACTAATCAAATTTATCTTAACAAGCACATGTTTGTAACCATGTAGTGCACTGAAGGGTTTATCGAAGAATTAATTATTAATATGTAAGAAGAAAATGAAAACCCATTTCAATAAAAATAATTCTTCCTAAAGTAACATCTGAATAGATGAGCAAGAGAGAATCAAACTTTAAAAATTGAAAAACAAAAAAATCATTTCTCATGTGCCAAACCCAAAATCAATATGTTTCTCTACCGTTAGAGTTTCAGTTGCCATTAGAAAGACACTTTTCTCGATACAGGTTTATAATCTAGTAATTTTCCTTCGATGAGAACAGTTTTTGTTTTTTTAGTTTTGCATCTTATCTTTGTGAAGTGTTTGAAAACTATGAAAAAGCAACAAATAACCACAAGTCTCTAAGTATAAAAATCTTACTGGTTAAAAACATGTTCAAAAAAGTAATACCATTATGTCAGCATTGTTTTATACAAGACAATTCACGCACTCATCACACTGAATTATATAAAAGGTCTGTTTAATTACTTATCACTGAAGAGTATGATGACATATCATTAACTCACCAAAAGTAAACAAACTATCATAATGTTGCCTTGAAAATATGATACAGTTTTTCAAAAAGCATTAGGAATATAATAAAAAAGGGGGTTTTGTTCTGAAGGCTAACGAGATTTATTAATGCAAAATTAGAAAAACGAAACTGGAGTTACTTTATTTACTAAATTAGTAAATGAAAAACCTAAATTGTGAAATTCTCATTTGTAAAGTTAAAAAAAAGTATCACTTGAGTTGACTCATCAGTGTATTCTGATTCATTACTATTTGATGTTAGCTCTCTAAAAAGTTGTGGATGTTCATGACTGAAATAAATCTCGTAAAGACTAAAACTTAAAAGAGTAATAATGGTTAGCAACTTAGTCTCACAGGAGTAGTGAGTTCCATCATGCTATATATTATTGTGTCCCATACTTGAGGTTTGGTTGGGTCAATAAAATAAGCTTAGTAAAACTTAACCAAAATATGTCTCTAAATAACGACATTGTAACTTCCAAATGTTTATTTCTAGATTTTGATTTTTGATAATTTATCAAGAGTTTTATAAAATTCAAACGTGCGCTTTTCTTTTCCTTTTTTTTTTTTTCTAATTTAAATTAACTTTTTTTATTCGTCGTAATTTGTAGCAAATACTTTCACAATTTGACAGTTTTTTCAAAACGAAAACAAACTTTGCAAAACGTAATGTGTTTGTGTGGCTAATCGAAGAAAATAGCTTTGTCATACATTGGACTTGGAAGTACCTAAATGGAATCCTAATTCAGATTTTCGCTTTTTTGTTAATGATCTTTAAAAAGTCCTTTTCATATTTATTGCAATAAATTATTCTCGTACACTAGAAAAATTCTATAGTAGAAAAATTTCAGTGATGCTGATAAAAAAAACTTCCCCATTTTAGTAATTCTGAACCAAATCAGAGTCATGGGTCCTTTTCCTTGTAATGTACAGTTTATGATATCCACTCCTACCAAAAAAAAGAGGTCTTAAAAATTTATATCATACAATATGAATATTTTGTAGTTTGAAGCAAGATACTTCGTTTCGGATTTTAAACTAGCTCTATGATAACGAAAATAAAAAATCTTGTTTCTAATAAGGAATTTAAATACAAATAATAACATAACAAGAATACGAAATGAAAGTAAAAACGGTTTGATTGTGGAAATATTTTGGCTGACGTGGCTCATCTGGTAAAAAATGCACTAACAAGAATCGGATAGAAATTAAGGCATAAGCGAAACTTAGTTAACATATCAAAATAATATTGGCACTTACATCAGAAGTATGAAATTAAAAATTTGTTGTGCATCGATTTAAAATTTTTAAATCAGATACATATTTTTGACATTAAATTAGAACTTAATTTCTTGTCGAACTCACAGAAAAGACAATTTATTTGGTAAGAGACCGAGAACAAATAAAAATAAAGCTAAACAACCTAAGAAGACTAAAAAAACAATATTGACAATGTTATTGAGGTGAAAGCAGGGATTTTTCACTTGTCATGAAATTTAAGGATAATTAATTACTTTTATTTGCAATTAGATAACTTTAAATTATTAAATAGACGAACAAAAAAAAACATTAAGATTCAATCAAACTTAGAGCTGAAATTTAATAGCTTGTGATACTGTAATTTTTGTTTGAGTAATATGACAAAAAAGGGACAGATTTTAAATTCACATGATGCATTTGATTTTAGAGCAAAATAGCCACAAATTAAAAACATAAATCTGATATAGGAAGCACCCCAATTCACAATGTTCATAAGGAATTTGGCTTGTAATACCAAATTTTACAAGAGAAATCCTTTGGGGGAGGGGTTCACTATTGTCAGTGGCTACATTACGCTTCTTACGTCGGAAAGAAACCCACGTGTGAGTTTTTTGTAAAGGTCGTTAAAGGAAAGGTCTTTTATGTAAGTTTAAATTATGTAGTTAACGTCAAAATTGACGAAATTAACAAACTGGATAACGCTTCAGAAATTTAAGTAGGGGATATTTTAAGAAATAAATCCAAAACGATCGACTTCCCATTTTATGGCAATTCCATCTTTTCTTTGCAACTGAGAAAAAGAAAAGAGAATCGTTGTTATTCCTCCTTTATCCCAAAGTAAAGTGACATCTTCTCTTGTTTTATTTAAAAAAAAAAAATAAACACAAAACAAACCACACACACACAAACCAGTTAAATGAACGACATTAATCCATACATACTCTTTCTTTCATTCTCCATGTCTGTGTAACAATTTCTGGAGCCTGTATTTTCTCCGTATGTCGACTTTGATTAAAGGCGAGAGAGAGTCGTCTGTCGGAGTCTGGGCTTTCTTCTTCCTCCTCATTATACGCTTCGCTACAACTCCTTGAATCTTCGCTTATGCTTGTATTCATTTTGGTTTATTTCATCAACAATTCACAACTTAACCGGCCATCACTTAAGGTTTTAAAATTTTGATTAGCTGGTTTCCACAGTTAGATTCAATGTGTTTTGTTGTAAAACAGTCCGATGAGCTAGAATGATTAGTTGTACAACAACCATGCTCCATTTTTTTTCATTACTTTTTGTTTTTTATTTATTTTTTTAGTTAATTCTTTTTTTTTTGTTTTGTTTTACTTATTTACCACCGACTGGGAATTTACTCTCTAATACCCAATCTTTCCATTGAAGTCCATTCATGTTAGCTCGGATTTTCAATCTTTAATAACAAGGATCATTGCAATCAAATGTTATAAAAATATTTAGTATTGCTTTTAATGTTTGCTTTAAGTTAACAAAATAAACAAAAACTGTTTTTTATTTTGTTACAATTTTTCTGTTCAAAAAAGTTCACTGTTGACAAATTGGGTCGGAGATTATATAGTGGACACTTTCATATTATGTCACGTGATAATGTCTTCCGGTAGTATCAGTACTCCAAACCGGGTAAACAGACTAACGCAATTTCTCTGAAAGTAAAAATAAGGAATAAGCAATCAGAGATTAAACTGTATTTCGATGTTATCTATATAAAAATGTACATTTATTTAAATGAAAATTACAGGCAAATATAACACAACTTACAAACGCCAATATGATGCTTAAATTGAGGTTAACCTGTCGCACTGTTTTTCAAAGTATAATTCGTACAATTAAAATTAATTGCAACTTAAGTAAAACAGGCATGAAAATAAACTTCAATATGTAGCCAAACTGATATACAATTCCGTTTAAATTTGACAGTTGTCCGGTTCCGCATGAACGAAACTGCACCGGAAATGACAAATAGAAAAGGAAAAAAAAAATAACTGCGACCTCTAGCGGCGTTTTATGTAAATAAGTCAAGTTGCGAGAAGATCACTCCAAATAAATAAATAAATAAAAATATAACTGAATACGTAACAACACTAACAGAAACGGAAGACATGGCGCAGGTGGATTCAGAAGATACGGAAAAGGAAAATTTGGATGGTGAATTTGATGAGATAAATAGATTTGAACATGCTGGACTGATGGCAATAGACAAAGCATGTAGTCAGCTCTATCCAGACCAACCTTGTCCTTTACAAGCTACAGCTTTTGTGAAATTTTGGTAAGCCGAATGCACACACATTAGCTCAGTTAGTTGTAGTTCAGTCCCACCACTTATATGCTACATCACTTTTACAACCTTCATCACAATTGGGAATCAGCTTTGTAAACTGAAACCTTATTTCATGATATATGTGCATTTCGTAAAAATTGCCAAGGAGAACCACCTGCTAAGCTGCTGCTGCGCTTCAAAATAATATAGTCTTCTTTTTTTTCCTCTTCAGTCAAACTCGATGCCACCTTCTATTTAATTTTTTTTTTCAAAACTTATTTTAAAAAGTTTTTTTAATTAATGGCTTATTTTTGCTTTCTCTATTTTTTTCCAATCACCTCTTTGCGCACAATTACACACTGCCATCGTTACTAGTCACAAAAAACTTGGCCTAACAACACGCTGATTAAGTTCATCATGTTCATTCATCACATTTTAGAGTCATCCTAAGTAGATTAACCAGTACAAAGCTGAATGATCGATTTTACTCCCGCACAATCATCACCAACAAAAGTGGAAATCAACGAAAGCCATTCGCATCATATCTCATCATCATATCCTAGGGTTGTCTTGTCTACGGAATGCCCTGGTCCGGTGTTTTATTCAATCCTTTAAGTTTTAGCATAAAAAAAAAAGTAATTGCATTTTTACTACAGGTGAACAATACTACTGTTTTTTTTTTTTAACAAAAAGTAGGAAAAGTCCACGGTTATTTTTTTTCTGTATGTAGGCTCAAAAGTCAAAACTAAGAAAATAGCTTTTTTTTTTTTTATTATCTTAATTTTTCCAAGAATAGCTTGAATAAGTGGTATTATTCCACTTACTATTGCTTCTTTTACCCATTCCCCTATTTTGTGCTTCTGGTGACAAAAAACAAACGTTATTTATTAAAGCACTAAACAGTTTTGTTTTACTTTTGTTTATATCTGTTAGTTACCAAAGAAATGTGTAAAAACGAAGTAATTGTGTGTGTTAGAAAATCATTTTGAAATTGCGCATAGCAAAAAAATCACAAAAACAACCGGCGAAAAATTTGAGTCCACTTTGAACCTTTTTACCACGCATTTTTATTTAAGTAACTCTTCTCATTTCACTGTATCGCATCACATTTTGTTTAATAAACTAAATTGCTAGTTACGGTCTTTGTAATTTAAAAAAAAATGTAATTGGCCATTCCAATAACTTGATTTGTTCGTTTCTCATTTACTCCAAGCGGCGGCTGTTGTGAATTCTTCGCATGTTTCTGTGATGTGGGGTCGGTTACATTTCAATCACCAACCACAGTACTTGACTTCTGGTGTTCCTTTAAAGTAAACTGATTTTTTTTTATTTTATCGTTTAATGTTCATCAGTGGAATTTTCTGCCTAGTGACATCGCGAAGAAAACAAAGGACAGGGGAAGGCAGGGAGACACGTACTTGATGAGCTTGTGTATGGATGGCGGAAGGGAAGAGGTGGCAAAGAGACAAAAAACGTTGCTAAGAACTACAAGGTACAGGAGGTTGTGGAGGGCCTTGATCGACCACGTCTTAAAGTAAATAGAAGTGATAGGATATTTTTTCTAATTTTGTCAAATAAGTTGTTTTTGTTTGTTTTGTTTTTTTAATCAGTAAAAAAATAGATTTTTTTTTTATAGTAGTTAGTAATAAAAGTTTTATTATCAAACAAAACTTTGCATTTCAACCAGTGGTAATGTCCCAATTTTTTTTTTCTTCTTACTCATTTTGGTGCTATAAACTAAACAGTTAATTAAATCCTAATGACCGAAAAAAATCAATCTTCCAGTTCAATGTTTCTCAGGTGTAATCAAAGGCACTCCTTGATGCATATGACAGAGTAGTCTCAGGGAACCAGGTGATTTTGAGTAGCCTACTTCAGTGCAGCCTTGGATTGTCTACAGTGGGTATTAAAAAAAATTGTATGTCACAAGGACTGAGGCAATATGCATTTATTTTCCTGCATATAAATTGTGTTGAGAGAATTTTAATTTCTTTACAAATTTATTTCTCTATCAGTTATGTATAGCTGTTTATAACCAATTTGGAGGCACTGGTGCTGCTTAATATTGAATACTTTTTAAAAAATTCCATTGTCTCATATTGCAAATATGCAATAATTTAAAATACTAGCAACTAAGTCTATTATCTGAAAAAAAAAAAAAAAAAAAAGAAATTATCCAAAATTTTTGTTTTCTCTTAACTATTAACTACTGATAACCTATTTTCTTAACTAAAGTTCACATAATACAAGGCTCCAGAGCCACTCAAGTTAGGTAGTTATTGAATGGGATGTCAGATATGAATGTAAGAGGAGGTAGTAGGAAGTGAAGATTATGATAAGGATAGATAATGATTAGCCCTTGATTTGCAGAAGTTAAGATTGTAGTGTTCAGGGAAGCTTCCATGCAGGAGTCTCTTCCATAAAGTATCAGTTCTGGAGAAAATATTGAGTGCAACTTCCTCTTTACAATTGGAATACAGAGGAAATGAGGGTGATGAATCCTAGCTGTAGTAGGGATAGGTTTACAACATTGAGTCTGTGGGGAAAGAAGCTGTAAAATAAGTCATCCCCACAAGACCACTCTCAAAGCTGGAAAGTGAAGAGTGGACAGCCACAGACCAGATATACCAGCAATACTCCATTTTTGGTCTAATCTGACTCTTGTAAAGATAAAGCATAGCAGGAGTCGGATATTTTCTGGAGCAGTAGAATGAGCCAACCATTTTTCCAGCATCTTTCACAATAGATCGTGTATATATGAGTTCCAATTTAGATTGACTATTCTGGCTCCAGTTTGAAATTCAAACAAATATCACTTGAAGAAGCCGGAGTGTACTACAGCCAAAACATTGTGAATGTGACAATAAAAAGGAGTACAACAATCCAAACAATGTAAATAGTGTAAAAAGAATAATTTTGTATTTACAACATTCTAAAAACAATTAAAACTAATACAATGCAATATTTATCATTTACCAATTTATAAAGAAATAAGTAGGAAAATATTTTTTTTTATTTATAAATATTTACTAAATTCTAAAAATATGTGAATCAACTATAATGAAACTCTTATTATTTACCATTAGCCAATGTTTGGCCAACCATTCCAATAAACAATAGTGTTTTATATTTTTGTTGTAAATTCTCAAAAACAAAGAAAATGTATGAATTCACATATGTTTAGGTTTTATTAAAATTCTTATCCCTTTTTAAACTGATAAACATTGCCAAGAAGTGAAGATAGTTGAAATAAGTAATAAGTGGTGTCAAGAGAAAAAACACCCTTTTGACACCCTGTTGTTTTTTTTGTTTTTTTTTTTTATGGGATTGTCAAATCTTTAATGTCAGATTTTTTTTATCTGGTATATTGGTAAAATCCTCTTATTTTGGGTGACATCAACAAGAAAACACTTGTCATCTGATTTTATTCATTTTTCATTAATTTTCTTTGTAAGCATAGTTACTAAAAATGTATAACCCTGGTCTAGAAATATCAAAAGATTTTAGTATACCTAAGTATAAGAAAAATAAATTATCTAAAAATATATATACATATTAATAGTTAAAAGACAATTCAAATGACAAGTCTTTTAAGCTTTTATTTATCTGTTAACTATTGTTGCTCTGTTTTTCTATTAAGCACTTTGTTTAGAAAAATCTATTTCCTTTTAAATATGTTAAACTCCAGTAATTCATTGATTAACATGTTTTTTAGTCAGTAACAATTTGTGTTACTATTATTATTCAAATTAATAAAAAGAATAATTGTAAGGGATGCTCCAAAATAATACTTCCTATATAATCCTATATAAACTATAGATGCATGGAACACAACAACACCATTGGATAAAACAAGTTGTCAGCTACAAAACACTAGTTTTCCACATAGTCACCTCCATTAGATATGCATTTTCACTAGTGATGAACAAAAGTTTTTTCATAGGTTCACAACAGCACAGAATCTCTCAGAACGTGGCCTGTCACACATCACTGTCACCACTGCCTAACTATGCTCATTACCACTATGAACATTCAACAATTGTATCAATGAATGTTAGTGTGTGCAATTTTTCCACATGGAGTAACTGAACAACATATTTCTACTTCACTACGGACCAGTCCCTTACACACAAGTACCTCATTTCAAAGACTATAGCCATGGTCATATCAAGAAACAACATCCTAAAAAAGCTGGCTAACACCAAATGGGGTGCCCATACCAGTACAATCCACACCACAGCCCTAGCCCTTTGCTATACACCACAGCAGAATATGCCTCACCAGTGTGGAGCAGATCATAACATACAAAGAAAATTGACTGCCTTAAACACCTTGCAGATTGATCACTGGGTGTCTCAAACCAACCAAAGTAGACCTCTGCTTGCTTAGTGGAATTGCTCCCTTTTATACAAGAAGGACAGTCCACTCCCAGTTGGAGAAGTTGAAGCAGAAAATTGACCCCTGTCATCCTCTCCACAGCTGTGAACCAATGACAAAGAAGCTCAGGCCTAGACACAGCTTTTTACACTCACTGAACAACAAAGCACTTAGCATCTGTCCCTATGTTGCAGCCACCTTAAGGTGGGACACAGGCTCTCTCTCTCAGACCCACTGACTCCAGTGATACCTGGTCCTTCTGGACCTGTCTAAATTGCCTCCAAACAGTTGTTGGTCACTGTAGAGCCAATCTTCACAAATGTGGATATACCACTGATGTTGATCCCGACTACCAATGCAAGCAATCACAAACTATGAAGCTTCTTCTAGTTTTCCCAATCCAAAAGATCCTTGCACACTTAATGACCTTGTAACCTTAACACCTCAGGCAAGGCTGTGTGTGCAACACTGAATGGGTGTGGTGTAGCAACTCAATAAGATGTACCAATGCCCACCATTGATGTTATGGGTCAACATAAAAAATAGGAGGCATTACTTCCAGAGATATCCTTGTAGATATGACATAATAGATTGGAAATTCTCAGTTATTTGAATAACATTCTCATTCTTTTAGAAATAACAAGTCTATCTTATTTCATTTGACAGTGCAAACAAAGGCTGCTTGAAAGTGATTAACATATAGAAACACTACTTAACTCTGTAAAAAAAAAAATACTAATAAAAAACAAATATGTCCTTTTGTTTGAATATAGAATATAACTAAATATTTTATATATGTCTTAGTAATGAGCAAAGATGTAGAGGTAGATGAAAATATCCTGAAACTATATGAGGTGTGTGCTGAAATGTTCTTAGCTCACTTCTCAAAATCTGACCAAACATCAGCATTTTTTTTAAAGGCTTCTTGGTTGAGCTGAGAACTTTTCAGTACTTTCTTGACCATATTTATTTTTTCAATGCACAGTCTCATTTCAAATTAAAAAATAAATATAACATCAACATATTGTCTTGAATAAAAGTAAAGCATAAACTGCTAAACACTTTAAAGAATCTTTATGCTATATAGAATTTAAAACTAAGTTATTTCAGTGTTTACATAATATTGTGTATATCAATTGTTAAAAAATATTTACTCTCTTGCAAACAAAATATCTCTCATCTTAAAATATTATACATTAGGCCGAAAGTCTAATTCCTTCACCCTCACTCTGTTTACAGGTTAGTCCTCTCACTCTCATCTTTTTGCTCAATGCAACACTTCTCCAAATAATTAGTGGGAGATAAAAAGTGTTTTGGAAAAGTTTAACCTTTGGATCTACAAAACAGTATGCCAAAAGAACATTTTTTTTTTCTTGACACCACTATTACTGCATACTCCCTTGACTCCCTTTTGAATAAAAAGATTTGTTTTCATATTTCTTTATAAAATGTTAAATGATAAATATTGCATTGTACTTGGTTCGCATATTTTTATAATCTTCTAAATAAACAATCTAACAACTAAATAGCATGTGTAAAAGTTTTTGTTGATATTAAAATTCTAAACTTAGTTTTTAAAACAATAAATATTTCCAAGGGAGTATGGAGTAATAGTGGTGTCAAGAGAAAAACTGTCCTTAACACAGCATTATATTTTTTTTTTTTTTTTTGCAAGTCTGAAGGTTAAATATTTCCAAAGTTTTTTTTTCATGATTCTTAAAAATGGAAACTAGCTCCTATATCTATATATCACATCAATTGCAGTCAGGATCATAGTACAAAACTTCACAATTCTTTTTACTACATACAGTTTTGAATTTAGTTTTTTCCTTCTGGACTAGTCACCAATCATGACTAAAGTGCCCAATTTACCCTATAGCCGAGAGGAGAAGAAATGTACCTTTCCCAAGAGTATTTGTGTGAAAATGAATGTAACAAATTCTGCTGGAATTTGAACTCTTCTTGCCAATTTCTCATTCTGAGTCACTAACCACATGCATAGCCTAAATAATATAATATTGAAAAGTGTTAATAATTATTTTCATTTACTAGCTAATTAAAGTTAAGAGGATTGAAAGTAAAGTAAATTTCCATAAATTTCCTCATACAATCAAAATAAGTAGTAAAATAAATTTAGACATCATTGTAAATGTATCTTAAAACGTATCCTTTGGAAAAGAGTTCTGCACAACAGGTAGAACATAAATATTGTAGTATCCATGATTCTTTGCCTGATCAGCTAAGTATTAGGTTGGTGCAAAAATAATATTGTTTTTTGACGTATTTTTTAACGTCAAAAAACAATATTATTTTTGCACCAACCTAATAAATAATTTACTTATAAACCTTTTATCTACAGAGATTTGAAATCATTTAATATCTATGGCTACCATATTAATGTTGATTGACTGATTTGTTTTTTATGACTTATCAACCTTTTGCAGGTTATTTAAAACCAGAAAATATTTTTTAGATTGCAAGAATTTTTCAGGGCTAATAATGATATACTGATATGTCTTACTAATTAACCCATAGCTGAGATGAAAAGAAGTGGATTCATAGTTTTCCCAAGGATATTTGTGTGTAAATAAATATAACAAACCTGACTGTAATTGGGACTTGTCTCTTTGATTTCCAATTCTGAGCTGTTATCCATTACACCACTTGCACATCCAAGCTTACTGCATCTGGTTTTCCCAACTGGTTACCCATCTAAGTACTGATCAGATTCAATGTTGTTTAACTTTGGTGATCTTACAAGAATTGGTGTTTCAACATGATATGACCATAAGCCCATATTAATAGTAAATAATACTTATGGTCACTGTACAAATTAATCTTGCATGCACAAGATTTAATGTCTTCATTTTGTTCAGACAAAAAAATGTACCAGCTGCTGAAATATATGGCATGCATGTAGGGCCAGATTATCTTCTAGGTTAGTATAGGCTGCAGCCTAGAGTCCCTCAAGCTTTATAAAGCAATGATTTTGATTTTCTAGATCTTATAACTTCTAAATAATTTCATAAACTGAAATATCAATATGACAAACTCATATTTATTTTGGTTGTTTTATTGTCATAATGCTGGTTATAAAAATCTGTTTTTACTATAGTCATGTAGAAATCTGTGCTAATTTGGTTTGCAATAAATAGTAAAATAGTGGCATTTCTTAAAGAATATTTTTACTGACAAACAAAAGATAGCCATTCTAGTTTATTTAAAGAATTTGCAATAAAGTTACTTCAAGCTATATAAATGTGACTAAAATCATGAGTAAAATATATTGAAGATGTGTGCAGGCAAGTTAGAGGTGTGCTCCATCTGAGGGGAGCTCCCATGATTTCTTTAGCCTAGGGGCCCCAAAAGGTCATAAGCTAGCATTTACATGCATGTACTCAACTACTTGATTTGTTCTTTTATTAATCAAATACATCACAACTTATATCAGTCCAGAAAAACAGCATTATTCATTTCCCTCTTCCATCACCCTTTTGAAGACTACAGTAGTTTTATCAAATTAATTTGGCTATAATGAAATTTATTCATGATAATACCAAATATAACATTGTACAATGGTAATACTAAATGTGGTACAATGTTTCAGACTAAGATTTCTACTTGTGTTATCTTGTGCTTAGGACATAACCAGGCAAGGGTGAGAATGTAAATTTAAAACTTCACAATAGTTTATTATCAGCTGGTACATGATCTGTCACCAGTATCAAGAAATCAGGTTTCAGTTAGCTATAAGACTTTTGTGAATGGAGAATATCATGTAGAAACTAGTTTAGCTGATATAATAGATTCTTTTTTAGTTTTTGCTTGTTTATACAATCAGAGAAGTCCCTGGATTGTATTTAATTCATATAGTTAGATGTGAGCACATAGAAATTTTGCAAGTATGTCTAAAATGGAACATGCATTACTTTACATAAGAAATCACAGGAAATGATGAAACATTTTTATTAAGAGTTCAAAATTGAGAAGTGACTTCATGACAACATTTTTTCTCATCATTATATATATTTTTTTTTTTTTTTCATTTCACTAGTCCTTGGCAGCCACTACTCACATCATACCACCATTTATAGTTCTATTTTAGCTCCAAAGAGGGCTGGTGTTTATTGTGATGTCACAAAGGTTATATAAGTTCAGCTAAAGTCATGTTTGGTACTGTTGTGTAATTGGTCATTTATTTTAGCACTTTACTATATTTAGCATTTTTAACTTATATTAAATTATTTGGATTATTTTGAGGGTCCTTGTGGAGATAAGAAAAAGTAGTGATCGGTACAAGATAATCTGTGCATTCAATGAAGATATTCTTTGTTTTATAATTAACCTCAAAGTTTGGTTCCATATTCAAGAGAAAACAATTTGAAGTGGTAAATCTTGAATTGCAAAAAAAAAAAAAATTTTCTTTTTTTTTTTTTTTCATATATTCTGAGAATAAGTGAAAATATTTCAAACTCTGTATGCAAATAAAACAAAATTATCTTCTGTTTCTTGTTTGAATTGTTAATTAAAAAAATACTTCTAACTTTGAATTTTTTCCCCACCTTTTCCTTTTTTGTTTTTATACATCACCTACAGCATACACATTTCTCTATGATTCGTCTTCACTTCTTTCTATTCATTTAAATAACAAAGTAAAACTTGGTATGAGAATTATTTTAGAGAATCATCTTACTTGATATTATTTTCTTTATACAGTAAACATGTCATTATATTATAATTCTGTTTGTTCCTTACGTTGTACCCTGTAATAGCTTGCCAGTCCTCTGCTCTCAAATTCTTGGTATAGCAGTAGCACACAGAGTAAATCTTTTGTTTTTAACTTCTGGCAAACCTCATTCTAGAGCGTGTTGAAACTGTAAAAATGTGTTTATAGAAAGAAAGGTAATATAGAAGAATTGATAATGCCTTCATACATTAAACATCTTCAGTAAAATGGTATAGCAATATGAAATATGACAGCCTAGTTTTAGTAATAAAAATTAGAAAAAAAAATATGGAATTTCCATGGGCACTTCTCTACATTATTAAATGAAACAGATGTCATAAAAGCATGTTTGAAGGCAGTATATGACTATATGGGTATTTAATGAATGCTTACAATTTATCCCTCTTAAAATGTAAAGACAATATGTCAAATATCAACCATATAATTTCTGTGTCCAACTAGTTATTGTATTTGCAAAGCTACAAGATTCCTTGTTTATAAGAGTATTGGAGAACTACAGCTCATGCAAGTTCCATAGTTGTTTATTTCAAGTTTTGATAAACAACCATCTCATCATAATTTCTATCTTTATTTTTCTTTTATTTAAACATACTTATGTACCAGTAAATATGGTAATATAGTATTTCTTTCATCTTTTTTTTAATTATTGCAACTCTAAGATCATTATTCTATAACTGTTAAGTAAGCAGCATCTTTTGCAGTAAAAATAATGTTTGAACTCTCATCTCTCATCCTTGGGAACCTGTCTTTCTGCAGCACTTAATACTACTGATTTAGCCAAAAAAAAAAGCCTTGGCAACAAGTGGTAGTTGAATAAGACATATAGCTATATTCTTTATTTCTATAATCACTACTATACAGTCATATTATTATTTCTTTTACACTAATAATATTAGATATAATATTTCATGAATTTCAAAGATGAACCATTGACACTTATTAATTTTTTACTTTTTTTTTTTTTAATTATGTTCTACAAACATTAAGTTAGCATAGAAATAAAAAATAATCTTCCAATTGGATTTATCAATGATCCCTATTGTTTGCTTAAGCCCTAAAATAACAATCTTTGAATTGTGATAAAAGGCAACAGATATATAATGAAAGAAAGACAAATCAGTATTAATAATAGTAACAATGCTTCAAAGAAATTAATAAAATACTCATCAGGTTCTCAAATTTAAAACCAATCATTTTAAACTGATGTTATTTTCCATTAGAATGTTAAAAAATGTCTACTTTTTGGTCTGCTAATTTGATAAATCCACAGTATTGTTCACAGTACTAAGGAGAATGAATTGATACATTTATAGTTATTATTGCTTGAAATTAGACTAGACAACATAATCCTTGGATTTTTGCCAATAATAATAATTAGTAAATTTACTCCCACAATCAATCATAACTTCTTTCCTCCAAACGATTTGCTATTCATAGGTAAATAGTTGAACCATTGTTTTGATTGTCTAAAAGCATCTCAATTATTTAGATTAAATATTTTTTATTACTTTGCTTTTTTTTTCTGATATCTTCAGCTTTTTGTTGTCATTTTTATGTTCTTCAGCTTTCAAATAAAAACTGCAATAATTTGAAAAGAAGATATGGCTTCAAACAAGATGAGTTTCCTGCCAAACTGCTGCTATTTGTAATATAATTTGAAGGCTAAAGAACATATTAGCCAAAACATGACAAAAAGTTTTCCTCTCTACTCTAAACAAAACTATATGGATCTAAGATTTGCTAAACTCGGAAGGAAAGAAATCTTTTCAAAATCCATTTTCCTTTAATCTGAAATAATATTCTATTTACAATAGTTAATGAGAAAAATTTTGCAGTTATATATTAAAGAATAGTATACATGCAAATGAGGTTTATAAAAAGGTTGAAACATTCTATGTGAATATTATTCTCTATAAAATAGCATCAGCAACCATGGTTTTGAAGTGAGATTCACTAAGCTTTATCTTGCTTCTGAAATGGAAATACAGGTTCTGTAATCTTTGACAAAGTTTAACCTTCATACTCACAATAAATGTGTGTCAAAGAACTTTTTTTTCCCTTGACACCACTATTTTGTACTACCATCACTCCCTCTGCAATGTTTATTGTTTTAAAATGCGATGATTAGAATTTTAAAACCCAAACATATTAAAGAGAATTTATGCATCTTCTTTGACTTGAGAATTTGCAACAAAATATTAAACAATATTTATTTATTAGTTTGTTCATTTACAAGAATAATTTGATATTTACAACATTCTAAAAATGCAGACCAACTAATACAATGTTTATCATTTACCAATTTATAAAGAAATTATGAAAATTTTTTTATTCATAAATTTATAAAAATTTACTAAATCATAAAAGTATGTGAACCAACTATAATGAAATCTTTATTATTTACCATTTTATAAAGTTCGAATTGATTGGTAATTTGCCAATGTTTTGCCAACTATCCCAAAGAACACAATTCTCCAATTGCTTCAGTGTCAACCCTTGATTTAACATTTTTCATCAGTTAGCACTTGATTAACAATAAAATAATTTATTGGCAGATTTTCTAGGCATTTTTTAGAAAACTTAGCAGCAATTTTTAAAAAAAGATCATTTTTTTTTTTTTAGAAAAACGTAGGGAGTTAACCTCTAACCTCTGGAGTTTCAGGCCTTGGATTTCTATTGATTAGAAATACTTGATCACAATTATAAAAAGAACCTGGAAAATTAAAACCAGTAATCAGAGATATAAAATAATTTGAGAAGACAATATATAATGTCCAGAAAAATCATGTTTATTTAAATTTTCTTGTTCTCTCATAGATATTTTTTTACAAAATTCTTAATAAGAAAACTTGTTTGGATAATTATTTATCTATAAAATGGTAAATAATAAATATCATTTTGTAGTTGGTCCACATATTTTGAAAATTTAGTAGGTTTTTATAAATTTTGGAAAAAAATTTCTTTTCAAATTTATTTCTTTATAATATGATAAATATTGCATTGTACTTGGTTCACATATTTTTATAATCTTGTAAATAAACCTTGCCAAGCTGGGTAGGTGCAAGAGTCTTGTGTCCCTCCCTCTGAATCTATAATACCCACTCTACTACATCTCAATTTTCATAAGGTTGTATTCATTTAAAATATAAATTTTATTCAGTTGTAACCTAATTATGTACAATAATGGATTATGCAATTCAACTAGAAAAATTGAAAATAAGTACAATGTAACTAAATGCAAATTAGAGACATGCCATAATAGATCATTCCATCTTACATAAACCAACAATATTTTGTGGTAGCTTTTACCATCAACTTGAGATTTTTCTTGTTAAAAAGTTGAATAATTTTAATACATTCAGCATTATGGATAAAAATGGAGAATTTTTTATAGTATTATTTTGAGTCTTAGCATAAAAAAAAAAAATTCACGGATTTGGATGAAAAAAAAACAAAGACTTCAAAATCCTCAAAAATTTTTAATCCATTAATACTCAATTGAGCTTAGTTTAATTTGTAATGTATATAAATGTAGATGAAAAAAAAGCAAATGTTGATAACATAGCAAGGGTCATAAAGCATTGCCCAGGGCCCCTAACCAGGCTTGGGCTTCCCTGATAAGAGGGTTTGTGGGTAGTACACACTGGCCCTGTTGCCAAGCGGTGTCAACAGAAAAAAAACGTCCTTTTTTTGGGGGGGGTTGTAGGCATCAAGGTTAAACGTTGTCCTACCAACAAATTTTACTTCTCTAGTTTATAATGTGTTTAAAATTTATGATTTAATATTAAGAAAATATAAAGTTTAAAGCCTTAAAAATTTTACTGTTTCAATGCTATACTATTTTTTCTTTCACTCTTAGTCTAAACAAACTGCTATTTATTTTTAGACATAGAATTTAACAAAACTCTTATGTCATAGTTTTTTCTTGGGTAGATAAAATGTAAATTAAGCATGCATGCAAAAAATAAATCTGGTTTGATAAGCTATGCAAGGTCTTATCTCCTAGTTTTAGTGCAGGGCCAGTGACACTCTTTATCAAATATTCATATTGAAAATACTTTAATTTTAAATTGGATTAGAGGTCTCTTTTTTTATATTCTGTCATACATGTAATGTATACACATAAATAAATAGAATGTATATATGTATAAGCATGCACAGATAAATGTTTATATTGACATCTTAAAACACCTGATCAATTCTCAAAGCTTTCATTTATCATCACATCAATATTTGCTTATTGCAAGTCAATATGCCTTTCCTTTTCTTTTGTAAAAGAACATGAAAATAAAGAACATTGTCTTCAAATGCTTTTCTCTTTCTTTCCCTGTCTCTCCTTTGTCTTTGGCCAATGAATTTTTTATATAATTTTTTTTTTCTGACCAGGCTTTGCCATTGCTTGTGGTTTAAGTTTAGTCATAATGGACAAGGATTCTGATTCCTTCAGTTGTTGCTAAGAATGGGCCTCCAAAAGCAAACATTATTTTCTCTGATTATTTTGGCTTTTAATTATTTTTATTACTGCTTTTTAATGAACTGATATTTTCTTTTTCTCCCCTGCAAAGGCCTGATGCAATGTTGCCTAAAACTGATTATATGTTTAGCCAGTTGCTCTTTGCAAGCTTGATGACTCTTCACAAATATCTACTCATTATCATTGAGGATTTATTAATATGGAAAGAGAACAAGTTTTCTATTTTAAATTAAAATATTTTCTTTGTGTATCTATATATATTGTTTATGCTTTGTAATTGTTCCATTAGCTATCAATATTGAACTGGAGATAGTAGGTTCCAGTGTGTATAACCATTTCAATATATACAGCTTGCTTTCTGTTGAGTTTGTAAGATTAAAAATAATTGATATTTACAATTCTTTCTTACATTTGAAATGTGAAAATTGAGCTCTTATCAAACCCTGTCATGCAAATTGTGATAAGCAACTGATATTAAATGTAACAATTATTTATAAGTATTTATAATGTATAGTTTATAAATCCATGATGATATATATATATATATATAAATCAATAAGTTCCAGTGTTAAGTCAAAAACCTTAAATTTATTTAACCCTAAATTTGAACATTATTTACATTATTCAGACTATTGTCCTCATCTTTGTCACCATATTTATCACAACGTTTCGGCCGTTGCATGCTCCGGCCTTCTTCAAGTGGTTGGAATGTCAAACTGAACCGTTTATTTCGCTCACTGGGGTAGACTGTTCTAGTTCCACATGCCATGTTTGATGGATGTGTCTTCAAGGACACATGGCACAGTGGATAAAGGCATTGGTTAGATCCAGTGACAAGACCCAAAGAGTGTGAGTTCAATACTCCGTTAAGGCAGTGGAGAACTTTCAGAGGGAAAAATTAACAGGAGATTACTGATAGCTGACATCCATCAAACATGGCATGTGGAACTAGAACAGTCTACCCCAGTGCGCGAAATAAAGGGTTCAGTTCAACATTCCAACAACCTGAAGAAGGCCGGGGCGTACAACGGCCAAAACGTTGTGATAAATATGGCGACAAAGATGAGGACAATAGTCCGAATAATGTAAATAATGTACATAATACCTCATCTCAGAAATATAGACAGACTCTAAATTTGAATTACTGCATTTTTCATTTTCAATAATAAAAATTTATGTCTTTATATTTACTTGAATATTTTTAAATTCTTACTATTTTGGAAATCTGTTTTAATCAACATTTGATTTTAACTCCCCAGGAACTACAACTTTAGTATTCTAAGAAGTACTTAATAGTATGCTAGACTTGGTAGTGACTCGGAAATCCTGAGGAGTGCAGGGTGGTTGAATGGTTAGTGCAAGAATCTTCCAAGAATGTCATTAAGTAAGCTGAAAAAATGCTTTTGAAAGACCATCTTGAAAGAACTCCTGAATATTATAAAGTGAACCCTCCTTTGAAACTGTTGCACAGTGTTGTTTTAATAATGTGAACAGTATTCAACTTCCTGTTTGACTGTTTATGCTACACTTCATTTGTCCTATAACCAACATATGCAAATAGGTAAATCCTATTTGCCAATCCCACTACATTACCTTTCAGAAAAATTAACAAAATATTGACCATTTTTGAAAATTTGTAACATTCAACCAATTCCTTCAACCTCCAAGTAGTACAGTTGAATTCATTAAGTTTATAAATTTAAATGCTATATTTCCTGACATGAAGAACACTCCAGTTTTG
This sequence comes from Acanthosepion lycidas, assembly GCA_963932145.1. Taxonomy (NCBI): domain Eukaryota; kingdom Metazoa; phylum Mollusca; class Cephalopoda; order Sepiida; family Sepiidae; genus Acanthosepion; species Acanthosepion lycidas. Next base: position 45,787,767 of record OZ010588.1, on the reverse strand, counting down.
CAAAATTTAGAGAAATAAGTAAATATAAAATTTAACTTTGAAAAGTAACCTTTGGCCTGTTAAATAATAATACTTACTCTCTGAATATTTTTGTAGACATTTACATGAGAATACATTTTTGCATATCAAAACAATCTCAGGCAAATGAATGACAAAGTGGAAAAAATTCTGTGTAACACATTTCATCCTGTAGAAGGACTTCACTGGATTGACATTTATACATGTATATGGCACAAATACAATTTTGGAGTACCAATGATGATCAAACTCACTACACAGGTCAGCTAAACTTCTTCAACTGTTACCCAGTAGTGAGGCACCCTTCTAAATTTTATTGTATTGCAATTTGAAAAAAGTAGCATTACTTTCATTCATTCAGCTTTGAAAACGATTTCCATACAACTTAGGTAACATTAGTTACCTCCCTTGGATCGTATTGGTCAAAAGGAAAAAAAAATGAAAATAAGGTTTGTTGTTTTAGAGACGTTTCAATGAATATTACAATTAGGATGCTCACAATATTAACTATTTTTATTAACCAAGCCTTTTCTCACATATTGGATTAATCTTTAACTTAAAACAATCCTTTGAATATCAGTAGCAAACATTTCAAATTGTCTAGTAAAAACCTCCCTAATCTGTTTACACTGTACAGTGTGTATCTACTTTTGTCCAAGTTTTTCAGTGAACTTTATCAATTAGTGAATTTAGTTTTATATCTAATAATTGATTCAGATGTTTTTACAAATTAATTTTTCCTTATCATATTTGAATTTAAACTTCTCAGTCCTATATAAAATAAACGTGACAATTCATTAAATATACAAATAAAGGTAAATATTTATCCCAGGCTATAAGAAATATTTGAAATAAAAAGGGCTTGTACTTGTATACTTCTAGGTGACATTTTAACCAAAACTAAACAGTTGTCAGTTTTTCATCTCAGACTTTCAAAATTTTCAGTTATCAAATATCAATTTGTTTGGAAAGTAGTGTCATATTTTGGGGAAAAGAAATAAATCTTTTTCAGATGTAGAAGTTACATTTATTTGTCAAAAACATGATCATTATTATTATCAATGACAGAAATTTACTATGAAACTATTTTTTCTGTGTTGAAAGAATCTGGAATTTGGGATAAAAATAATTCTAGTAATGTTGAATTACTTATTTTTATTTTTTAAAAGGTTTTGCTACTGAAAATGTAACTCAAGAATATGAAAAAAAGGAAAGTATAATTGGAATTATTCCAATAGTTTTAAGGACAGAAATATAGCTAAACATGAAAGCCAAAAATTTATGTACTTATTTTATTGATGACACATCTTTTTATTCTGTATTTTTAATAATTCATTCATTTTTCTAATTGAAAATCTATAAATTATATGAGATTTCAAAAGTAATGTTACGTTTTTGGAAACAATAAAAACTATTCAAATGTAACAAAATTTAAATTTATTTATCAAGAAGATAATCATCATTTTAGTAATGACAAAAGGTTATTTCTAGTTCCTAATGTTGAAAAAATGTCAATTTTAGTAATGACAAACTTATTTTTTAATGTTGAAAAGTATCTGATTTCTGTATTTAAATCAAATCTAATCTCTAAGGTCCTGTTAAGGAATTGGTTAAATGTGATAAGTATTTTCTCTTACAAGCTCTTAGAATAAGAAAATCGCATTAAATCTCTATTGTCAACAACTTGAACAAGTGAAAAGAAATTTTGTCCCAAATCGCTAAGTTTGGTCGGTAGAAAATATGTCATTGTCCAAGAAAACAATGCAGATTGTTAAATTGAGATATTTTTTTATCACACCCTCTTTGGGTAGCTTAGAATTTCCATTTAATCAAATCAGTGGAACACTTTCTTTATAGTAAAAACATTTTTAAAAGTAAGAAAGAGATCAAGTTATCACTATCAGAATTCTTTTCATCCAGAGTCCCAAATTCTTTTATAAATGATAACTTTTTTTTTTAATAAATAAATTTAATTTTTAAACAAGTTTTCATTCTTTCTCTAAAAATGTGTATTACTCTCTGAACAATCCAATATATATTAAGAATACTGAAAACATATTGACTCAACTAAGACACCCTTCAAAAAATTATTATATATTTGGTCAGAAAAGTGGGTCAAGTTGAAAACTTTCTCATTACCCTCTTGTACTTCCAAATAACTTTCACATAGAAAAGAGGCTTTTTTGCAAGTTGTTGGAAATTGTTTTAAAATATGATGTGGGGATTTGGGTAAGCTGAGAAGTGCATCCAAATGATAGTGGAGCCAAGAAAATGTTTTTAAACATGAAAGTTGAGTCCTGGTTATTTTACACTTATGACTGATATGACCATAAGGACTCATCCAGCTACTCTGGAGTGCAAAATTTATTACATGTTCAAGAGTTGCCAAAATAAATTTTAAAAAAGTTCACAAACCTGCTTCTGTTTTTCTATTCATGAGAAATATTTATTAATCATAAAAATTTAATTATCTTGCATACATGTATGGTTTATTTGGTAAACCGATGACAAACTTTTCTTATTGAATATTTAAAAGGCCCTAGTAAATATAGAGGTCATAATCTTCTAGAAATAAAAGGAATATTAGTTTGTAAAAAGATAGGTTCTTGAAGTTTAAAGAGTGGGATGAAATCTGATTGGAATGCATCCAGCTATTTTAAATATCTCAAGGACCAATTATTTGGCTTTGATTTAATTTGGTAATCAGTGAACAGATACCCATAAGGTTACTTAGCTGGCAGTGAGACATCATAGAATGAGTTTATAATATTCTTACATTCATAATTATCAAGTAAGTAAATTCATCATATCCTGTGCAGGGTTTTTGGTAAAGCATGGCATCATCCAGGGCTGTCAATCACTCTGTGGTGCAGATTTAGTTTCTTGGGACTACTCCCAAATGCTAAAATTGTAGTTGAAATAATGTAATTAATATTTGGTATAATGTAATAAGACAGCTTATGTAATCCTAAAAAGGACTTTACAGATTGTTTAGAAAAATAGAAAGAATGCTAAGATAAGTGAGGTGGGAGGAGTCCCAAAGGAAGTACTTTGAAGGAGATTACATCACTGCCATAAATAGGCTACTTTTTTTTTAATATTTAATTTTTTTCTTATATTAATGACTGAAATATGTTCCATATTGATTGATTTGCTTTTTACAGCTTATCAACCCTTTGCGGGTTACTTAAAGCCCCAAAATTTTGTATTGTAAGAATAATACTTTTTTTGTAATTGAATATTGCATTAACACATTTTTGGGAGATAACAATAATTTTTTTCCAGATACAAGTCCTTCTATTTAACCCATAGCTGACTGGAGAAGAAATGGATTCATACCTTTCCTAAGGGTATTTGTGCGTAAGTGGTTGTAAGAGATATGTCTCAGACAAATTTTGTATGGGTCTATATCAGAGCTTCTGCTATACTTTATGTAAACATCTTCCTGTCTCCACTTCTCTATCACATAGTAATTATATATAAATATATATATATATATATATATCTGAATACAAGGTTGGTATAGATGGAATAAAATTCCAGTAACCAAAAACACAATTTTTTAAAAAGTGCTCTACAAGGTAGAGTGAATAATTATATATATATATATATATATATATATATATATATATATATATATATATATATATGTATGTTCCGGTAAGGGATATATTTGAACGAAGTAGCTAAGTGGTTTTGGCTACTATAACCAAGTAGAATACGGTAGCCGTAATCGACTGGTATGTGTCGTAGTCGCAGGTAAGAAGTATAGATCAATGGCGCAGTCCAATGGCCGTCGTTATAGATTTAGCTTTCAGACTAAGGCTCTTTAACTCTTGTACCTACATGTCTGTCAGTATTTATGACGGACACCAGCCAATGATATTCCAGTGAGGGGGTACACAGGTGTACGCATATTCCATTATATCAAAATATATATATATATATCTATAAATAATATTAGTGGGTGTACTTTTATATATATATAAGTAATTTTATATATATATATATAGAGAGAGAGAGGGAAAGAGAATTACTTCATTTATTACAAGGGAACACTAAAGGCACACCCATTAAGCACTGGTTTACAAAAGTACCTAGTTAACCACTTCAATATCAAGTGCAAATATATGAAAGAGAATATTGCATTTCTGCCTGAATTTCTGGAATGAAGACTTATCATTTATACTCATTTTTACATGTGGACTATTGTCCTCAAATTTGTTATCACAACTCTTTGCACAACAGTTAAAACATTGAGATAACAACAACAAATTTGAGGACAATAGTCTGCGTGTAAATAGTGTAAATAAAGAATATTGCATATATCATTGACTTTTCTTTAGAGACTGAATATAAAAAATTATTTGCAGTCATTATCTATATTAATCAGCAGATAGGTTAAGTTTAAGTTCCCTACAGCAAATTGTCCTAGTGGATTAAAGCTTGGTTCATGAATTTGGTGACATAGTAGATGTGAGTTCAATCTCTATGTTGACCAGTGTGTACTTTGACTCAGTGGAAACAAGCAAGCAACAACTGAGCAGTACCTTAAATAAAACTAGATAATATCCTTAGATCTGTGGAGTAGAATGAAAACAGTCTACCCCTGTACATTAAATAAAGGGTTCAGTTCAAAATTCCCTGTAGATTACCCAGATCAATATTCACCTGAAAAAGGCCAGGGAGAATGACAGCTGAAATATTATGAAACCAATAATCTGAATATAAATAGTGTAAATAATGATAACTCCTCATCCCAGAAACTCAGACAGAAATTGCCTGAGTTTTAGAGAAAATAGATTCTACTAACCTCTCTCTCTCTCTGCTTTAATTACCAATTGGTCTCAACAAATTAATTCAAAAATTTAGATTTATCTTTCTCAAATCAGAATTCAAAACTTTTTTTTATCTGTGTTTAGACACAGATGGGAAATATGTATCTACCTTGACTACTAAGTGGGCTCTCATTCAGTGATGATATATATTTTGGGTCATTCATTTAACAAAACCTGTTTGGATGAATTCTTGCTACCTTCTCTCTCTCTTATATATATATATAATATATATATATATATATATATATATATATATATATATATAGAGAGAGAGAGAGAGAGAGATACATAAATTTTAAATGAATACATAAATAAAAACAAAAGCTGACTTGAAATTGGTTAAAATCTAATTTCTAAAATGATTCAATTAAAATAAAAATCAAGTGTTCATATGCTTAACCTGAATCACGTTTTGTCTCTAATGTAGATTTTGTTAAAATTTTTTTTTTCCTGATGATGTTGATTCATCAGAGATACATGTCAAGATAGAAGTTTTTGAAATTGCCTTAAATATTTAAGAAACATACACGCACATATACAGTTATTCAATAAGTATGATGATGAAAATAAATTATTTTACACAGTATATTTGTTCTTTATTATAAATTTTCTTGTCAATGCATGTTATCCAATGGTAAATCATATAAATAGAATATTGAAAATTTCAAATCAAAATTCAGTTCATAATCTCAAGGTGATGTGTTGGGTTGAGTATATTTATAAGGAAGAAAAATATGTTTAAGAATAAACATTTGCTGGGTAAAATAAACGTTTTTCATCATTAGATTATAGATCAATTGACAAACATATATGATGACTGCTTAAGGTATGTGTCATGCCTTAAAGCATTAAATCAAGGATTAAGGAATTAAAAATAATACTATTTTAATTAAAAATTTTAATTAATTAAAAGTAATAGCATTAATTTTAAATGAAATAATACAATGCAGAACATTACATTAGTATTATCATATATACTCAAGTATATAGTAAATATTAGGTTGGTGCAAAAATAATGACGTAATAATGTCGTTAAAAAATACGTCAAAAACGACATTGTTACGTCATTATTTTTGCACCAACCTAATAATTTTATGATCAGTTTTTTTTACACCCAAAAAATATGGGATTGGACTATACACAGATAATTTTTTTAAATCTTAAAAATCGTTCATCTTCAATGACTGGTTGCACTATACACAGGTAATTTTTTGTCGGGGAGGTGGCTAAAATTCATGCCCAAAAGTTCATGTGTTGAACTATACATGAAACATGAAGCCAGTTTATAGACGAGTATATACTGTAATTCTTTTACAGTAATTGTCTTCTGCACAATCAACTACAGATTTTGCATATAAAAATCACAAAAAAAAAGAAATAAAAAAATTTAAAACATCCTCTGTAGACCTGAAAACTATTTCTTTTTTTTTTTTTTTTTTTTTTTGCTTTTAACATTTGCAGTTACTTGAGTTAGTAGATAGGACTAAAGGTTGAGTTTTCATCACAACTATAAAATCTGTGAGACTTATTATTCAAACAAGAAAACTTATTCTTATGCATACATACCATGTGTGTGTGTGTGTGTGTGTATATATATATATATATATATATATATATATGGGATGTGCAGCTGGCATAATGGCTAGCATCTCAGAACAAAGTATTGACAAACTGACCGCAAATTCCAGTCAAGTTGTTTATAGTCACTTTTGCACAAATAACCTTTAGACAAGTATAAACCCATCTCTTTCCTCTCCAGCTATTGGTTAAATCAGACTGGACTCTTCAGTCTTGGTTGGTAACCAGTCTAGGATAAGGACTAATCTGAATTCTAAATCAGTTGGGCATAGAGCTAGCAACTCTATCCCATAAAAACCTACTTGTTATAGAAGCTACAGTAGTAACATTTAGTGTGTTGAGAACCTGTGGCCTATAGTCTTTAGTGGAGTCTATCGAACTTGAATGAGTGATATACAGGGTGTCCCTAAAGTCTGGGCATATAGGCAACAATGCATATTTTCAAGAAATTAAATTTTCAACATTTTATTGTATTGGCATATTAACAAATAACATCTTCAATATGATTTTTGATGCAAAGGTGGATGTGCTTTGCAAGATTCACATGAACAAGATGCAATAACTCCACATTGCCATCAATTTTAGCATATTCACTCATTATGTGTTCAATTAAGTGTGTTGCATATGTGACTTTCATTAAGTACACATTCTCCTTTAGCATACCCCAGAAAAAGAAGTTGATCCTCTCTTTTGACAAAACATGTTTAATTTGTGAAGGTATATATATATATATATATATATATATATATATATATATATATATATATATATATATAAAATTCAATTTAAATAGAAAACAGACAACCTTAAGGGTTCATTGGTTAAAATTCATTTCCCCAGGGATATGATTTTTACCCGGTTCATGAGATTGCACTTCCAAGGACGAACATTGGAAGTGCAATCTCATGAACCGGGTAAAAATCATATCCCTGGGGAAATGAATTTTAACCAATGAACCCTTAAGGTTGTCAGTTTTCTATTTAAATTGAATTGATAATTGCTCTGATTTGACATTGAGCTCTCTGGATTACATCCTCCTTGGGATTATCCATACAGATTACCAAACTTTTCATTACTTAATATATATATATATATATATATAAATATATATATATATATACACTCACTAATAATAAATATATTTTTTAAAAAAGCCATAACTGTAACTTTCAAAATCACCTAACTACTTTTACTGAAATCAGTATCAGATTGATTTGGGTATAATACAGCAAGCTTGTTTGTGTAGAACCAAAGATATGAAATTCTGAAATTATCTTTGAGAGAAACCTGAAGAGTATAACAATATAAGCCAGAACCAGCATCACAAAACCTGGAGAAATGCAAGTGATATTAATTCAAGATTTTATGCATAAAATAGGAAAAGATGTTCACTAAAATTTGTCATAAGAAATAGACATTCTGTTTAATCACAGAATGTATCACAACTCATAGTCACTTTGATAATGAGCATAAATTAAGCTTAAAGTACTTTAGAATAAGGCAAAAGAACAATCTGGAGTTGTAATAAAAAGCAACTGAAATTAAAATGAAAGAAATACTAGAATAGAAAATAGCTTTTAATAAGGAGCAAAGCATCATAATAGTTATCAACATAGAAAATAATAGTATTATTTCTGAGATGAGGTATTGTAATTATTTATACTATTTACATTGTTTGGACTGTTGTCCTCATTTTCGTTGTTTATACTCATAACATTTTGGCCATTGATTTCAGGAGATTGTAAATTTGAACTGAACCCTTTATTTCATCCACCAGGGTAGATTGTTTTAGTTCCACATGTTCACCTATTGAACTCACTACTCATTGGATCAAGTCACTGGATTCAACCAACACTTTTATCCACTGAACCATGTGTCCTTGTGGACATCAGTGTACAAATTTTTAGGACTTATAAACCTAATGTCTCAGTAACCATTTTTTTTACCAGAGCAATTACAACTTCATTGTTGTTATTGTTTTTCCCTTGCACTTCATATTACTGGTTCCCATATTGTATTCATTTCTAAGCATAGGATATTTTTGTGACTTAACATATGTGCTGAGTCCTTGAGTTTTATATTTTCTCAGTTCTCCATCTATTATTTCAATCTCATCCCATAAGAGGCGGTGATGTCCCTTTTCCCTCCATATATGGTCAGCTACACCTGATTTTTCTATTTCCCCACATGTTTCAGCTTTATGGTGTTCCTGCACTGTAAAGTCTCTAGCAAGTTTGGTTCATGTAACTACTGGTAGATTTGTAATAGTGTGTTAAATAAGAGTAAGTCTTCTATCCCACCTCTCTTCATTTAAGGTCTTAACATCTGCTGATAAAGCAGAATGTTTTATTCATAAATTCTCTTTAAATTCAACTCTTGTCTCATCTAGAGTACTTTTGCCAAGACTTAGAACTGAGCCTCTACTGAGTGATATGCATATAACTCTGTCCATGGTTTCTGATATCATTTCTAAACTGGATCCTCACAAAGCATGTGAACTTGATGGTATCCCTGCAATAGTCCTTAAGAAATGTGCCCCTGAACTGTCTCCTGTTCTCTATAAACTCTACAATAAATGCCTAGAAGCTTCTTGCTTTCCTGCTTGTTGGAAATCTTCTGTAGTTTCAGTCTTTAAGAACTCAGGTTAACCATCTGATTGGCCTACCTTTTTGGCAAAGTACAAGATGCTCAAATTAACTCTGAATTGGTTAAACATCCCCCTCACAGCTTCTTCTTTTGGATAAGTAATATAGCTTTTAAGCTTTAAATAAGAATGGTGAAACTCAGGTCTGTTGATTTGGATATCTCAAATGCATTGTGAGGGTTTGGCACAATGGTTTTCTTCACAAGTTGAAATGTTCTATTTCTGGACAAATTCTTAAACTGATTCAGTTTTATCAAATCACAAAATGAATGTTGTCTTGAATGGCCACTCTTCTAAATCTTTTTGCATTAATGTAGGTGTTCCTCAGGGGTGTTCCTTGGACCTACTTTGTTTCTAATTTTCATAAATGACCTTCCTGATATCATCAGTTCTCAACTCAGTTTCTATGTTGATGACACAACTATTTACTCCTGTCTTAATAAGTCTGATCAATTCAATAAGGTCAAATTGGAAGCTAATCTAAAAAAATAACCTACAATCTGCTGTTAACTGGGGCCATGAGTGGCTTGTTAATTTTAACACCTCAAAAATGAAACTACTCACTTTTAATCATATGAGAGAATCCTTTTTACCTTTCATCATCATGGCTGATGCTAACCTCCAGGACAATGATTCGTTGCACCTTCTCAGACTAATGTTTTCAGCTGACATGAAATGGAAAGAGTATATTGAATCAATTGCTAAGTCTGCAGCTAAGAAAGTTGGTTCACTATATCGTGCTAGACAATTTTTCTTACATATTTATAAGTCTACCATTCATCCTTGCTATAAATATTGCTGCCACATCTGATCTAATGCTATATATATTTAGAGATTCTTGATAAAAACCAAAGAAGAATCTGAAATGTTATTGGTCCTGACCTGGCATCACAACTTCAGTCACTTTCCTACCATCCTAATGTTGCTTCCCTGTACTTTTTCTATGAATACTTTCATGGTAATTGTTCTGATAAACATTCCACTATGGTACCTACACTTTATGAATTTAAGTGCAGTTTTAGATTAGCAACAAGTTTTCATCATTCTACTGTTGAAATGCCTAGATGTAACCATAAGTTCTATGCTAATAGTTTCTTCTCTCGCACCTCTCTCTAGTGGTACTCTTTTCTGACTTCTTGCTTTCCAGTTAATTTTGATCTTAAATACAATGTCAATTGCTATCTTCTGTGTTTTTAATTCTTATTCCTTTATTGTCCTCTCTCTTTAATAGCAGTTTTTCTCATGTTCTCTAACATTCAGTAACCTCCTTGCATCCTAGTGTCTTTATTGCCTCTCTTGGGATGAAATGATTAAAAAAAAGAAAGGTAAAAACTGTCCTAGTTGGCAATAATACAAATGACAGGTGGACATAAAAAGGCACCTTTTATAATTTATCGTTAATTTGTTTATATAATATACTGACTATTGTTTTTGTCACATGGCAATAACTGTCAGTAAAATGATCCATTAAAATAAGTAACCAAGTAATCGTTTTTAAGTTCTTGGAATATTGGTGCCTTTTCAAAATTACTTAAATATTGTCATATTTTTTTCACAGTATAGCTAAACTAGTTAATTATAAAAGCATAAAAGATTTCCCAATCATTACAGATTTGTAAGTTAATGCACTAAATTCAATGTGTAATTCAGTAAAGGGTTATTATTTTCATCTTAGACAGGCATAATTCTTCTGTCTTTTTCAACTTCAATATACAACAATATGCATCACAATATTGTGGTACTCATGTTGTTGAATGAGGCTACAAACAAAGCAGCAGAAATGCTGTCTTTGTTAGAGTTGTCACATACATTCTCTGTAGGTGTATGCACATGAGTTAAACATAAAAAATCTATTTTTAAATTTAAACAATGTTTTTTACTTCAGTAAATATTTTCCAAAATTTTTCTGCTCTTCACTCTCTTGACAAATTATTACCTAAATTCCAAAATATTTTTATAGAATTTCATATAGTAATAAGGTTTCATTGACAATTTACTGATTGCCTATCCTGAGTAAATATCACCCATGCCAGAACAGGTAGAGATATGTAAAAAGAGTGTTCTTGCACAAATCCCAAAGTGTAGGGTATTTTGGGAAAATTGGACTTACTTCAGTATTAATGATCTGAGAGCCTAGTTTGCTAGCCATTACATTTTGACAAGAATAAGCATATATAAAATTATTTTATAAGCAGACTTTTTCAATACCCAGTCAGTTTATTTTTTTTTAATTTTTTGAAATCCATTTTTGTTATAAATGTCCCCAGCTATGTGTTATATAATAGGACTTGTATCTGGAAAAATCATTGTTATTCTCAAAAAAAAAATTGTTAATGCAATATTCACTTGCAAAAGAAAGAAAGAATTATTCTTACAATCCAAAATATGTTTCATCTTTAAATAACCTACAAAAAATTGATAAGCTATAAAAAACAAATAAATCATTTATAAATGTATATAACTAATCATGGTATTTTGTGTTCCTACCAATTAAACAAATATATATATAAGTAATACTAAGTTTGGATGTGTGGTGGTGTAATAGTGGTTAAGAATGAAAAATAAGAGATGAGTCTGTTACATTCACTTACATGCTAATATCTTTGGGAAAGGTATGAATCCATCTCTTCTCTCTCCAAATATGGGTTAAATAGCAGAAGAGACTGTACTCTATAGTCTTGGTTGACAACCAGAATAGGAGAGGGAAAACTTTGAATTCAAACCAGTTTGGAGAGGGTCAAACTTTGTCAAAACACACCACTTATGCTATAGTTACAGTACATGTCGTTCTCCTACGATGCTAATAGGTTACAAGACTCATAAATACTAAACTTAAGTTAGTCTGGTACAAGACTACCATTGTAAGGCATCTAGTGAGTTTACCGCTAATACCAGAGATAAGTATATGAACCTCGATAAAAACCTGAAATATGCTGATTTTTCTCTGTAGACATGTCTTGGAATATTAGTACAACATAATATTCCTCAACCATATTTCTTTCTATTTGGCTTCATACTAAGTAGTATTTTTATTGATTGACTGATTTGGGTTTTATGATTTTTCAACTGTTTAGTGTTTCAACATGGTTAAGTAGAAAGAAATATAAACAGGAAATATTCTTTGTAAATATTAAATATATCTAAGAAAGTTTTCATAAAATATGGCTTCATATTTACAGTTTTTGCTTTTTGTCTCCTACTACATCTAGAAATATTTAGTTTTCTAATACAGACACAGAAAATAAATAGAAGAGTGATGAAGTAGTGGGTATTGATAAGGAACTTTGGATATTTTTTTAGTACCTGTTCCTTCAGGAGGTAAGAGATCATGGCTTGCTGCAGATTACTTTTCTTTATTATCTGCACATCACCATGACTTATTGTAAAATATAGTGGAGTGATTTCTCACTGCCTTCTACATGGATTTGAATTGTCCTTCTAGACTGGCCAGCACTCAAAGTATTAAATGAGTTATTAATTTTTTTTCAAAATACTATTTACCAACTGCAAGTGCATCATCTCTTATCTGAAACACTTAGGATCAAACACTTTTTGAAATTTGGAATTTTTACACTTCCTAATGATAATACAAGTACTGTATATATGGTAGATAATTAAATAAGTTGTTATCTAAAGGGAACCTACAACTCTTTTTTAATAGTCTCAAAGTTTTTAAGATTAAAATAAAATACCCATGAGCAAAAGAGGCATATTTGACCCATAGAGGCACTGAGACACAGTTGGGTGATGTGGGTTGAGCCAAGGCTACCTAAAAATAATAACTTCTGCCATGTTCTTTTTAGAGCCCAATAGATTACTAAAAAATAAAAACATGGGTCATGTTAAGTTGTTTGGTGCTAAACACAAACTTTTTGTGCAGATGAAATTCATGGAAAAATGTTTACCTTTCAGAGCAGTTTAATTTTCAGCATTTCAAATAAGGGATTGTCTACCAGTAATTTACTAGACATTTGAAAAGTAATTCCCTATTTCAAAATGATTATAAAACGTTTTGAAAATTTTGTAATTTCTTTGTTTTTTATAATTCATATCCATACAAGTTAATCTAATCTTCCCATATAGTTCAATTTATTTCTAATCTAAATGAATGAAGAAATTAAAGTCTGTATTTATTACACACAAACACTTCCATATAAACCAGGAGCATTACAGATGGGTATGGAAAAAATATAGAAAGCTGATTTTTTTCAGGGATGCTACTCTATAACCTACTGATTCAAAATTCATAAACTCCCCAGAAGACTAGGCACGACACATGGCATGCTATGGGAGGAATTGTTGGTGTGACACCAGCTAGAAATGTAAATGAATGTGAACTGCCATGGTCAACTAATATCCATGCTGCAGATGAGGCAGGTAAATTTGGTAAATTGACTCTCAAAAGGTATATTAGACCAGTGGTTCCTGGCCTTAAGAAATTGACAGTTGGTCCATTAGAACCACTAAATACTAAACCCTCTGGTCTTCTCTTAGCAACAGCCCTAGACACCGTGTGGCTATCTAGTTACTCTATATACAACCCATTGAAGTGTCCTTTATGGAGTGATTTCACCCAATCGGTCATTACACAGGGAGAGTTTGATGTAAACTGCATTCATAAACCAAAACCCAAGCCAGCTGGATACCATTCACACAGCCCTTTCTTTTGCACAGAAACTGACAGGTACAATTTGGGTGTTTCACCAGTTACATTTGACCAGCCAGAGAGTTCTTCCAATTTGCCAAACATTTTCATTTTCATGGGTGGATTTCATTTATTGATGTCATACCTAGGCTCTATTGGTCATATAATGGGTGAGTCTGGTTTGAATGACCGATGGAAAACAGTATATGCCACAACTCTGTGAAGCACACACTCAGTGGCCATGCCTATGCACAAGCTTTCCATGCCTACATGCTTTAATCTGCATCAGTCATGGCGAGGATGCTTGTGACTCTCAACTGAGCAGCATAAACTTTGATGAATCAGAATGGTTCATCAGATGCTTCTGAATCACTCATCCTGACTTGAGAGTCTTCTTACAGAGAGTGTACCCAGGTGCCCCAGATAGCCAAGGATCTAGAAGAGGAACTAACTCTGTCTAGTAGAAGCGAGAAGCTCTTGACCTGAAGATGGCCAGACTTTTATTGCTTTTCATTTGGGCAGAACATACAGGGGATTGTGAACTTCACTTACTGTGTGTTTCAAGAATGACCTGATTTTCCATGCTGGAGGCATACACCATATGTAAAGTGCTCAAGACTCTACCTAGATCAAATGAAGTAACCACCACAGGTTATGAGCAAAACCCAGTTTGTCAAGAGGATATTAGATGATTAGGTGATCCCATAGATTCTGGGCTGGTATTTTTACAGACCAAACAATTGAACAAACACTAATGAGACTCTTTAAGACCAGAGCAGGCTTAGCTCATGGTCAGGGAATAACTCCAAGTACCCAGTCAAAAACGGTTTGCATTTTGCTGCAAACTACTCCTGTGTGTGCCTCCCTCGAAAGTTTCTGTGGTACACGTTTTCATTACAGATCAACACACAGACCTCAGGCCTACTGCTACTGCAAAGGATGGTGAACATTTCATCAACTCCTACTTATCCATACATTCACCATTTTCTTACAGCAGAGATTATGCTACTAAGCTGGTAAGCATTACCACAGAAGTTATAGCCCCTTCATCTGCCAATGCAGACAGTGCATTTCACCTTGGTGAGGAAGCTGCAGCAGGGCTGACCAGTATGAACTATGCTGATTCTAAACTCAGAAGAAAAGACAAGGTGGTGTTAATTGGTTCAGCAAATAACAGTGCAGAAGTTTGTGGTCAGCAAGTGGAAATAAAACCTCTCAATCTCTTCATACGTTTAACATGCATCATATGGTATCACACAGAGGTGCAAGGTAACCTAAACTATGAGTTCAGTAAACAACCCCCTGCCCTTTTTGAGAAGAAGAATACCAAAAGTGATTTTGCTAAAGAGTTAAAAGTCAATGTGGAAAAGTTATCAACAGAAGCTTTACCAAACACTATGCATGTGATAAAAGGAGGCCATCTTCTGCACAATGTGTTCTGGCCACCAAGCTGCATTTACATGAATGTTTATGACAACTATGTCAGTTATGTCATCAACAACTATGGACCTGATTCTTGGATGGGTACCCAGATTTCAGCATGTCAACAAAGGTAGCAGAACAAAGTCGCCATGCTCAATGGCAGAATGTATCCCAAGATATTCTGTTTGAAGTGAGCTTACAGCTAACCAGTAACCAACACTCAATTTTAGTAAATTGTCAAAATAAGGCAAGGCTCATTGCTAAATTGATGATGGTACTTACTGCTGTAGGCATAAAATGCCACCAGAGTACAGCAGATGCAGACATTCTGATATGTAGCACTGCAATTGAAGTTGCAGGTAGCACTCAAAATCCACTTATAGTAGCTAAGAGAGATACTAACTGACTTGTCATGTTGATTGATAAAGCTCTCTCAAATCTATACATGCAATATGCCAGATATGCTATCTATAGCACAGACAGTATCAAACAAGCACTGCATCCATGGGCAAGAGGTCACCTTCTTGTTGCTATTGAAATTCCTGGGTTTAACTAAAAGTGCTTATCAGAGAGGACCAGCAGATCCTTGACATCTTCAAAAGGACAGATGCAACATATGATGACATTGCCAGAGCTGGTGAGATGTTTCTTCTCAAGATATATTGGGCAAATTGCTCACACAACAACTCTAGACAAGCTGAGGTTCATCTTGTATTTAAAGAAGATGAAGATGTCACTTTTAAAATTTGACCTTGCCAGCCTTCCTCCAACATCCTCAGCAGTCAAATTCCATGCATACCGTGCTTACTTTGCAGTTCAGGAGTAGTTAGGGAATGAAGGACAATTGGAGCCAATCAAGTGGGGCTGGCAGCTGTGTGATGGCACACTAAATCCAATATTTAATGATAAAGACCCAGCTCCTCATATCTTACACATGATTTCATCTAGATCTAAGACAGGATGTGGTAAAAGATGCATGTGCAGAAAATCAGGACTAAATTGCATGAAAATGTGTTCCAACTGTATTAGGTTAAATTGTACAAATACTTCCCCTGTTGATGATAATGAAGATGAATAATTTGGAATGATAGAACAACTAAATACACAGGATTTAACTGTTTGCATAATTTCAACAGCACTTATGAAACTCAAACTTAAGATTGCAGTATAACAGCTGCTGCATCTTGTTTGTATAGATTCATTAGACACTGCAGCATAGATTATCTTAAGATATTCATTGTACCTATAGTATTAGGTTGGTGCAAAAATAATGACGTAATAATGTCGTTTTTTGATGTTAAAAAATACGTCAAAAAACGACATTATTACGTCATTATTTTTGCACCAACCTAATAAAATGGTGTATTCTCTATACTGTTTAGGTTAGTAATCTATTTTTCAGGTCAGGTTGTCATTATATTTTAAAAATAAGGTAATAATTGGTTTTCTCATCATCAAATTCATTGTTAAAGAGATATCACACAGGTTTGTGAGCTGAATGATTAAAAAGTTATATGTGTTGTCTCAGCAGAGGTGGCCATCTTGGATTTGGGGCTCCTGAAAATTTTAGGAACTTTTGGGGACTTTATGGATTTTGAATCAGTAGGCCATAGAGTAGCATACCTGAAAAAATAAGCTTTCTATTTTTCTTTTTCCATGTTGATGCATTAATTTTGCTACGGCTCTGGTCTAATATTTATTTCTGACATATAATGACTATTTATAAAGAGTTTTTACTTGCTTTTTTATGTAAGGATGTATCTCCTTCTTATCATTGATTTTTATCTTTGCTATTGAATATATAAATCATATTTAAATTAGATTAATTAATAATGGTGAAGCTCAAGAAATGCTAACCTCTAGGAGAGTGACTCATTGCACCTTCAAAGGCTAACATTCTCGGCTGACATAGAAAGAATATATTGAATCAATTACTGAGTCTGCAGATAAGAAAATTGGTTCACTATGTTGTGCTTGACATTTTTTCTCTCCAGAATCTTACATATTTATAAGTCTACCATTCATCCTTGCTTTGAATATTACTGCAACATCTGGTTCAGTGCTCCTGCTATATATTTAGAGATTCTTGATAAAATCCAAAGAAGATCCTGCAATATTATTGGTTTTGACGTGGCATTTCAGCTTCAGTCACTTTCCCACCACCATAATGTAGCATACCTGTGCCTTTTCTATAAATATTTTCATGGTAATTGTTTTAATGACCTTTCCTTCTATGGTACCTAGACTTTATGAATTTAAACACTGTACCAGATTGGCAACAAGGTCTCATTAATTTACAGTTGAATTGGCTAGATGTAACCCTAAGATGTATGCTAACAGTTTCTTCTCTCACTTGTGGAACTCTCTTCTGGTATCATGCTTTCCAGCCAACTTTGATCTTCAAAAATTTAAATGCAATGTTAATCATTATCTACTGTCTTCTTGATTCATTTCCTTTTATTGTTCTTGCTCCTTAATGTTTCTCTTTTTCTTATTCTTTCACACTCAGTAATCCCTTGTCTTAATGGCTTTACTACCTTGCTTGAGGTGAAATGAAAAAATGAATTCTACATAAATATAATCTAGTGAAATATAAAAAGATTTCTCTTTGAATTTCTGTGATCAGAAGTTATTATTTACATTTAAAGTCTTCATGTTTTTTGGTATTATCACAATGTTTCAGCTGTTATACTATCTGGCTTTCTTCAGGTGTCTGTTGATCTGTGTAACCTTCAAGAATCCTTCATTTAGACATGGACAGCAGATCAAGGACAATATACCTGCCTAGATCAAATAAAGCTTTCAGTTTAAAATTCCCAGATGGTACCCAGAGTAATAGACATCTGAAAAAAGCCAGATAGCAAAATGACTGAAATATTATAAGAACAACAAAAATGAGGACATTAGTCCAAATGTATACAATGTAAATAATGTTAACTCCTCATCCCCAAAATTTAGGCAGAAATCTGTCTATATTTTACTAAAGTATATTCTTGTGATAATAATGATAAAGATGAGGACTGTTCAAATGTAAATAATATAAAAAAGAGATTGAAAGGAAAATCTATTAGCCAAATTAAACTCAAGAGTGGAAAGTTGGTATATAAAACCTTAGACTGAAACACACACTTCCCCATTTTCAAAGGCTCAACTTTGATTTCAGTCAATGTCTATGAAATTGTAAGGATTTTTTTATTTGCTTGTTTTTTCACAAGTAGTTGCTTACTAAGTGTAGCTTAGTTTTAGCACATGGCCATATGAGGCACCTAGTGAGGATCAAACTCATTACTCAGTAATAATGAATATATGATACCGGCTTGCTAACCATTATACCATAAACAGGGTTTCAAAGAATATGGCTATACTAATTTATTAAGTGAAGCTTGGTTTTCACATAAACTCACAAATATGGAATTCCCAGTTAAAATTGAATTCACCACTCAATAGCAATGATCTGTGAGACCAGCTGGTTAACTGTTGTGCCGCAATAAGGCAACTTGAGTTTTGTTGAGTAAAGTATGCTTTCATAGATTTTACAAGAATATCAGGATCAATACATCAGAGCTTAATCTAACAACACCAAAAATTGGTTTCAGCTCAAACTCCATAAATTCAATTCTGACCCGACAATCAAATTTACAAATCAGTAAAATTCAATAAATACATAGAAAATAAAAATAGTGTCATATTTATTAAATTGCAATATTGTAATACTTGAATGTATTTGTACACAATGTTTTAGCCCTCAGAGCCCTGACTGGGCCAAGTCACAACATTTTATATACATATTTATCTGTTTGCCTATATATTGACATTTTTAGATGTATTTTAAATATTTAGCTGCAATTGCAATTTTTATAGAGTAAAAGCCTGCAAACTAAAGTTCAGCAGCTTCAGTGGTCAACTCTGGTGACCATGGTTTGGCTGTTCCTGCTACAGCTTGCTCACACTGCTATAATACAGCCAAGTATAAACATAAAACATTTGTTCAGCTCCATTTACCAGTGCAATTTTAACAGTGGGTGTCAAGCTGAGCAAATATCTGAAAAGGGTTGCTGAAGGAGAAAAGGTTAAGAACTACTGATGTAGACCTGTATTGTATAGACCTAATAGCTAAGTTATATGTTGTGTCTTTCATTGGAATAGTCCACCAACATAATTTAGAAAACAACAAGTGTGATGTGGAGTTATATCTGAATTAGTATTGTAGGCAGTAAAATTATAGGTCTCTTTTAAAGTTGATGATGGTTGAAGATAAATACAGAGAATTACTTTCTTTGACAAAATGTTTTTTGAGTGGTACAGATCACAACCATGATACTTTAATATAAAAAAAGTTTAAAAAAACCCTCAAAGCTGAAAGCCTTATGAAGGCTACAGAATGTCTATAACCTCATATTAACATATAAAATAATAAATTTATTCAGATGTATCTATATATGTGTTATTCAAATGTATTTCTAATTCTTTTGGATTTATTTATTAATAAAAATTGATGTTGAAATTAGTTTATTTGCATAATAAAACCTGACATCCCCAAAAAAAGTCATTATCAATATTTTTATAAGGATAGATATTAGAAACTGAAACTCACTTTATATATTGTTAATATAAATAGAAATATACCCTGAAAATTTTACCAATGTAGATTAGTTAATAATACTATTTTGAAAACATTTTCAGGTTTTATTCTGTGAAATTCCTTCCTTTCTACTGGATATCGAGTAGAAATTGATATTGCTTTGAGAATTATTCATATTAAACAGACAAGATTAACTTTTGAATATTATTTCTTTCATTTTAATTTTAGTTACTTTTCATTATTAATATTCTTCACCATCAATTTTATTTTCTAAATTTTAATTTCATTGTTCAAAAATTCATTTTTCTTGAAACAGATGTTCACAATATTTGCAAGCTGTTTATGAAATATGACTTGAAAAAAAAAATAAATGCAACCTGCAATATAATTTTTACAACCAATTGCATGAATCATAAGACACAACAATAACTTAAAATGTAAATAATGGATGTTATTTTGTTTATTTTTAAACACTAATTAGTTAATTATTCCTGTTTAGAATTGAAGGTAAAATTTGATGTTTTTTTTTGTTTGTTTTTTTTTGCTTTTAAACAATTAAGCTTTGTTATTCAAGTAAAGAAAAGATGGAATTTCATTTCAAGAGTTGTCCAGATTATTGATACTTTTCTTTTTGTTGGCTTACAGCCACATCACATTGAAACACCAGTTCCCATACAATCACTGAAGTTAAACAATATTGAGCCCATCAGTACCTAGATGGGTGATTGCTTGAGAATACCGGGTGCTGTAAGCTTGGATGTGCAGGTGGTGTAATGGATAATGGCTCCAATTTCTCATTGGAAAGCCAAATTCCAATTCCAGTTAGGTTCATAATATACACTTATGTGCAAGTGCCCTGGGTAAAGGTATGAATCTATGGTGGTGTGGGGCTTAGGGGTTAAAATGAACAGTTGATTTAGCCACGCCAAGAAGATTAATGAAGGATGATAATGATGAGGAAATACATGGATAATTTTAACAAAACAAGATAAGGAATTTATTTACAAATTTACATGCTTGAAGTTCTGTCAGTAGCTCATTTCAGGAAAATAAATCAGAAATTTTTAAAGTCCGCAGTTTTAATGAATTATCATGAAGAGGATATGTTCATACAACAGATTAAATGATATGACACAAAATAATATTAAAAAATGTTTAAAACAATGGTAAGAGAGTTTGTATATGTTCAAAAGTAGATGAAGAGAGTTTAAAATACTTAGCTTTCTTGGATTGTTGAAGGAAAACTCTTTGAAGTACTGCATGCTTGGTTAAAAGCCGATAATATAATTGATGAATGATTTTACACTGGCAAGAACTTGAATGCTGGTCGCTGGCTGCAAGGAACTGAAACAAAACCTTTCATATGACTTCAAACAATCTTTTCTCATTAATTTAATTTTTCTCCTATATCAAAAAGAATTTTTCATGAGCTTGCTACTTTGTTTTCTTTCTCCTTCTGAGATCACTGGCTAATTTTTGTGGCGACCAGGTTTTCATTGGTCCAAAAGCAATTTCACATAGGCTCACAAATTTATTTCTGTCTTTTTCTCAGCTCACCAGTCAATCTCTGTGAAGGTGAGGCTTTTATTGATCCTTTCTGTCTTTTCCCTCAGCCTTCTGAATTTGAAGGGAGTAGGTAAAGGGAGTTATTATTTCACACTCATTACAAATCTACCTTTTCTCCACTCTAGCTATGGATTAATTAGTAAGACTTATATTACTAAACCATTATCATCTCCCAAAAAAAATCATTCTGGCTTTAAATAACTTGCAAAAGGTTGATAAGCTGTAAAAAACAAATCAATCAACCATTTTGTTACCATGACTGCCAAAAGCTACTAGTAATTGAAATGAAAAGCAATTGAAATCAAAATGAAAGAAATACTAAAAAAACAATAATAATGACTAACAATTCTTTTTCTTATAGTATTCAAGACATAGACAATCATAGGTCTCCACTTCTTCCTGTCCTTTGTAGCTTAGAAACGTTTGTTCTTTAACCATCCCTCTTAATTCCTGCTTTGCTATCTATTTATACAGAACTTTATACAAAATTAGGTAGGCTATTCACTGTTTTACTCTGCCCCTCTTGCTATCAGCATGTCCTGTGAGTGTTAAATTCCCCAAGCCTCCTTTCCTCAGAAACTTTTATTTCTTTCTGATTGTAAATGTAAGAGTCCTTTTTATTCCCATTTTTCTTAAATCTGACAATGTTCTTTCTAATAAAAGAATTCAAGATATTTCTAAGATTTTTCAAATCTGTTAAGGTTATTTAATTTTTGTGTGAGACACCTAGTAAGAAAATTATCTCTTTATATAAAAAAGGACATGTATATATTATTATACTGCAAAGCTTTTATGATTAGTCTCTGTAAGTTTAATTTCAGCTCTGAGGGGTTATTAACTGAGCTTACATCTGTTTTATTAAGTTGTTATAAAATTATATGCAATTCACTGTTTGTCATTACTATTCTTGTAGAATCAAAGAAAATGCTTCTTTCTTTCTTGGAAACAGAACATTGTATAGGATTATGTAAATGGATTCAGTATACCCAATTCCCTTTCTCAGTACATTTAACAATTGTTGCAACTGCTGAGTTAATGATACTGTAATGATAGCAACAAATAAATTACTAAATAACCCCCAACACTCTACTAGACTATGTAGTAGTCTGGAACAAAAATAATTAATAATAAAAGAAAAATTAAAAGTTAAGCAATAAAAACACTTTAACATAAAGATAAGAGTAGTAATTAACTATAAAGAAAAAAAATGTTGTATTACAAAAAATAGTTAATATAGAATACTCCCATGATCCATCAGAACAAGCATTTTATCACCAAATCAAACAAAAATCAAAACTAACTTTCTCTTTGTTTTTTAACCACTGAAGGAGATAGATATTCTGGATAGTTCTCTGATAAAACATGTTGTCACCAATAGATAAACAATATTTCTGTATGAATATATGTTCTTTAAAATATGCAATCATTTCTCTGAAATGTATATTAAAGCATTTTATCATATTGTCTATGCTTATGTCATTGTATCTTATATATGATTTTGTTTGTGATGGTATAATCCCATTATGGTCTGATGATGCCCTTTTCATCCATCAAAAATACACATATAAAAAAAAATTACATTCAAAGAAGACCAACACATCACCAGAACACCCACAACAATACAAATTAATCCCATCAGCTCACATAAAAGGAAAAATGTTTAGCTTTTAAAACTCAACTACAAAACCTATGCCCACTCTTACCTTCATGAATATGTCACATTCAGAATATTGTTTCAAATTCTAACTCATTATTTCAATCCTTGCTGTTTTTAACAACTATATTCAGTCACTACATTCTTCAACTCCAGATTGTTTTTCTTTTATAATATCAGGTCCGAGCATCAAAAGTTCTTACAGATGCTCAGATATAGAACCATCTAGAATAGAAAAATTCAGCTGGATGAATTATACACTTTAGGGAGGCTGAAGAATGCATAGGATAAAATGTAGTGTTAAAAACAACAAGAATAGTCACATATATTTTTTCCAGAAGTGTTTTATTTGCAAGTTATATTTTATATGAATTTAAGATAAATTATAGTATTTTCAGTTTACTATTGTATTCATATTTCAGGCTTGGAGGACCAGACCCACTTGATTATATAAGTATGTATTCCAATAATGGAGACCATGACCGGAACATACCACCTCATTGGCATTATATCACTTTTGGCTTTAGTGATTTACATGGAGATGATAGAGTTCACTCGTGAGTATTGAAAAACATCAGGCTAGAGATTTTATTAAAATCTGCTAAATAATTTTTAAAAAATAAAACAGAAATTTTTTTTAAAATAATAAATGTTTATATTTTTTATATAATGACATGCTGAGAAGAATCATTATCATCCCAAAATTTGTTTAGACTATCAATGTTATTCTTTTTGCATTTTGTTTTTTTCAATGTTTCTGCTGACCTTGATCTTCCTCATAAAAAATTTTCTAGCATTGCTTAACATATGCAGCTGCAGAAAGTAGTGTGTCAAAAGGACAGTTTTACTCTTGACACTGCTCTATACTCCCTCAGCAATTTTTATTGTTTTAAAAAGTTATTTTTAGAATTTTAATAAAACCCAAACATATATTAGGTTGTTACACATGAAATGATGCATTTTTTTGGTTGCTTGTTGATCTGGTCATCTAATAAAGTAACCTTCTTCGTATATAAAAACAATCTTGACTTATTCCTTTTTGATGCGATGAGAAATGAATACACTTTGATAAAAGTAAGAGTAGGCCAGTGGTTAGATGCAAGTGAATTACCAAAACAATACTCCAAACCCCTCCACTGCATCTAAAAAGTTAATGGCTACTCTATGGTGGTCTTTCAAATGGGTTATTTTTTTTATTTATTCTTGCTTCAAGGGAAAACAATATCAGCAACTTTGTATTGTAGAAAAATTGAGTGTATGCATGAAAAATTGAAAAAGAAACATCCCTGACTTGTAAATAGGGATGGCCCAATTTTGTTGCCTGACAACGCACAGCTACATGCTTCTCATTAACTGTCTAAAACCTGCATAATGTGAATTATGAAATTTTGCCACATCCTCCATATTCACTCGATATCTCTCCTACTAATTATCACTTATTTAAGCATTTTGAGCTTTTTGTATGCAATAAAGCATTCTCCAATAAGGAAGAGGTAATAAAAGCATTTGAACTGTTTATTACATCAAAGGATGAAAATCTTTTTAAAGATGGGATCAAGAATTTAAAGGTACATTGGAGAACATTCATTTATCAATGTGGTGCCTATTTCAACTAAATAAATTAGTTATTTAACATTTCAGAAGCATTTTATTCATTTCCAACAAGTACATTTTCATCTGCATGTTAATCACACATATCTCAACTATACCATTCAACTCTTTTACTTTTCAGCCTATGAAGAACAGATCATACTCAAACTACATAGGCATATTGGCAAAATAAAATTCTCCCAATCTGAAGGAGGTTCTGTGGGTTACCCCCACTTGTTTCTGCCAAAAGTGCTCATTAGAGGGCACTCTTGAAGTTTATGAAAAGGCAATCATATTCTCTCTTTTTAACTCTTGTTTCCAGATGTTGTCACATGCAGAATAAGAATGTTGCTGGCATGGCACATTTGTTTCCTTGGTCCTCTGATGATTTTTTAACTCTCACACATGTAGATAAACACACATATCTATCACACACACACTTATTTCGCATATACACAAGCAAGCACATTCTTATACCTAGTTTTAATGTATTTTCCTTTCATTTAAATTATGTACACATGTAATTCCTTTTGTTCATAACATGCATTCTTATTCATTTTAAATTCCATGTTTCAGGAGCCCATAAATATTTAATATAAAATATCTATACATATCACAACCAAAGACATGATACCCGCAACATAATGGTGACCTATTTGTACCCAAATATACTAATATCCCGCAACACAGGTAACTGTTATGAATATAAATTATAAATTTTGAAAAGGTGTATTTTCCAGGCACTTTTTTCATTTGCACTCGCCACATAAATTCATTAAAATAAGTCACAAACATTTAGACTTATATATTAAACACCATTTATTTATTAGTCTGTTTATTTACAAGAATAGTGTTTAAAACTTTTGTTAATTCTCGAGAAAAAAAAGAGAATGTATAAATCCTGATTCATATGTTTGGGTTTTATTAAAATTCTAAAAATAACTTTTTGACACAATAAAAATTGCTGAGGAAGTATAGAGTAATGTCAAGAGAAAAGCTATCCTTTTGTCACACTGTTTTTTTTTTGTTTGGTTGGGGGTTTTTTTGTGTGCATATATATTAAACTTTGCCAGATCTCTTTTTTTCCTTGTAGTATCTACAAACTTTTTCTTTTTACTATAAAAAAAAAAGGAGTGAAGAAGAGGAAATAAAAGAACAAAAATTTTGGCAGATATACTGATTGTACAAACTAATTATGCCAATCCTGAAAGTATTTTGTTAGACACTGATAATTCTATATTTTATTTATGGGGTTCCTTTCCAATCATTATTTTCTTGCTAAGCAAAGAAATCCAAATCTAAGGTCACAGAAACAATACATAATATCAGATTTTATTATTCAATGTTTTTACAATAAATTTGGTATTGAGCAAACAATGATGGTAAAGTTCTTTGGCTTTGCTTAATTATAAGCAATATGTCATACAAGTTTCAGATTATATCTATTCTTTAAATATTGATAATAACTTGGTTTGCAGGTCTGTAAAGTAATGGTAATGTAAATTTTTATTTCTAAAAGTCGAGCCAGACAATTTTACTTGTCAGAATCCATGTTGCACATTTATAAATCTACCATTTGTTCATGCATTGAATATTACTGCAATATCTGGTCTGGTGCTCTGACTATATATCTTGAGATTCTTGACAAAATCCAAAAAAGGGTCTGTAATATTCTTGGTCCTGACTTGCATCTTGACTTCATTCCCTTACCCTGACGTAGTTTCTCTCTATCTTTTCTACAAACATTTTCCCACTGTCATGATGTGGTTTCCTTCTGTCTTTTCTATAAATATTTTCATGGGAGTTGCTCTATGCTTTTATCCACTAGTAAGAAATATAAAGGAAAAATAGACCGCCCCTTTATGGTAAGATTGCAAGAACATCATAAAGAGAAAATAGAAAAATTAGGCCTAGCTGACCACATGTGGAGGGAAAAGGAAGATCACCACCCTCTGTGGGATGAGATTGAAATAATAGACAGAGAACATCACTGGAAAATAGAATAACTTAAGGAATCAGCACATATGCTAGGCCACAAAAATCTAAGCCAGGCAAGCAAAGAAATGAATACAATATGGGAACCAGTAATACGAAGTGCTAGAGTAAAGCAATAACAACAACAAAACTGCAATATGAGCTCTGGTGAAAAAATAAATTAAGTTTACTGGTGTCCTCAAGGACACCAGTGTATGAATTTTGGCCCAGTGGACAAAAGCATTGGTTAGATCCAGTAACTTGACCCAAAGAATTATGAGTGGCTGGCTACTGCAGTGAACAAAAACTTGGAGAGTTAAGATAAAGGGAGATAACTGAGACATCCAGACAAGGTATATCCTGTTGAACTAAAACAATCTACCCCGGTAGACGAAATAAAGAGTTCTGTTCAAAATTCCAATCACCTGAAGAAAACCAGACCATACAATGGCTAAAACATTGTGAATCTGGCAATAAAGATGAGGACCACAGTCTGAACAATGTAAATAATGTAAGTAACCATAAGTTGTATTCTAATAGTTTCTTTTTTCACACTTCTCACTTATGGAATTCTCTTCTGATTTCTTGCTTCCCTGCCATCTACAATATTCAAAAGTTTAAATGCAATGTCAATCACCATCTTCTGTCTTCCTGAAACCTGTCCTTTTATCATCCTTTCTCTTCATTAAAGTTTTCTCATTCTCGTCCAATCCTACTACCCCCTTGCTTGGGGGTAATGATTAAGAAATGAATCCAAAAGAGAGATCAAAGAAACATAAAAAGACCCACTCCCATGTTAAATAATAAATTATTATTTTATTTTACATGTAAATATAGGCTTCTCTTTAGCTTAAAGCCTTCTTGTTGTAGCCTGTGCCACTCAAAAATATCTTATCAAAGAACTTAAAATATTTTTTTACATTTATATTGATGACATAATCAAGTTTGAAGAGTTGTATAATTTTGCTGCCTACAATACTAGCCCAAAACATTACTCCGCCACTTCTGTTGTCTTTTAAGTCATGTTGATTGGCTATTTCCATGAAGAACCCAACCTTTAGCCCAGCCATATGAAGCTCTGCATTTATCACTAAATCATAAAATGGAAGAACCAGTTTTCATGTCCTTCTTCATCTAACTTAGTTTCTCTTTGTGATATTCATTTAAAGGCGATAATTTGGTTACTTCTTTATTTTTTGCTAATTCTTTTTAATCATTTCACTCCAAGCAAGGCAATAAAGCTACTAAGATGCAAATGGTTACTGAGAGTGAAAGAAACACAGGCAGACAATATAACATGATTCAAGGTGACAAAAGGTGATGATTGATATTGCATTTAAATGTTTGAAGATCATAGTTGGGAGGAAAGTAGGAAGCCAGAAGAGATTTCCACAAGCAAGAAATGTGAGAGAAAAAAACAATTAGCTGAGAAGTTATGGTTACAATTAGTAATTTCAAAAGGAAAATTAAGAGCTGCCAATCTAGTACTTAAGTTTGTGAAGTCAAGGTCTGCATTTTTTCTTCTGTTTATATTCATAAAATCAGCTTCTTTAAATATTTTCTTGCAGGTCAATTTACTTTTCCTACATATGATCCTTTAAGCTTTTCCCAAACCTTTTTTTGTAACATTCTTAAAGCTACTTTTTTTCTTTTTCTTATTTTGCTAATATTTTCAGTTTCATTTTTTTAATTGGTTTTCTTTGCAATCTTCAATGTTTCTCTCACTCTATAAATTTACAATATCTTGTTTCTCTTTTAAGGTTATCTCTTTCTTATGACCCATGGCAATCTTTATTTATCTGAAATTAAAAAATAAAATATCAATATCTATACTGTTATATTTATTTACAATATGATGAATTGCCCTTGCATTCCATTATAAAATCCACCACCACCAAAGAAGTTATTCTTCTTCTATGTGTCGTGTGCCTTCAGGACGTTGGCAATCATGAAACCACAATTTCCTGTATTGAAGCTCTTGATAAATTTTGTCTTTTTTATCTCTCCTAAACCCAGTTCTGACATCCATTTATTAAAGCTCGCTAGGTTATGCGTTGTTTTCCTATGTCCCTCTTGCCTTCAATTTGTTCTTTGAACATCAAATTTTCCAAGTCCTCCTTTCTCATGCCCCCGAGAAATTTCAACTCTATCTTTCTGATGTTAAGTATAAGTGTACTTTTTGTTTACATTTTTTCTAAAACTTTGTCATTCCTCCCATGTTTAGTCGATATTCTGAGCACCCTTCTGTAGAACCACATTTCTATTGCTTCATCTCCTCTTCACCTATGAGGAAATTGTCCAAGCATTAACTGCCATATAGGAGGACTGATATTATGTAACAGTTTGGTAATCTTTTCTTTGTTACTTTATTTGGCTTTTGAAAGGCATCTTCTTTTTTTTTTAATCTCGATGCACATTCAGACTTCAGTGTTGCACTTTCCATCCACTGTTAAAACACTTCCCAGATATTTCAATTTTTGTACTTGTTTGATTTAGGTATCTCCAATTTATAATTTGTACATTGGGCTGTTCTTTTTGCTAGGAACCATGCATTCTGTATTCTTGCAACTATCTTCTCATTTTCCTTCACTATCTTCTGTAGGAGTTCTGGTAGTTTCTTTCTGTGTCTGATATCAACACTGTTTCATCTGCATATCTCATGTTGTTAAGATTGTGGCTACCAATAACAAATCCTAGTAGGACTTCTAATTCTCTCAGAATTACCTCACTGTATAGGTTGAATGTCCCATAAGAAGATACATCCTTATCTTACACCTCTTTTGATTGTTGTATAATTACTGAATTCATTTTCATATGCAGGCAGTTTGATGCCAGTATAGGTTCTGGATTATTCTAATATCTTTCCCAAATATATCAAAGTTACCTAGCAGTTCCAACAAATATCACAAAAAAAGATATAAAAATCTGAAATTCATATGCTATATTTATCATATAAATCTATATGCATCCTGACAATTATTTTAACAGTTAGTTAACACAAATTTTAGATTGAAAGCATGAACTTACCTCATAAAATCTGATATAGTGTATAATATTTTTTCTGATTATCCCTGATCACTGGAAAACATTATATATTTGACATTCCAACAGATTCTTGCCCACCTTTAGTATAGTGAAATTTAAACAGCTCTTAATTTGAAATTCCAGCTTTTCTTTCCTTGAATAACAAAGCTTAATTGTTTAAAAACAAAAGAACAAAGTATCAAATTTTACTTTCAATTCTAAACAGAAATAAATAACTAATTAGTGTTTAAAAATAAACAAAATAACACCCATTATTTACATTTTAAATTATTGTTGAGTCTTATGATTCATGCAATTGCATGAAAAAATTGCAGACTGTAAATCTTTTTCAAGTCATACATTTCATAAACAGCTTGCAAATATTGTGAACAACATCCGTTTCAAGCAAAATGATGATGTTTCTAAACAATGAAATGAAATTTTAGAAAAAAATATGGATAGTGAAGATTTTTTTGTTAGTTCTATTATTTTTTTCAATATCACTGACAACCTAGAAGTGAAATGTATTTTAAAGACATTGACATACATACAAAGAATAAAAGCATTTACCATATAAATTATAATTTTGATCTTCTTGTATATTCAGTGGCCATCAATAGTTGTGCTAGTACAAAGTCACAAGTCATTGTGACCGAGGGCTTTAACATATCGGACTAGTTTAAGCTATAACTAAGATCCATTCTGCATAGTTGGCATATAAACCACAAATAGATTCTGTGAGTGTTGAAACACAAATTGCTTAGCCAACCTAACAGTAAGAGATAGATGAAGTATCGACCATCATAAAGACTGAAAAATAAAATTGACAAAGATTATTGTTTAAGGTTGATGGACATGCATGTCTTAATTAGTTTTTTTTTTTTGCTTTTTTTTATGAATTGGTCAAACTCAAACAAAAATATTATTTTCAATTGTTATGAGTCTATTGATTGAATAGAATTTTATTGTAAACAATTGCCTTGTAAATGGAATTTTTAAAGCATTCTGAATGTAAAAATAAAGAAAAAGTGTGCAAGACAATAAGAAACACTACCTGCCAAAAAAAAAGTGAAGTTTTGTTGAAATCGGCTGAAAAATGTAGGAAATCCGATCCCATATCGAACACACACACAAACAACCTGGGTTTTATAATAAGTATAACTCGATATAAGTTGTCCCCCCCTTTCATTCTCGCGATGCCTCTTAATCGTGTTTTCAAATTGATTTTGTACAAAAACAATTGTGTTTTTCCAATTTTTGGCGCTGTCAGAACCACCGCAAGGTAATTTTACGTAGTCCTGTTAAGTTTTGTTGAAATCTCTTGAAAAATATAGGAAATCCGATCCAATATATAAACGTACAGACACACACACAACCTGGGTTTTATAATAAGTATGATATATATATTTTGAAAATTATAACATAAACATGTTATAAAATCACTACAAATGTAGAGATTTTATAACATGTTTATGTTATAATTTTTGAATAAATTATATTTACTCTACTCTGTATTGAGCACTCTCTTAAGAATAGTATTTTTGGTTATTGTAATTTATTCTGTATACACCAATCCTACACTTGTGGGTGTGTATATATATATATATATATATATATATATATATATATATATATATATATATATATATCATTACTTCTTGACAGAAGACCATCTCCACAACAAATTTATTTTTTTCATAACTTTCAAACTCACTGACCATGAGATATATAATATCATACATCCTAATGTACAAGATTAAAAATAAATCCAGACACATCCCTCTAGTAATCACTTTCAACTCTACTCTGCCCCCACTATCCCAGATAATCAAAAGTCATTGGGAAATACTACATCTCAAACCAGACCTAAAAAAATTGTTTGAGGAACCCGGCCTTCTAGCATATCGTAGACCTAAGAACCCAAAGGAAATTATAGGTAGTAACCATATTTCAGAAGATAAGGTAATCTGTAATAAAAGAAAAACAACAGGATTTTCCCAACCATGTAATAACAAAAAGAGCTTATGTTGTAACCACATTAGACACACCAATTCGTTCACTAGCTCAGTCACTAGATCTACTTTCAAAATCTACCCGGATTTTAACTGTAGAAGTCATAACATAATTTACCTCATAGAATGCATACTATGCCAAAAACGATATGTGGGAAAATCTGAATGGCCCTTTCCCTACAGAATTAATAGTTATCGCAATTGAATTAAGTCGGCTCCCCATGAAAGATTATTGCCTGTAGAACAACATTTCTGCCTACAAAAACATGATTTTAAAACCCATGCCAAATTCAGTATAATTGAGAAAATAGAAAAGTTCAGAGCAGATAACATTAGAAAAGTTTTAGAAGATCATGAAGATAAGTGGATTCTGTGCCTCAAAACACTCCATCCAGATGGGCTTAATCACAAATTTAACAACATAGATAGAATTAATATATAACCCCACAAATCAGGCCCTACCCATATTTCTCAACCACACAAGACAAACATGCTTGTGGAGGTGTTGAGACCTCACACTTATACATACACCCATACTAATATACACACTTACACACATCATACTTACTCACTCTATAAGAACTAAATAACACACACTTAAAACAGACACATCCCCTTTCCAGGAACCAATAAAACTGTCAAAATGACCAAGGAAATTCAGAGCAGCACAAATCCATCCAGCCTTTATCTTATATTAACAACTTAAAAGAGATTGTTTGACCAACACAAGGACTGACCAAAATTTATGATAAAAAAATAAATGAAAACTACAGATAAAGTTAATTTTCTCCAAGTCATTCATTCCTGTTGTTCAATGCTACTAACAAGCAGAAATTTTTTTTTCCTGATGATGGCCATGTTGAGCGAAACTAGTTAAGGAATCTAATTGAAATAATAAAATGAAAAAATATTAATATACTACCCAGTGTATCTGAAAATTTTAATTTTTTAATACTTTTTGTTGTTCAAAACATATATATATATATATATATATATATATATATATATATATATATATATATATATATACACACACACACACATATGTATGTATACACATATACATATATATACACATATATATCTTAGTGAATATACATAATATCCCATGTACATGTTTTTTATCATACACCCATATATATATATATATATATTATTTTTTATATTTACAAAAGAATTACTTAATTGTAATTTTCCCCAACTATGCAGCTTTGTGGTAATATGTCCACTTTTCAAGGGGATAATCAGTTTATTAAATATTTCCAATTGTAATGAATATATATATATATATATAGAGAGAGAGAGAGAGCCCCACAAACACTCTGATCAGCCACAGAGAACTTTCAGTTAAGCAAAGCTCAAACAAATTAATGCTTTTAAACACACAATTTCTCTGATCTTTCTTATCTGCTATGATTTCATATTAACTTGAGCTTTGCTTCACTGGAAGTCCTCTGTGGCTGGATGGTTATAGCACGCCAGGCTTAATGGTGTTTCCTCATAAGATGCAGGTTCAATTCCTGGCTGGAGAGCGCATATTTATGAAATACGTGTATCCATGAAAAATAATGTATAAACAGAAAATATATGAAATATTTGTCAGCTTTAATCAATTTCCTATTGTATGTATATGTATGAATGAATGAGTCAATCACAGCATAATGTTTAGAAGTGCTTGAAAGCCTACCAGAGTCTCTAGCCATGTGAGTGAAACTGGGTAAACAAAGTTGTTTGAAAGTCATTGATGGTTGAGCTAGCACAGTCATAAGTCATTGTGACGTGACATCTGAGTATGCTAGCAGGTAGTGTAATGGATAGTGGCTCAGAATGAGAAATTGGAGAACTAAGTTTGAATTCCAGTTAAATTCAATATATTCAATTGTAAGTATCCTTGGGAAAGGTCTAAATCAAGCTCTTCTCTCCCCAGTTATAGGTTAAATAGCAAGGTTGATTGGGTTTTCTAGCCATGGTTATAAACCAGTGTAGGATAAGGACAACACTGAATTCAAAACCATAACCATAGATTTAATTTGTCAGCAATGGTCATACTTGTCTAATAAGTCAGCAGCCATATATATATATATATATATATATATATATATATTTACCAAAATTACACAAAATTTTTTTTAAATACTAAAGAGAAAATTTATTCAATAAAATCGCCATTGGCTTCAACCACAGCCTCCAGACGACTTCGGAATCTCCTGCAACTCTTCTAGACAGTCTTCTTGTTTAAGTTGGTGAAAGCTGCTATAATCATTTTCAGTTCATCTTTGGTGTTACATTGAGTTTTGTTGGTCTCTCACTCAACTGCTCCCCACACAAGTAATCAAGGGGGTTGCAGTCTGGGGAGTTAGGTGGCCAGATGTAAGAGGTGATGTGCCAACAGAAATTGTCTGACAGCCATGATTGGGTTCTCCTGTTTGCGTGGCATTGTGTAGAGTCCTGTTGCCAGACATAAGGGTCTTCAGCAGCTACCCAGATGTTTGAGTTTGTTCAAAAGCTTTGTAGCACAGTCTTTCCTATTGTCCTTCATGGCTTGGGATAAAAGTTGGCTCTTTCTCATCTTGTATGAGAAATATTAAATGTCTTCATGCACTACCTACCTGATAAGAAACTCAGACACTGCTGGTCCCTATCTATGGACTTGATTGCCTAGGAGATCATCATCAATCATGGCTTGGATCTCACCAACAAATTCAAGTTCTTATCAGAATGATCAAAGTGAGTTTTCCAAACTGCCATGCCTTTGTAAATGCCATTAGACTCATCTATTTTCAAATCCCTGAACTGTCCTCAGTCAGATTGAAACCCAAACACTCTGAAATGTTTGTATTGGAGCTTCTGGCACAAATGCCAAATTTCTGATGGAGTGAATTGCATCATGGTGCTCTTTTTCTCACAGACAGTGCCCAACTGACCCTATTATACTATGCAGCTGACAAAATTGAAAACAATGTGCATGTAGGAAATTAAAAATATAAAATGGCAACAATTTACCCATTGCACTATATATATATATATATATATATATATATATATATATCTTACTTATTATAAAACACAGATTTGTGTGTCTGTATGTTTATATATTGGATCAGATTTCCTACATTTTTCAACCGATTTCAACAAAACTTCACAGGACTGCGTAAAATTACCTTGCGGGGGTTCTGACAGTGCCAAAAATTGGAAAAACACAATTGTTTTTGCATGAAATCAATTTGAAAACACAATTCTGTCACCAGAATGAAAGGGGGACAACTCATATCGAGTTATACTTATTATAAAACCCAGTTTGTTTGTGTGTGTGTGTTCGTTTATATATGGGATTGGATTTCCTACATTTTTCAGCCGATTTCAACAAAACTTCACTTTTTTTGGCAGGTAGTGTTTCTTATTGTCTTGCACACTTTTTTCTTTATTTTTACATTCAGAATGCTTTAAAAATTTCATTTACAAGACAATTGTTTATAATAAAATTCTATAGACTCATAACGATTGAAAACAATGTTTTTGTTTGAGTTTGGGTTTGACCAAAAAAAAAGCAAAAAAAAAACTAATTAAGACATGCATGTCTGTCAACCTTAAACAATAATCTTTGTCAATTTTATTTTTCAGTCTTTATGATGGTCAATACTTCATCTATCGCTTACTGTTACATCCCCGGGCAACACCAGGCTCTCCTGCTAGAGTGTATATATATATATATATATATATATATATATATATATATATATATTATATGGGCATGTGGTTGAGTGGTTAGAATGTTTGTTTCTGACCATGAATCCTGGGTTCATGGGTTCAAATTGTTGTTGTTGATTTGTCAGGAAGGTGATTTCTTGGTCTGTGGAGGTGATCCCAGAGTGAAGCACCTTTGGAAAGTGCCTGAAATCTATACCATAGGTTGACCCAAGCCTTGTGAGTGAAATTGTGTAGACGGAACTGTTCAGAAATCATTGGCAATTTTTCTAGGATGAAGTCACATGTCATTGTGCCCGAATGTTTGAGTATACTGGCATTTTTCAAACTGCTGATCATGCCAGAGTCTGTGCTCTCTCCCAGATACTGTAACTAAGATCTTTTCTAGTATAAAACAGAGGTGGGTTCTGTGGGTTTCAAATAAACAAATGTGCCTGAGCAGTCGTTTGCAACAGGGATTGTCTTGCTGCTTTAGCAGATTGATGTTCTCAGAAAATGAGTAACCAAACACTATGTATGCATGTAATCATCTTTTTATTGGCATTTGAAAAGAATTTAAATAGCAATTCAAATCATGTGTATTCTATCATTTTCATTGACGTTCTTTCAACAGATGAAAAGATTTTACAGAAACATTTATCGTACTTTTAGTTTGCTCATCTGAATCTTTCTCATTGAACCAATGCTTCTAAAAGATCTGAATTGGTGAGTTCAAGAGATTTCAAATGGGGGAAAATTTCTTCCAGCTAAGTTGGATATTCGTATTTGAGTAGGTTAAAGCATGCCAGCTTTAATGGTAGCTCCCTCTGCCCTGTGGAATGCAGGTTCAAATCCTACTTGAGAGCATAAATTTATTTTAATAAGATTTCTTGAACATTCAGACGGTAGATGAAAATAAATATACTGTTTAATAAATAAATGGAGTACCTACTCAGATATGAGTTTCCACTAAAAATAATGTTTAAAGTGATAAAAATCTGTAGAATTAATAAAAAAAATAATTCTAAAAATTCTCTTTGTTTATGTTTGGATACAAAACTGTGAAGATATAAAAAACTTTGAGAAATCTATGATGAGAGAAATTTTTTCATAAAGACACAAAATTTGGCCTCACTAAACCAACTGCCCTTTGATGACTAAGTTGGTTAGAGTATACCGAGCTTAACAGTAACTCCCTCTGCCCTAAGGGACGCAGGTTCAAATCCTGCTTGAGAGCACAAATTTTTCTTTAACAGGATATCTTGAACATATCAGCCAGTAGACAAAAATATACTGTTTTATAAATAAACGATGTGCCTACTCAAATATGAATATCCACTAAAAATAATGTTTAATGTGATATATGCTCTCATATGAGAGATCAATAAATTGACGACCTGACATGTAGTTATTAGGTTAATTTTGATCTGATATTTTTATTGTATAATGTTCAATCTATGTAATTAATATCCAGTACTGTATTAGTGTACTAACAAGGAAAGAGATTATATTGAAAAAATAAATATTTGAGCTGTGGACTTCTAGTCTGTTTTTCTCATATGTATATAAATTTTATATTTGTATAGTGTAATATTTATGAGCAATAGATTTCATTAAATATACCAGTTTACTTACATGAACGCATGCACAGACACATGCACTTAAACATTCATATCTATATATATATATATATATATATATATATATATATATGTGTGTGTGTGTGTGCATAAACATACATATAATCAAATGATTACATTTATTTGCATATATAATGTGTATTATTTGAGAAAACATCTGTGCATAAATTAACAAATTCAACAAACCAATGCACACGCACATCCTGTTTTCCCACATTCATTTAACTTCAAAGAGAAACTTAACCAAAATCATTTCAGAGAATTTCTTTCTTCATTCATCATTGCAGATGTTTGTTGAGACCAGTTGGCTGATAAATGTACCCAGAAACATTAACCATTGTAATTATTAATGAAAGCTTTTTGTTTGTTGTCTAGAAAAAAAAACAAAAAAACCTTTGCACTCTATCACCCCATGGTCATCATGTTCCTTGTCCTGATTAATCAAAACTTGTGAACATAATATACAGATCTATTAATGATGGGATAAACTGTCTTCATTAGCACCTATACCTTATTCAAAAAGAAAAACAATAGCACTGTAATGAGCATGAAAGTAACCAGGTTCTTCCTCGGCAAATTGTTCTTATTTAGATGATATAATTTTTAAAAAAAGGTTTTATGAGACCCTGAACTACCAATGGTTGAAAAAAAACATCAGCTGGAAGATTGAGACTTAAAAAAAGAAAGAAAAAACACAGATGAGAATACTAGTCCAAATAATAATAGATTCTTCATGTCAGGAGATGATATTTTACCAGTAATCTTTAGTATCTTTAGGATTTTTTTTTTTCAGACTACCTTTGTAGATTTTTGTCCAGTAAACTTTTCAAATTCTTGTCCAGGGTTCAAATTACATATCAAGTTTAGATTAGTAGTCAGTTTCCTGACAAATGTCATAATAAATACAATGACACATTAACTATCCCTTGTGAAGGAATACAATATAACCTTCTTATAACATGATTGCTGAGGACCATAAAATGCCATCTCCAAAAAAATGGGATCATTCTAAACCAGTTCAATCAAAACAATATAAGAAAAATGCTAAAAAAAACATAAAATTAACTCTGATGCATCCTATTATATTTTTGCATTTGGTGAGAGTGTTTCTTTGTTTGTCATATTTAATGAAAGATATTTAAAAAGTTGCTGCCCAAATATATATATATATATATATATATATATATATATATATAATGGAATTTTATTGAATGGAAAAACTAACTTCTGTAATTTTTTGGCAAGACATTAGAATGCATTTGTAATAAACTTAATGATTGTGGTATGCTTGATATTTTTCCAGCTTTGTAAAAACTAAAAAAACAAGGTTAATTTCTGTCAGTGAACTGCCATAAAAGTAGATATTTATTAGCTATACAGTGGAAATAAAGAACAGCTATATAACAGTGAATAACAGTAGCTTGTATCTTTTGTAGTCTAGTTAGTAAGGCAACTGTTGTGTGAAAACAGGCCTGAAGATAAGTGATGTGAGTCTTATTCCTTATTTTTGATCCATGCTGCTACTTTTTAATCATTTCACCCCAAGCAAAGCAATAAAGACATTAAGATGCAAGGGGTTATTGAGTGTGAGAAAAAGAAAAATATTATTAAGAAGAGGGAACAATAAAAGAACAGGAATTAAGACAGAAGATAACAATTGAAATTCCATTTAGATTTTTGAAAATCAAAGTTAACTGGAAAGGAAGAAACTGGAATAGAGTTCCAAAAATGAGAAGAAACTGTTATTTCAAGCAATTTCAACTGTAAAATGATAAGATCTAGCTGCCAATCTAGGACTGCATTTAAATTTCTAAAGTCTAGGTACCAAATAGGAAAATTCATCTGAACAATTGCCATGAAAATATTTATAAAAATGGTATAGGGAAGCTACATTGGGAAAGTGACTGAAGCCAAGACCAATAATATTGCTGATTCTTCTTTGGATTTTATCAAGAATCTCTAAATACATAAAAGAAGCACCAGAACAAATGTGGCAGCAATGTTCAGTGCATGTACAAATGGTATATGTGATAGATAAATATGCAAGATAGATTCAGGTAAGAAAAATTGTCTGGCAGTGAACCAACTTTCATAGCAGCAAGCCTAGCAATTGATTCAATATAATCTTTCCACTTCATGTCAGTTGAAAACTTTAGCCCGAGAAGGTACAATAAGTCACTCTCCTGGAAGTTAGCATCAGCCATACCGATGGAAGGCAAAAATGGTTCTCTAAGATGATTAAAAGGGAACAATTTGGTTTTGGAGGCTTGAAATTTAACAAGTCATTTCTTGCCCAATTTAACATCTGACTGGAAGTCATTTTTGAGATCAGCTGACAATTTGACCTTATTGAACCAAACAGATTTTACCATTAAGACAGGAATAAATATTTGTGCCAAATGATCATGGAATGACAATCAGGGAGTTGCTAGTAAAAGCAATTGAAATTAAGATGAAAAAATATTTGTTAAAAAATTAATAACAAAAGTCTGATGTTTTCTGGTTATACAGAATATATCTTTATGAAACAGTATTGTAGTATTACTTACCAATCAAGCAAGAAGTTGAAGAAATGGTAAAAAAACAGTAATGGAGTTAACACAAAAGGTGTAATTTATATACAGAAATACACATGCTAATTTTAAAAAAGAAAAGTTTACAAAGTTTACTTGAATATCTATTTCTGTAATGATATATCTGGTGAGTGTTAAAAAATTGATTTATTGATTCATAGTATAAACATTTTTTTTTTTTTTTTTTTTTTTTGTGTGTGTTTGTATGTGATCCTGATGAGGTACTGGACAAAATCATTATATGTGGTTGGCTGGCAGTTGAGGATAGAAATTACTGCATGTGGCAGATATATGTATGGTGGACCACCAGAAAAACTGGCCAAATGTAGAATTTGGAGTATTTAAGTATTTTTGATATTGCAGAAACATTCACTGTCTCAGTTTGCAGTGCCTTCTAATTGACCTCAAAAGCTTAGTCCCTGGCCTCATGATCTGTTTGATACTAAGTATAGGAAATGATGCAATTTCCCCATCAAGAAAAGTTCAAGAAAAATCAGATCAACTTTGGCACAATTCTTAATATATAAAAAATGCCTATGCATGTTTTCTAAAAAAAAAAAAAATAAAACACTCAACTACACTTTT
This sequence comes from Acanthosepion lycidas, assembly GCA_963932145.1. Lineage (NCBI taxonomy): Eukaryota > Metazoa > Mollusca > Cephalopoda > Sepiida > Sepiidae > Acanthosepion > Acanthosepion lycidas. The sequence goes on along the minus strand of OZ010588.1, from coordinate 45,747,738 downwards.
TGACCAATTGGGTGTACAAAAAATGTGATCGCTTCATAAGAAATTTGTGGAGCTAATGTGTGTAATCCCATCAGATCATTTAAATAATGAAAATATTTTCAAAATGCTTCAGAACAGCTTACTTGTCCGGCAAGATGAAATACAACTGTCTCTCACCACAAGCCTACTCCTTTGACTATTGAATGAACAGTATCAAATTATAATTCTCAACTTGGTGATAATGCTTTTAATGCCAGGCGGCTACTGATACTTCTGTGACTCTCAGAGACTAAAGAAAAACAAAACACAAACGATTAATTTTTGTTCTCAGATATTTCCACATTTCTTGTGTAAAAAAAAAAAAAAAAAAAAAAAAAAACTCTATTTTGTAGCACTCATGTTAAATCATTTTCAATTAACATTAGTTCCACTACACAAAATCTGTTCAGTTATCAGTCGGCAAGTGACTTCTGTTTTTAGCTGTAATAAAAAGGGTCATCAATCATGGTGGGATTTTAATTAAGTTACTAACACTAGAATTCATTAACTCATCCTCACCTTCCCAGCCCTGACAAAAAGTTCACTCTTGATTAGTAATTTGAAATTTAGATAAATTTATTGCTTTTTATGATACAACAAAATCATTTCTGCAAATAACCTTGAAAAGAATATAACAGTTTTAAAGAATGAAGATACAATCATTTATCAGTAATAGTTTGGCTATTATTTTCATATTATGGTAATAAAAAGTATAACAATTGTGTGTGTGTATATATATATATATATATATACACACACACACACACACACAATGTAAAGTGTAATAATTGACGATATATATTTGTCCAAGAGTTGGAAAAAATGATTGATGATAGACTGGAAAAGACAAAGTCTTTGGTAGACCCTACAAATGTTTCTGCAGCAATAAGAAACTCAGGATAGAAAAAAAAGAATTTACAGAGCTTTTGCACTATGTACTCTTACTTATGAAGCTAAATCCTCAAAAATCTATCACAATCAACTATGCCTTGTTGAATGCTTTCAATGTGCACTAGAGTGACTTTGTGGAAGGTTGAGGTAGGGTGGAGGTTACTTTGTAAATATATTCAATTTTTTCACAAAGAAAAAGAAAAGGAAAAGAAGAAAGCAGATAAAGTGTAAATCCAAAATTTTTATCTTCCAGAAATTGTTTTTTACAAAAGAAAAATTCTTTTCAGTTTTCATACAACAGAAAATAGACTATACACAGGAAGATTTCTTAATGCCTCTTCTTATTACTTTGACTTGGACTGTTACATTGACTGTTGTTCAGGCTATCACTTGGACTGAATACTTGATATGTTGTCCCTTTATTTATACAAGGCATGTTGATGTAGTAGTAGACACATAATGCACATGGATATCTAACAAAAAAATGCTCAGCTCAGTTTTAATGTGTATTACTTGAAGAGTATAAAATTTCTAATAATTTAATAACTATATGTGCTTAAAAGCTGAAACTTTGCAGATGAATAATTTGGTATATGCTGTGAAAATTTTATCTTTCTCTTTAAAGTATAACTAAATTTTATTTTAAGTTGGTATCTACTCAGTCGGGATATCATGTTTTATTAATAAGTTCTAATAAAAATTTTTTTTATTAGGTTGGTGCAAAAATAATGACGTAATAATGTCGTTTTTTGACGTATTTTTTTAACGTCAAAAAAACAACATTATTACATCATTATATATATATTTTTTTTTAATATTTTGTCTGAGACTGCTTTAAAATTATTTGTTTATATTTCAGGTACATTTTAAATAACAGGAAATTTAGTAGTAGTTCATATGCACTTTCAATTTTGAATGTAAAAACAATTTCTTGGTTTTGCACATTTTAAATAAAAAAAGATCATAACCTAGCCTTAGACAGTTAAATCCCAATTATATGTTTCACAATTTAATTAATAGAACATGTTCCAAGAATATGTCTGCTATACTTTGAATCTGTCTAATTTGTTTGTTTTACCAAATCTTAATTTATACTGATTTTTAAAGTTTTTCTCCACAAACACTACTATTATTATAAACGCTTAATTCTTAACCACTCTTAATCTCAGAAAGCAATACAACAAATTTTTATAGTCACTGCTCATGAGCCTTAATATCCCTTTATATTCATGGATGTAAAGAGATCGTAAATGCTCTTCAGCTGTGATTTGATTGGATAGAAAATATTTATTCCATCAAAATTTTATTACTTACTGGTAATTGTTTTAATAATGTATATTTTTACAAACTTAATCTTTTTATATTGTATTTGTATTTGACTTTGGTATTCAGTAAGATGGTTGCAACAGTATTTTTCAATGAGGTGGTGCTGAAAAGTTCTTGGCCTGACCCACTTCACAAAATCAATATTTAAATAAACTAATTTATTTACAAAGAATACCTGTGAAAATTTCATGGTTTTCTAATTTGAATTTTCTGATGAATCCTAATTCTTAAGTTAATGATTGATTAAGTTCTTTGTGACAATAAATTACCTGTGTCCTTTATTGCATCATTAGATATTTGAGCTGAATAACTTTAACAAAATATTGCAATAATAATCCTAAGTATGAATGCAGGTCATTATTTAAAGAAGCAAAAGGTTCAAATTAAAAGATTTAAAATTGACAAGGAGTTTCCATTTCACTGAAGCAGACATTAAACACATGAGAGCATTATTGCATCCTCTATGTTTTCTATCTTTCATTCTTTTTTATTATAATGTGTTTTCTTTTTTCACTAAAACCAAACTGTGTCTCTGATATATAAGAAACTTTATGTATTTATTTGCTATCAAAATATTCCAAAGTAATAGTAAAGTGTAACATACATTTCAACTTACTAAGGCAGAAATAAATGATTTCTTTTCTTTTTTTTTCTTTTTTTTCTTTTTTTTTTTTTTTTTGAATGGTCAGTAAAACTTGTAAAATGATGTTCCAGTTGTATTGAACTGCAAGATAAATATGTGAAATAGCATGGATGTTTCAGGGTTGTTGGTAATTATTCTTGGCCGGGTTGAGATCTTTTCAGCACCCTATTGTTGGTTATGTCTTTTTTTTCTTTAGATATATTAAATTCATTTGTAACTATTACACTGAATGTTGGAATGTGTACATATTGTTTGTAGATTTTCTGGGCCTGGAGAACTGAGTGGATTTGGTTTTGAATTAACTCTGCGACTGAAGAAAGCCGAAAATGAAACCAGCCCACCAATGTGGCCTGCAAGTCTTCTTAATAAGTTGGCCAATTATGTCTTTCAAACAGGTGAGTAAGCATATACCAAGCACTCGGACACAATACAGGATATGCCTTTCTCTTACAAGAAAATCATATGTATTTAATGCTTTAAAGCTAACTGCTGTGACAGGGATTCTTCAATTATTTGATGGTGAAGAGGAGATCTATTTTCAGTAAGATCTCTCTATTACATTTCCAGGGAGATTGATTGGATAGATAGAAATTGTTGAATACCCACTGTGTTCATCAGATTTAAAACCATTTGATTTCTTCTTATTGGAAACTTTTTAAACAAATCATTCAAATGTAAAATTATTGTTTATTCAACTCTGGAATTCATCAATTAATATCAGCAAGTGGATATATGGCATTGTTTTTCTTTTGTTTTTCTCCAAATGTGGATTCTTCTTCTCACAAGGATGTGAGAGACTCTCTCTTTTCTGCCTCAGGTCAGACACATATATATTTTTCTGTTATCCTATGTGAGCTTATCCTGTGAAGCTAGGTTGACCACCTGTCTATATATCAGGGCCAATGTCTGACATCTTGTGAGGCATGAATCTTCATTTCACACCTAAAAGTTCACTTTCCAGGTCAACCTGCTCTGATGTAAAACTGAGTGTAAAGTCTATTTTGGAATTGTCTGTGGTGAGTCCACTACATATAATAGATCAACTTCTCTTTAGAACAAAGATTCCTTATTGACATTATATTCATTTCAGACTATCTGGTATTTCCTGGCATGAATCACATACTGTATTAGCACCAAATCCATTTTAACCTGATATACATGAGCATGATTTCAGCTTTTACCACCATCATTCAATTACTGTTAATCCACCAAGGAGGCATAGTGGTGTAATGGATAGTGGCTCGGATTGAGGAAATGGAGAGCTGAGTTCGAATTCCAGTCAAGTTTGTTACATTCACTTATATGCAATTACCCTTGGGAAAAAAATGAAAACATCTCCTCAGCTGTGAATAAATAGCAGCACTATAGCCTTAGATGGCAACTGGTCTAGGAGAAGGAAAACTCTGAATTCAAAAACTCAACTATAGGTTAAATATCCTCATCAACCTACAATTGGCTAAGTATGTTGAGTATGGCTACATAACCCTGAAGACATGATCAATCAGAGAGGGGTTTCTCTAACAGGAGTGAGAAAGACCTGGATATGGATTTGGATATTCCACCACTCCATCATATTTAACATGGAAGTAAAATATATTCATGCTTTTTGCATTCAAAAATAGGGAGTTGCAATCTATACAAATAAACCTGCTATAAGTAATATTGTACTAGCACCTCAGGAAATTGTGGTATAGCACAGAGCACTTTGGGTATGAACAAGGGGTAGGGTGATTTTGGATTGCTTTTATGTCAAGGTCCCTTCTCAAAAGGTTTCCTTCTCTTAGACTGGCCACCACCCTATAACAGGTTGGTTGGAGGCATAGTCAGCTACATGTCATGGCACTCAATTACAACTAGTTGGTTTGCTGCACCAATTAAAACTGGGTGGATCAGGTAATTTTTTAGTATCAGCAAACTACATCATGCTGGGAACAAATGACAGCAGATTTCTCTGTCCCACTTGAACAGAGAGTAAACCTTTCCCAATTCCACCTGTTTGATGGTGATCATCAGTAAGTTGGACCTAATTTCTGTTGCTGTGTTCCTGTAGAAAATCAATGAAATTAATCTACACAGAGCATGGTAATGCTTTGCTTCTGGTTGCTGGTTATGGTCAAGTTATTGGTGGTCAGCTTGAGGGAAAGAAAAATTATTTGATAAACAAACTAAACAGAATTTAATGTGAAGAGAAAAAAATAAGTCTATAGAATTTAACTTCTATGAAATGATACCTGAGGGTTTTCTCTGTATTCACTGTGTCTGTGTGTTCAACAAAATGCAAGTGTGTCATCGAATCTGGCTCATCTGCTGCCCATATGGAAAATGACTGCCAAGCAAAATGAGCACTGGCAAAAATCTTTCCTGATAACAATGAGTAAAGACTTTACTTTATCTAGCCAGGCCCCAGAAAATGACAATTTACAATGCTCATACCTCACATTTCATTATCTCTATATTTATGTAAATTAACCAGATGCTCTCTCACTGGTGAAGGATTTCCTGCCAGAAATCCAAAATAATGATAATTATAAAAATTTCAAATGTTTGTCACAGAAAAAGAACATCTGGTTTCTCCAAAGTTTTGAGTTTGAAATTAATTTGACCCTTACCAGTTTTCAAACCTTGTACTAACCCTTTTCAAACAGACACTGTGACCACCCAGATGGAGTTTATAAAAAGCATATCCAAGTGCTAGCTATCAGCACACCAACTCCATTACATCCGAAAGGTATTTTGCATTGATATCTGCACTTGTAAATACAGTAATCTTACTTTTTCAGCCATCAACATAACTTCTCACTTCTAATTTTTGGTTCAGGGTTCATACCCTCCTGAAGCCAGATTTGAATTTGCCAAACCATGTTTTCATTTTCTATTTATTTAAATTTTAACCCTCACACTGCAGTTTTACATTTTTACTTATGAAGTGTCAATTTCAGGGTTGTTACCCTGTTAAACCCACAGTCTACTCTCCTGTTTAACCCATAGCTGTGTCTGTTTTCATTTATTTAGGGAATATTCTTGATGTGGGTGATCACATTCCCTGGCATAAATCTCTTGATGAAGATCCAGAAAGCAAAAGCATTATTCGACATATGCTGATAACTGAAGATCCTGAATTGACTCTCTTAGATACACCCCATGGATCCTTAGAGTTCAGACAGGTATTGTACTGTTATCTGTTTGTTTTTTTTTAATTTATGCTAACCAATTAATATATAAATGACCTTACTTCATTTGTGTCTCTCTAAAATGTGGGCAATCATGACTCTGTACAACTTCCTATTCCTCATGACCCTTAGCAGCATTTCTCCTTTTACCAAGACTCCCTCCTCCTGTTCAACATCCATTGTTTATTTACAAGAATAATTTTACATTTAAAACATTCTAAAAACTAATACATTTAGAACTAATGTAATGCAATATTTATCATTTACCAATTTATAAAGAAATAAATGTGAAAACAATTTTTTATTCATAAATTTATAAATATTTACTAAATTATTAAAATATATGAACCAACTATAAAGAAATCCTTATTATTTACCATTTTATAAAGTTTGAACCAGTTAGCAATTAGCTAATATTTTGCCAACCATTCCAACCAATAATATAATAAACAATTTAGTAAATAAATAGTATTTATTATTTTTGTTGTAAATTCTCAAGAACAAAAAAATGTGTAAATTCACTTTTATTATATGTTTAGGTTTAATTATGATTTTAATAGTTGCTTTTTAAAACAGTAAACATTACTGAAGAGTGAAGGTCGTTAAAATAAAGCAGTGTCATGTGAAAAACCATCCTTTTCACACTCTGTCTTATTGCGGGCACATTTGTCTCTGTTTGCCCAATTTTCATACACCACCTTTATTTCCACTGATGAAGAAATTTGCATATGTCACTTTTCAAATTAGTTCCCCTACATGGTAATGCCTTTCCTCCTTTATCATTCCATAAGTTCCTCCATCTCTTTCAAAAGAATAAATTTTTCAGTTGCTCATAAAGCCACATCTGCATAATTTGCTTGTTTGGGCATCTAGCGCACACAGACTTTATGGTACCCACGTCATCATGCACTATGAGTTGTGAGGATCCATAGCTGATAACTACAATTGCCACCACTTCTGCTAATGTGATTCTTTGGTCTTCCCTAATTAAGGCATTCACTATCTAGATTTCTTTCCTGCACAGTGTTGATGGGTGACCAGATTGACTTTCATCCATTACACTTGTTCTTCCTGCTTTAAAGCATTCCACCAACTCATACATCCTTTGTTATTTCGTGGTGTGTGCTCCATACTGCCACAGCATACAGAAAGCGCATTATGGCATGCTGTTCCTCAATGATGCAACCACTGAATGGAGTGTCTGACATTGTTGTTCCCTGTCACTCAACTGAATGATGGATGGCAGCTAGCTACCTACCTATCATCACATGCACATATATGGTGTTGCATGTCAGTGACTCCTTCTTTTCTTTACTGCATAATTTCAAAATTACCTTTACTTTCTGATTTACCCCCGTATGTATAACTTTCATGTCTTCCTTCAGTAATCACCTTATATCATTAAATTGTAATATAAAAATTCTTTCAATAAAACAATTTGAGTATACAGTGTGAAATAAATGCACTTCTGCATAATCAGAATTAACTGAATTGGTGCATTATGAATTTTTTATTATTTATTTGTTTTCTTCAGCATAGAAAAATAAAAAGAAACAGCTTATATTTCATAATGAGGAAAGTGGAGGTGGATAATTTGACAGTCCCAGGACATATTGAAGGCAAGAGGGACAGAGGAAAGCAAGGAGTAACCTACCTAATGAGCATGATGGTAAAATAGGGATAGATAGGGAGGGATGGTGAAAAAACAAACTTTATTATGAGCTACAAAGTATAGAAAATTATGATAAGCCATGATTAGCCTCATCTTGAAGGTATATAGCACCTAAAAGAAAAAAAACATTAAAAATTTATTTTATTCTTTTAGAAATCTTTTAAGCTGAATAGAAGACATACAACAGATATATATGAATACAATTTCTGCCTCTTAGGTGATTGGTGTGACAGATGATGAAGTGAAGGCAGCTCAACATTGGCAAGGTTCTGGCATTCTGGAACTCTTGAAAAATTCCTCAGCGTAAGTATTATATTTTGATTATTACTGAGTCCATTCTTTATATATTCCTTTGATAAGAAGGATATTCTACTCTAAAAACTTCTTCCCAAGAACCACTACTTTGTGGAACATACTACTGTAGTGATGCTTTCCTGAACACTACAATTGTAATCTATTCAAGTCTAGGGTCAATAGTTATCTATCCATTTATATCTTCATAAAAAGAGTGTTCCACTGAAAGCCTCTTCCTAAGAACTGCTACTTTCTGGAACAGACTCCTCTGGTAATGCTTTCCCAAACACTACAATCTTAACCTATGCAACTCTAGGGTTCTTCAGCCATCAGTAGACAGGGGAAACTAACATTCCTCAGTGAGTTACCACAAGGTATTACATCTTGGAGCAAGGAGGAGAAAGAGAGTGAGGTAGGAAATATTTGCCTTTTGATAAGCTTCAAAAAAGCCACCTATGTTAGGTGAAATCAAACAGGGTAATCATATTTCCATGGGAAAATGTATTTCTTCTTTTTATTACTCATTATTATTTTTATTTTAGTTATTGATTTTATTTCATTTCCCAACAGTCATTATCTATCTACCATATCCAGGTAATCTTCATTCTCTACTTCTTCCTCTTATATTCATTTCACAGACCTCATTCAGTAACCCTCTACCTTGAGTGACTCTTGGTTCTTGTATTGGATGAACTTTAGTAATAAAAAAAATTCTCACACTAATTTCTTTTTGTCTTTTATGTCCCACAGTCATTATCTATTGTTGGTTTTATAAATTGTACAAGTTTGAAATGTAAGAAGGAAATGATGCTCAACTAACTCCTGTTGCAGACACCTGTTCAGGTACATTTGCATTATTTCAACACACACAGAGATTGCCTATGGTTTACACTGCAGTTATGCTGATCAGATCTTAGTTGCTGTTTCTAGGAGAAAGCCTATAATCTGGTATGATAAGTAGTTGAACAAGCCCAGCATGCTCAAGTCCTTGGTCACAATAACTTGTGAATTCATACTAAAAATATTATAAAAGAATACTATAATTGCCAAAAATTGTAATTTCTTTAAATTCTAGTTTATATATAGTTTGGTTGTATTAATTTCTTTAAAATTTTGTAAAAATAAAAGTAAGCTTGATAATAGTTAACAAATTTTATTATTACTACTTTAATGAGTTCAAATCACAGTTATCTTATACCATGCCTAGGCTAAGTTTAATAGATGTGGAGGAAAATTAGTATAGCTTAGTTTGGCACAAGATCACAAGTATAGGGTATAGGATATAAACTCCTATATTTTATGGCCAATAAGTGAAGCACAAGCAAGTTAGGGATGTTTACAAAATTTTTCTAAATTCAGTAGATAGGAAAAACATTTTTACAATTCTGTACAAACACTGCTCCAAATTAAATAAGTGATTTCTGAAACTTGATTGGATAGGACAAGTCACATGATATGCTCTCTACTAAATCCAAGCAGTTGAACTTCAAATGACCTGGAAAAAGGTCAGGGCTCTGATTACTAGGTACATTCACATGCAAAACTCAGATAGTGATTCAGAGCTGACCCAAAGCAATAAAAACGGCTCATGAGCAACAGACAAAAACAGTCAGTGAAGGACAGTTGGTGAAAGACAGTCAAGCAAACCAGACCAGGTCAGACCAGGCCTCGATCAACAACATAGACACATGTACCATGACAACATGTAAGTCAATGATAATTTTTCTAGATACAACTCCACAATGAAAGAAAGTCTTGCCTCCACTCTCTTTGTTTACTGTGTTTTAAAATTACTGTTATCACATGCAATCAGTCAGCAGTCAGACACATTTCATTAGCATGTGCTTCATTCACGCACACACACACACACATTTGCATACCATACCACTTGTTTTTTTCATTTGCAACAAAAACATTTTGAAAATTTGCAGACTCACTTGTGACAAATCATTTTGAACAGTTGAACTATTAGTTTCTTCATGACCACAACAAAGAACATTGATTTTTAATATGTAAATACATTTTATGTGACTGTATGAATGTTACTGCCATATTTAACTTGGTCTTCTTCCTTTTCTGTGAAGATCATTTCTTTTGCATTGTTTATAATTTTGTGTTGTATTTGTGGACACAACACTCAGATTTTATTTTTCCACTTAGAATCTGGATAGATTGACTCCACAAGGGACATCCAAAGAGGGTTAAACTCACTATTCAGTAGTAATAGTCAACCAAGTTGGTAACTATTATCACACACCAAGGTATCATGGATCAAACTAATGTTGCAGATCATTACTACTGAGTTCAATCCTGACTAAATGTTTTACACTTGTGACTTTCTGTTCTGCTTAGTCAGGGCATCTCACTGAAGTTGGATGTATATCTACTGAAGAGGTAGATATACTGTCAAAAATGTTTTCAACAAAATGATACTGAACAAAAGCAAATACATGACAGGTTGAAATTTTATGAAATATTTATTCAATATAATTACATAAAAAAATAATAAGTCTGGCTGTGGAAAAGATACAGCTTTTGTTAGGGACAGAGTTCAAATGTCTACATTTTTTAACAAAGAAAAGTCCTACTTATTCACTGGCTGGAGAAGAGTACCTCCCCATTAGGGCCAGTTACCATATGCAACAACAAAGTAAAATAATAAGAGAGTATTTCTTAACTATTTATTTTCTTTTTTTTTGATAACATGGATTTTTAAAGGTAGAATAATTATAGAATACAGACAAATAATTTGTCTGTGTCTTCTGCAGCTATTGTGGCATAAACTTACTGCTTCACTAGAAAAACTGATTGACATGTGTATGACAGACCATTTTTATTGTAATAAATTTGATTCTTACTGTGTATTCTAGTGGTCATATATTAAGTTCAGTAATGGTAGCTTGTGTATAGGAACTGTGGAACTGTAGCACCTCCCCTATTTTTATTCAATATTATTGATAACATTCAATATAATGAGTCTTTTTTTTTTCTTTAATTCTTTCTTTATATTTGTACTTAACCCTTAAGCTTAATGTCAGTAGCCACTCACTCATTCATGAAAATTACAAAAATCCTTGTATGGAACTGTATGCTTCACAGTTCCAATAATTTGGCTGTTGTACTGGACACTGGTTACAGAGAGCATTGTCACTAACATGGTGCTGACCCTGTTCTCTGAGTGTAAGGAAGTGTTTATTTTTGACTCAGCATGTGTTATGCTTAAAAAACATGTTCCATATTCTTGAATGTGATAAACTGTAGATGACTATCATGCTACTAGGTATTCTATTTAATTTATTGTTTTTTTTTTATCAGTTGTTTTATTTTATAGGAAATTTTAATAATTTAACCATGACGTCTTGATTCCTCAAAAAATAAGTTCTGTGACAGTAAGTGAAATTCAACAGCTTATGTTTTCACAGTTGTTTCTCCATGAGAAAGTTACAATTAAGAAAAGTGGTCATTCAAGACCTGATATTAAAATATCTCAGCCAGGAATAAGCAACAACAAGAGGTATATTTGTAGCTTTAATTCTGAATGCTATCAATGGAAAAGTTGGCTCAGCAGCTGTAAAGTGAAAAATGCATTGTTTTGCTTCCTATGTTTGCTCTTTAGAGGTGATGTAATGTGTACAAAAGATGGTTTTAGAAATATAAACAAAATGAAAGAAAAAAAAAAACTGAAAAACATGAAGTCAAAGAAGGAAATGTAAATATTAAGGAGAAACTTAGCGAGGTCATACAGACTTTCAATCAATGAACATAACACAAAGGTTAAAAAGAACTGAAATTTTATCCAAAATAATAGACTGTATTTTATTTTGTGGAAACTTTGAAACTCCCTTACATGATGTTAAAGATGATTCAGTAAATCCAGGGTTATTTAGAGGATTTATAAATTTTGCATCTAAATTAGATCCTGATTTGAAGAATCATTTACAAACCATTATGGTTTTCAAAGGTGTATAAGACCATTCAGAATGAAATATTTGACTGCCTGCTAGATATACCATGAGGGGATAAGGATAGAAATTAGGAAAACTTTGTTTGTAGCCATCATGGCTGATGACACAACAGATATTTCAGAATACACTCAAATGGTCATTGTTCTATGGCACACATTGAATGAAGAAATATTTGAGTATTTTTGAGGATTCAATATTCCAGAAAAGCAAAATGCAGATGGCATATCAAATTATAAACAATTAGACATAATCCTTCAAGGAAATGGACAAAAACAGATAGCTCAGGCATTTGATGGTGCAAATGTCATGAAAGGCAAAAAAGGAGAAGTTCAAGCAACAATTAAAGCAGTTTGCACATTTAATTCACTGTTATGTACATCAATTTAATGAGAAATGCAGCAAGTATGGAATGCAAGAATATTTTTCTATAACATTTTGTCTATTCTAACATTATTCTCAAGATCACAACAATGTGCATCCATTCTCAAGAAGCATATCGACGTCAGCATTCAACATCCATCCTCTACAAAGAGGAACTTTAACATATGAACCATGAACAGAATTCATGAAAATTTGCAACGTTTAAAAACTCAACATCAAATGCAGATCAAACAAAGCCAGAACGCTGAAAAGAATAAAAACTTTTTTAAGGAGCACTATGAATCCTGACTAAGGTTAATAATTTTCTCCTTGATACTCGGATGACTGTTGAAGAAATTTTTCTCCATTGAGAGTGCATACTCTCAATGGAGAAAAATTTCTTCAACAGTCATCCAAGTAGCAAGGAGAAAATTATTAACCTTTTTGCTGAAAGTGAAACAAGAAGAATGGATTTCATTTTTAAATGAATCGATGAAGCATGAACTGTGACAATTTATGAGTAAAAATAATTTTTCATTTAGGATTTTATCAAGTTAATGTATAAATTTTCTTTTTATGAGTTTGTTTCATTTTACACAATATTAAACAATGGTTAAAAGATTTCTGAAGCAGAACCCCCACCAATTTTAGCCACAAGCTGCCACTGAAGTTCAGTAAATATTACTAAAAGTAAGCTTTAACTAATTCCCTTATAAACAGTTATATTTTCATTTTCTTGTGTTGTTGGATCTGAATGTCAATGTTAGATAAACCCCACAAACATTAAAATTGAAGAAGTGACACAGGCTAAGGCCAGGATGATGAGAACAAGGAGTTTGGGTAAAATATGCCAAAATTTATTAATAGCAGGAAAAAATACAATTGAAGAATCTAGACATTTTAAATACCCTGGGGGTCATGTTGATAGTTAACTGTTGGTCGGCAGTTGATGATGACCGGAGTAACTTGAGTGGTGATGAAGGTTGATAGACAGTGGGTGTATTGGGTTGGTACTAGCTGGCAGTCATAGCCCAGGGTGGCTGGTTGTTAGCAGAAGATGAAACTGCTTGGGAGGTGTCAAAGGATGATAGGCAAAGGTCAATAGACAGTTGATGTGTTGAGCTGGTACTAGCAGGCAGTCTTAGCCGAGGGTAGGTGGTTGAAACCACATTGATCTGTGAGATGATGGGCAGCAGGGAGTGAAACCTGAATCACCAAGCAGATTGGTAGAAGATGTGGTCAGTGAGAGACAGTTGTTTGTTGGTGATTGCTGATGATCCCTGGTTTGGATACTACCCAATCATCTTCTTCTCACCAGCCCCCCACATCCAAGGAGTGGTTGGTCACTGCTGGTTTTATGATGTAGGAGTGTTACAACACAGGGTTATGAAGCTACTTCCACTTATAAATGAAAGTCATAAAAATAACTCTAGGTTATAAAGTATAATGTAATCGGTTATAATAAAACTACAAACAGGAAAGAAATAGTATTGGTTTTGAATAACCAGTGTAAAATGTCTCCAAAACAATGTACAGAATTAATAAACTTGAACAAACTGCTCAAGATTAAGTTGAAAGAGTTTGTTTGCTGTAACAAAAACAACAGAGTAACATATAGCATTTGTGTGTGTGTGTGTGTGTGTGTATATATATATATATATATATATATATTATTTTAATTGATACTTTATTTAAGTGGCCAGTGGGAGTCAGTTGGTATGTTAGCCAAGACTGTAAAGGTTTGTGTTGGTCAAGTTGGCTGCTGCTGGTTGCTATGCTGAGAGAGATGACGCTGACAGGCCAGCTACTGCTGATGGTTAGGTTGCTGCTGCCGCTAGTCACTGGCTGCTGGATTGCCGTTGCTGCTGCTGATGATGGCGGCGTTTAATGTGGCTAGTGCTGGATGCAGGTTGCTAGTTCGGATATTACTCGGTCATCTTGGCCATCCCCGAGAGACCGGCCTCAATTCAGCATCAACACAGAGTATTGAAGCTACTTCCACTTATGAATGAAAGTCATAAAAATAACTCTAGGTTATGAAGTATAATGTAATCAGTTATAATAAAACTAAGAACAGGAAAGAAATGGTATTAGTTTTGGATAACCAGTGTAAAATGTCTCCAAAACTATGTACAGAATTAATAAACTCGAACAACCTGCTCATGGTTAAATTGAAAAAGTTTGTTTGCTGTAACAAAAACAACAGCATCTTGCTAATAGTGTTATTGATATTAATTTCAATCTTCATCACTGACATTTTTTTCTTTTTGGTTATTGACAGAGTTGGGCCTTATTATATAACAGATCTTTACCGTGAAAAATCTCTCTTTGAATTGGACCCAGAGTTAATCCAACTTGTGTCTGATGGTATTCGGAAAGATGGCTCAAATTTGGGTCATGTGACTGCAGTGTGTACTTGGAATGAAATAAAAAAGGAGTAAGTGTTCAATTCTTTCTGGAGACATTTTTGTCTTTTATTTAATGTTTCAACCTTATAACTTAATAAGGTTAATAATGAAACTTGGGAACTAATTAAATTTTATTTCTATATAAAAATATGTAAAATATCATTTCACAAAATAAAGGTATCATTATTTTATGCAAGAGTTGGTAATCTTTTCAGTTTTTTCCTCTTTCAATATTGATATGATTTTCTTTTTAATTTTTGTAACAAATCACATTATTAAGAAATTAACATAAATGCAAATCCCACATGATTAACATTAAGTAACAAATTGGACTGAAAATTATTTTATTCTTCAAGTTAGAACATTTTAACAGTATTTCACTAAGAAAAATCTTTTTATGCTATATTGCAGTAACAAACAAATGCAGCTTCAAAAAGAAGTTGAATCATTATAGTATAAAACTTAGCCAAATTATGGAGTAATTTATGGAGAAATAACATATAAATATAGACATAAAAGCTAAACAAATAAACTAGAATTGGGGTTTCCTTTCTTCTTAAAAGACATAAATAATTAATAAGAGAATTGTTAGAATAAATTAATTTCTCAATTAAAACAAAACCTAACAAGATTAGATTTATATTTTATAGATTTACTTTAATAAGGGTAAATATTATCTTCAAATATAAAGTGGAGTATAACATTTGGTAAAAAAGGAAGGGAAAAAGATGACAAATAATGATATACCAGACTAAAAAAAATGTGAATAACTCAAAATAACCTCCCAAGAAACCAGAAGAAATAAATCCATGGTACAATATAGTTGCATGGAAGAATTTAATTGGCTGATGACAGAACGGTCAAAAAACTTAAAAGAAAAAAAATACCAAAATGAAAAAAACGCTTAAGCAAGCATGTCTGAAATATTTGTGGTGCATGGCCACTGAGATCTTGTATTTGATCAGTACATCAGTGACTGCAGTGTGTACTTGGAATGAAATAAAAAAGGAGTAAGTGTTCAATTCTTTTTGGAGACATTTTTGTCTTTTATTTAATGTTTCAACCTTATAACTTATTATCTGGAGGAAAAAGTCTGATGTTGAAAAAAAACAAAACTGTTAATGAAGCCAGGAAAACATTACTAACAACTCATCTAGGAGCATTTGAAGCATGTATGTTACAAATGAGGTACACACTATAAGTCTCAATAAATATTAAAGAAAGCCTTTTTTGCTACAACCAGACAATAAGGACTCCTTATTTATAGGAGGAAGAACTTTATTTTTTGTTTGTTTTTAATGTGTTTAAGTTTTTCTTGCAAAAAATTTAATAGCAAAATATTTGTGATGATACAAAAGCCACTAGAAATAAGTTTTTTTTTTAATGTTTACAGCTGCAATAAAATGGTGTTAACATTTTAAAGAAAGGCATGCACTGATGAACTTTAAACTTGTCTGTGCTGAAAAATTACCACAGAAAAATTACTTGTCAATTTATTCAAGGCATTTTGAGAATGTTCTTCAAAGTTTAACACAAACTATTATGTACATATGCTGCCAGTGAATGCTCATTATAGATTTCACTTGTTTAAACTAAAACTTTTACTGTTCTTAAAAGTGACTATCAGGATTCATTTTTGTGAGAGTGACCACTACAACCTAGCACTTGTGTTATTACAATAAGGTAATGATTAGTTGCTTTGTTTTATCAACTAATTCACAAACAGTGAGTTTGAATCTCATAGATGCCCCCTCATGTGCCAGAGTAAACTGTGCTTAGTAAATAACTATGTCACCTAACAGTTGATCTCCAATTTACTTGTTTTTCTTGTCATACTCAATTCAGTCAGTTTTCTGATACTTTTTCTTATCACATTGTTTATTTTTAAGCGACAAGGAACAATCTACAGCTGAAAAAGAATCATCAGAGAAAGAGAAAAAAGAATCACCAGAGAAAGAGAATCCAGATAATGAATCATTCTCCAATGAAACCAAGACAGAACAGAGTGAGAAGTCATTAAATACGAAACCTGAAGAAGAGCAAGAAATAGGAGATGAAGAGCAACAGGATGGTGATGATGCTGACTCTAACCAACCAGCAAGAAACATTGATGCAGTTGAAATTCTATTTGACTTGGAAGCAGCCGAACTCTTGCCTGTTGTCATCAAGTATGTGTAAAATTATTTCTTTTTCTTCTCCTCCTACTGCAAATGACTTGCTATGGTCATTGGATCACTGTGTAGATGAGCACCTTCCACATGTCTCAGGTGATATAAGCTGAAAGTCAGAGGTATTCATTCATGTGTAGTGTGTATTAGGCAAGTAAACCTGGTGGAACCCATCCCTCTCCAGGTCAGTTTATAGGTGATTTCCTTCAACCTGAAGGCTCACCTTAGTCATGGATATTGGGGGTAGCCCTCCACTTTAGGTATAGACTTCAGTCTATGAAGTTCTCCATCCAGCAATGCCATGTCATTACCACTCTGGATATACTGCCAGTAATTCAATCTCATGTGCGAATTTAGTGTGCAATTGGTAAATCTGCACATCTTACCTACCTGCAGTATATGCAGAGTAGTGAGTTGGCTTTACAAATGCTATATTTTGATCAGTTAATTATCCTACTATTCCAAGTGAAGGAGTTAATCAGTTCATTAGTAACCATGTCTGAACACTAAAAGATTACTATTTAGTGCACAGACATGGTTGCGAAATTTGACAAAAATCAGTATAAATTGATATTTTAACACAATGTGTAAGTACATACTGTATTTTAGTCTTTTTGTGTATATTATCAATAAAATAAAATAAAAATGAATGGAACAATTGGCTATAAGGGTTAAATAAGTATCCATAATTTTACATGGTAATTTGTCATAACACAGAAGCAGTGGCAGACTGGTTCTAAAAATATTGGTTAATAGAAGACAAAGGAGATTGCCCACAATTAACATGCTATCATTTAATTTTCATAATGAATAAATAACATTTTCAAAAAATACATGACAAAAAGGGTACAATAATTTTTTTGTGGAAATAATGTGTATTGTATTGTAAATATTACTGGCTGTAAATACCAAGTGTAAATACAGAAAGTTATAATTGAATTCTTTATTTTTTTAATTTCAAGTAATTGGTTGATATTTTTAAATAGTTTACTGCACATTTTACACATTAATAGATAGTTCAAAAGCACAATATAGTGTTGCTTGCAGTCCACTATATTAAGAGCAATTGTTTATGATCACTAGATGATAGTGCAAATCTTCCAATAATTGCTTCTGCATCCAATTCATCTAACAATTCCAATTCACTGGATAGCAACATGTATGATTCAAATTCTCCACAGACTGTGAATTTCTTAATCTCATCTTTATGATCTTTAGCTTTGAAAATGTCCTCTCGCATTGGTCTGTAGTAACTAATAGTGTGATGATGAATTTATAAAGTTATTATTTCTTTTTATTACTAAAATAATTGTCTGTTTTTGATTCTTGTATTTTTATTTGATATATAGGACTCATTTGCCATTAGGCAAGCTGACACTCTGGCCAGTCTGCAATTGTATGGAAGGAATTTTAAATGCTGCTATGATTAAATAGAGTTTTAAATTTACATGTTATAATGCATTCATAATAGGCTTCTTCAATCCATTACAAACATGGTTTTCTTTGTTTTAGTGCAAAAGTGAGTTTTTTCAAGTTTCTGTAGTGTAAAATTTTAATTCTAAGGATGTAACCTGTTTTTAGTTTCCAAAATAAATGAAAATGTTTAGGCAATTACTCTTGAAATAATGCTATCAATGTTTAATGTAAATAAGATGGTATTTCAACTATAAAAATTGTTGTAAACATCGACAAACGTGCCTGCAATAAAGACGTAATATCAAAAGGACGTTTTTTTTCCCATGACATTGCTTTTTAACTACATTTTTTCTTTGTCAATGTTTATTGTTTTAAAAAGGGATGATCTGAATGGGAATAAAGCCTAAACATATGATGAAAGTGAATTTATACATTTTTGTTTTTGAGAATTTAAAACAAAAATATTGAACACTATTTATTTATTAGATTGTTTATTTACAAGAATAATTTTACATTTAAAACATTCTAAAAACTAATACATTTAGAACTAATGTAATGCAATATTTATCATTTACCAATTTATAAAGAAATAAATGTGAAAACAATTTTTTATTCATAAATTTATAAATATTTACTAAATTATTAAAATATATGAACCAACCATAAAGAAATCCTTATTATTTACCATTTTATAAAGTTCGAATAAATTGGCAATTAGCCAATGTTTTGCCAACCATTCCAATAAATAATATGTTAAATAAATAGTATAAATGAATAATCTAATAAATAGTGTTTATTATTTTTGTTGTAAATTCTTGAATACAAAGAAAATGTATAAATTCACTTTTATATATTTTGTTTTTATTACAATTCTAATCATCTCATTTTAAAACAAAAAGTATTGCTGAAGAGTGAAGGTAGTTAAAAAAAAGTGGTATCATTGAAAAACTGTCCTTTTCACAATGTTTTATTGCAAGCATGTTTGTCAAAAATGTATTAGTGAATTCTGTACAGATAACAAGGTGTAGCATTTATACATAATGAAGAAACTTTCCTGTCTACTCATTTGTGTTACTAGTGAAATAAATTATAAAAACATGTTGACCAACAAATCAATCTTTCTTTTGTTTCATGTTTAGGATTTAAAATTAAATATTCAGATATTCATGTCAGTGTCCTTGTTTATGTGTACCTATCTATAGTGTATATAACAATTCTTACTGTCCCTCATAAGCAAAACAAAAGGCACTGATTTTACTGTATACATGCCTTACAATCTGCAGATCTATTTATAGTTTGTGCCCACCTATGGACTTATTGAATGTATATTGTTTTCAGTAGTCTTACAGGAAAGCCTTCTTCATAGAAAATAATAGAATATACAAGACTCAGTCATGTGATTCTATTGCAATGGAAAATCTCTTTCTATGCCACACAGTTAAAATAAAGCTAGGACATTTTAGAAAAAGTTATAGAAATGCAGAAGAGCAATGCCTTTCATAAGGAACAGTTTTTCATGAACGTTCTAATATTCAGCCTATTTTTCATCAAGAATTTATAAATTGATAAATAGATAAGCCACTATTAAAAAATACAAAGCATTATGTTCTTTTGTATTATTAAAGATATTTGTTGTGTTTTATTCTGAAACTGAAAAATGCATTGTAGAATTTCTACAGTTCCTTTGTAATTTTTGTATTCTGAATATAATATTTGTATAAACACAAGGAAGGATTTTTTTTAACAATTTATGAACCCTTGAATTATTCTACTTCAGATCAGTGGTTTCACTAAATCTGTTAGGCAAGTGTCAAGCGATGATTTGTGGGTTTCAACTGAATTCTCATTAAAGATAATTTAAACTTGGTATCACCACAGACTTACTAGAAAAACAAAAGAAACTAATTTTAAATAATCTAAATATCTTCTTTGAAATTAAATTTTGGTTTTATTATTTACTAAAGCTAATCTGTATTAAAAGAAAAATTAATTTCCATATATAAATAAAATTTTTAGGCATTTTTGAAACACTGGCACATTCACTCATCACTCATCAAACCACTATTTTAGACAAAGAAGGTAAACAACAAATTTTAAAATCTCTAAAAAATCCAATATTTGTCCTAGAGATGTGTTTCAAAGTCAGTAAATTTAAGGATTAATTAATTGGATTTTGTAAATGTAATGCTTACTTTTTGCTTGGAAGACAATGAAAATAATGTTTATTTATGCATAGTAGCCTGTGAGGTTGGATGTGAACAACTATAAATATCTCTTTCAATCCCTCTCTTAAAAAGTGTGTGAAAACTTTTTTTTTAAATTAAAAGGAATATTAAATACCAGCTGTACAATAATCAAGAAATTTGTATTTATTTTTAAAAAATAAATTATCTTTAATCCTATATTACCAATAATTTAAAAATATAATTTTTAATTCTATATGATCTTATGAAACATAATAGAATTAATAATTTTATTTTTTATACTACAGGGTGATCCAAAAATCTTGTCACCCTTACAGAAAAGTAATGAGAATAATAGAACAATAATTAATACAAAACACATGTACTGGATTCAGTTTATTCACTTTCATTGATGCTATCACACATCAAAAAGGTCTGTATGAACACTATCATTTTCATGGCACAAAATAATGCAATGCCGTGTCCGGTGTGATATTTTACGAAGATGTGCTTTATTGATTGTTACAACTAATGGGTATTCTGGTATCGTTCATGTGAAACTCTCTCTCTCTCTCTTTCTGATAATACCCAACAGAGCATTGAAATAGAAAATTATATTATGTAGGCTAACAAGACTTTCAGGCCACCCTGTACATTAGAAATAGTTTCTTTTTTTTAGTTAAATGATATTTTTGAATTTAATACATTGTTTTTATTTCTTATTTTCTACCTGTTTGATGTCATAAGATATTTAACTGCAACCAATGTGGCTTTTTTTAATTATTCTGAATTTAAGCGTTATTGACTTATCATACTCAAAAAATGGCATTAAACTTTGCATTTTTCAATTCATCAAACATCTCTTTATTTAATAAAAAATCTCTTCTTATGAATAGCAATGGGATGAATTTCAAAATCACATTGAAAAATTACAAGTAAATTTTTTTTTTTTAATAATTATTGAAGGGTGCAGGGGAAACAGACCCTCCAAATATTTCCATAAAGATTTCTAATAAAATAACTGAGTCAGTATACAATTCATTCATTAATGAATATGTACTGAAATTTTTGTTTGAATCAGAGCATTCCCTGATTTCAAACAGGGAGTAGTGATTTTTTTTTTCTTTCTTTCATTTCAGAAAAAAAATGCATCCATTCTGGTGGTGCCTAATATAAACCAACAAACACCTGCATTTTTTCAATCAAATTTTATCTTTCTTTGGTTCCAGGGGCCGTTTGAAGAAAGGCCGATTTTTCGTGTTTCACAGTGCCGACAACCATGCAATCCACCTTGTGCCAACTCTTAACTCTCCACAGGAAGTAATTTTCGTATCAGAAGAAGAACCAGTAAAAGCTGAAGGAACATATCTGCAGGTCAGTTCTAAATTTACTTCTTTACATTCACTGTTTTCTTTTCTTCAAAATTTTTTTCTCCATTATTTTATATTGGAGAAAAAAAAATGTCAGTTTACTTCAACTTGAGATATTTGTAATGAAGTAACTTGATGACTAATACAAAACTCCTCAAGTTTAGAGAAATCACAAGCATGGAGACCATGATACATAAAATACATTTATGCTGAGTAGGTCTACTGAGATGCTCACAATTCAGTAAGACAAAAGAGTAGGTCAAGACCATGGCATTGACTACTGCCAATGCCATTGGGGCTGCTGATGGGGAAAATATGTTGATAGTTTTGCAGAATCTTTTTTTGACAAAAACAAACAGAGCACCAGTGTTCAAGAAAAGAGACAAACTGTACACCCAATTTTCACTAGTAATTACTCCTAATCTTATATCTCAGACATTCCCTGCAGGTGCTGTGACAGGATATATCTATTCTGTACTGACCTCATCAGCCATCAGTAGGTCTGTATCAGAAGTAGAATGCTTTTTTTGATCTTTATTCATGAAGACAAAACCTACAACAACAATTTTTAATTCCACTTGAGCTTTAGCTTCTAGAGATTTCTTTAATCTTAATTTGTCATTATTTATATGTAGACTATTGTCCTTTTTAGTGTCTTAATAAATGTATTATCAATAGAGAGTATAAAAACAAAGGAACTCTTAAGTAACTCTTTTTTTCCCTCCTTTTGAAATGTGTTATCAACATTTCACACCAAAGAAGAAAAAAAAAGAAAAAAGTGGATGCTTCACACACAAACACACCTACACAAGCAAGTGACACCCAAAGACATTATCAACTTTCATTGTGTATTCCATTTATTTCTCGGTAAAGAACTCTTCAACGGTTCTTTTGTTATTTTTGTTAAATAAAATGTTATCTTGTATTGCAGATCAATCGGTTTCTGTTATTTTGTGCTTGTTCTATTTCACTGCAATTATATCATGTAAACTTAGAGATCTGTAGAAATCTTATACATTAATTATAGAAGTAGTCAACATACTAAATCCTTATCGTTGTTGAATTTGGTAACACAGTAATTGTGAGTTCAATCCTTGTCAGTGGAAATGGGGCAAGCAATAACTGAGATGTACTAAATAAGAATGAAATATTCCAAGACATAGTCAGCAGAACAAGAACAATCTAAATAAAAGGTTTTGTTTGTAATTCCCTAACAGTTACTCAGCTTGACAAGTGCATGATGAAGGCCAGAGGACACAATAGCCAATACATTGTAATAATAACAACAAAGATGAAGATAATTGTCTGCATATAAATAATGTAAATTTAATCTTAAAAAGATTTAAATTTTAAAAAGATTTCAAAGATAAGTTGTTTTTTTTTTGTTTCTTTCAGATCTACTGCTCCCCTGTTTTTATTGACAAAATGGCTGATCAGGTGTGCATATTTGAACATTTAGATGCAGTAAGTATTTTCATAGAGCTTTTATTTATATACAAGTGCACCAGATATTTGAGATTATCTAACCTTATATTACTTGATGTGCACTAAATGTTAATTTCTCTTTCAGATATATTGATTGATTGATTTGTTTGTTTAATGGCATGTCAACTCCTTATAGGCCATTTAATCCCAAAATTCAATTACTTGTTTCTTTCCTTGTAAGAAAACATTTGGCATTCATTGACTGAACAGCTAGTGTTACTGTCAGTTGAAATTTATGGAATCTTTCTCTAAAAAGAGTTTTTCAGGAAAATACACTTCTCAAAACTACTATTATTGCTCTTTCTCGTATCTATGAAAGTTTCCTTGGTAACCTTTTGTTTAACCCTTTAACATTCAACTCGCCCCGTATATATCAATGTTCAACCCACTGTAATCCATCCCATGTATTCTCTGCGATAATATACAATGACATCATCACAAATAATGCAGAAAGAGAGAGAGCCAATATTTACAGGGTGGATTTGAGCGTGTTCAATGCTAAAGGATTAAGGTAGTGTGGAAAGTCAACATCTTGTTTATATCCTTCAGAAAAACTTATGGCGATGCACACCAACTTCATGTCACCTGTTATGACCTTCGGTGTCATGACCAAGACTGAGCTATGTCAGGCTGCCCCACTTTTTTTCACAGAGATCACCATTGTGAACTTGATGATTGTTTTAATGTTGTCTCAGGCCATAGTTATAGAGCATATGAAAGGAACAGAAGACTAAGTAGTGAAAATGAAGAAGAGGTTTATTAAATACTCATACATAGAATGAAAAAGCATGTAGGTAAGTTGTTAAGTGAGAAATTGTATTATTAAATCTATACAGTGGAATATTAGTTATCTGTAAAAGATGGGTGACCATATTTTGTTCAGATAAATGATTCAATCAAAAAAGGGTTTCTGTATAGAATGTATTTAAAAAAAAAAGTTTAAGGGGTTACTTTTCATTCACTTGATAAAAATATGTAAAAACAGGATGTTACTTAATTCAAAGAATCATGATGTAATTATAAAAATACATCTATATAGGTACACAGAAAATGCACTGAATTTGTTGAAGATGCTGTAGCATGTGTGCAGAAATTATTAAACCTAGTTATGCCCCTTGATATGGGACATTTTTTCCGAATGAGATTATGACATGGTGTGAAAAAAAAAAATAGTTCGACATGAGACACACTTTCAACATGAGACACGCTTTTGAACATGTGAACTTGGAATAAACAACTGTCAAACAGATCTCCTTGTCTTTCATACCAAAACACTTCACGTGGAAATATTACAGATGCTGAATTTATGCAAATAAAAAAAAAAAATCATTGAACTGGTGATTGATCATTTTTTGAGGAAAATATCCGTTTTCTGTTGCTTGCAGTTCTTGTGTTAGCATTTGACAAAGATGCACTAATCTAATGGTGTTAATTCTGTTGGGTTTCATTCATGAAAAATTAAAAATGATCAACAGTTTTATTAATGGGAACTTCAAGTGTCAGTATCTGACTTTCCTTCTCATCTCTGCATTAAAATTATTTTAATTCTGTTTAAAGTGGACAAGTGTCAAGTTGAGACTCCTTTCTCTTCAGATATTGGAACAGCATATAAACCAACATACTATATCATTTGTAACAGATTTGTGCTCAGGACAAAGTCATAAAATTAAATATACATGGAACCATGGAATTTTCTTTGATAACCAAATAACTTAGCTTATATTGTAAAATTAAGGCAAACATGAATAAATATGCCTGCAATAAGACAGTGTCAAAAGGACGATTTTTCCCATGGCACCACTTTTTTTAACTACCTTCACTCTTCAGCAATGTTTGTTTTAAAAAGTGATGATTAGGTTTTATTCCAATTTTAATCATCAATCTTTAAAACAATAAACACTGCTGAAGAGTGAACGTAGTTAAAAAATATGTATCCTGGGAAAATTTTCCTTTTGACACTGTATCTTATTACAGGCACATTTATCCATATTTGCCTAAAATTTCTTCTACAGATTAATTTCAATTTGTTTTATTTTTTCCTTTTGATTTGATTTTTTTAGGGTGTTCCTGAATTGCCAATAATTTTTGAGTTTGATGAGCCAAACATTGTCATTACTGTAACAAACCAAATTTTCCTGGAGGCACCACAAGAGGAAACTGAAGATTACTTGGAAGAAGAAGAACAGAAAGATAAAGATCTTGAAGAACAGCTGCATAATTCAGAAGCAGAAAATGATTCTTAGAAGCAGAATTCTTGACTTCTTAGCCAAGTTTTGATTTTTAGAATTTTTATCCGACAAATATATTCTGTGATAATGGATGAAAGGATAACTGAATTTTGAATTTGTGTGTGTGTGTGTGTATTCTGTAAGTTCACTTAAAAAGTAAGCTCCAGATAAGTCCAAAAACTTATGTTTTATATAATTTTTATTAGAGAGGGAGAATTACTTTATTATTATAATTTGAATCTAACAGTCGAATCTTTTTTTTTTATTATTATATATATTCTATTTGATGTTTCAGATACTATTCTATAAATTTTAATATGGCATAGTTTAAAAACAAAGAAAAGGCTGGACACTTTTCTGAATTATAATTTTTATCTAAAAAAAAAAAAAAAAGAAAAAAAAAAGAAAGGAATAATATAAGCAAAAACAGATTGATATAATTTCAGACCCCAAATCCCAAGTGTGTATATATATATATATATATATATATATATATATATATATAGATATGATTAATAAAAATATAAAATTTATCACTTACATATAAATAAAGCAGAAGGTATTGTGATTTGAGAATTTACATATCATCTTTTTACTTGTGATATAACTGAATAAATATTTTGTATATATATATATATATATATATATATATAAATAAATAAATAAATAATGTCTACAAATGTAATGAAAAACATTAGTAAAAGACAAAAGCTCTTTACAAATTATCATATCATTTGGACATTTAGATATACATACAAATATCATATTATAGTAAACATCAATTTTTATTACTCTTTTCCTTCTTACTGCTACAGATTTAATGTAATAGCCTTTCAAGTAACAAACACAAAACCTTCTAAATTTTGAAAATGTTATATGTTGATCTATGTTTAATAGGGTCAATATGTTTATATACTTTTAAAGTTTATTCTTTACCAAATTTTAAATAGGTGAATGATACAATAATGTGTCAATGCCTTTTATTAGGTTGGTGTAAAAATAATGACGTAATAATGTCGTTTTTTGACGTTAAAAATATGTCAAAAAACGACATTATTATGTCATTATTTTTGCACCAACCTAATAACTTATAAATTTTGTCTAATGTTGATTAGAAAATAAGTACGAAATAACTATCTAGACAGAACTCTCAACAACATAAAACTTAAGATTTTAAAGACTATATAGTTTCTAAATCAGGAATCAGATATCTTATAAATATAGCAGTTTGTATAGTAAATTTGCAAAACAAATTATCTAAAAGATTTAATGAAAAGTTTGTAATTTTAAGCTTGCTATTTTTCAATATACAAAAAAAAATTATGAAACATTTTTTTAAGACTTTTTCACAATATAAACTCAGCTTAGCCTAGTCTGGTACAGGGCCACAATCATTGAGTACCAAATGAGAATGAAATTTACTACACTAGCAATAGTTTAGAAATTTGTTTGATAATCACTGGTTAAGTAACTTTAAGTTTCAAATAGACTGGTCAAGATAATTCTTTTTGGGAGGAAAATCCATCTGAGACATTGTTATTCCAATCACCCCTTTTATTAAATAGTCACCCTCCTGACCACATTAATTTATGCTACAAACATTCATGGACAAAGCATTTCATTTTTGAAAATTATTTTTAAAAATTCCAGCCACTCTGTTTTATTGATGAAATTTTCTATTAACCCTTAATTTACACTGGGAATTTTGAAGGGCAAAGTGTTTCATTACTGAAAATTAGGGGGGGTATTATTTGAAAGTCAATAGTAAATAGCTATTTACTAAACTTAGCAGTTTAGTTTTGGCATAAGGCCACAGGTATGGAGTAACCCAAAAAACTCACTACTCAATAAAAATGGCTTGCAAGACTATTTTGCTAATCCTATGGTGGGGCTTTCTAGTCTAAAGTATCCAAGGCCTTGTATGATGCTATTCAAGCTCTAGTTAATAAGGAAGATAAGCATTTCATCCCTCAATACAAAATTATTTTTAAAATAAGAATTTTAATTGAATTGTCAGACTTTTACATTTAACATTGTAATCTTCTAAATTTCTTTTTAATAATCTGACATAGAAAATGTTTAAAAGATTAAAAACATGTATAGATTGTATGATAATCATTTTATTCTAAAATACTTTATGTATAACTATAATATAAGAAAGTTATTTCTATTTTGAAGATGATATAAATAAATATGAAAATATATTTTTTTTTTTAACTTGCCAAGGACTCTTGCTTGTTATCCAAAGTGATTATTCATAAATCCCCATTCATAGCTATTTTTATCATTTATATCTTAAAATTGCTTGATGAACAAATTTCTTTGGAGTAAAATTCTAGTCATATTCTTTTGGTTAGAGGGTGAGTTAGTATTCAGTATGCATTAAAATTTGGTCTTTCTTTATATATGAGGGGGTGCAGAAAAAAAAAAAAAAAATCTCAAACCAACCCACTTTCCAAAGTCTAAATTATCAAATGTCAGATTTATTTTTGAAAGGGCTGAGAACTTTTCAGCACTCACCTCACATATTTGTCTTTATTTTCTCTTGTTTATGAAAATTGTTTTTTTGCAATATTAGTGTTTAAAAAAAAAAATCTTATGAACTAACCTCTAATGAATACCTTTTTTTTTTTATGTAAACTTATACAAAACTCACTAAACATTTTAAGAAAGGCCAAAAAAAATCTGTTTTACCAAAATTATACCACTTGGTCATCTTTAGCACTGTAGTTTCACATTTGTTCACCAGATGGAAGTAATGCTTGGCATCATATGCATAACACAGGCATTTGGGTGCTGAAGCTTTTTCTTTCAATTTAGGGAAATCAACGTTTTCTAAATTGGTATCTTAAATTATAGCACAGGCATCTTAGGGTTAAAAGAAATAGTTATTTGATAGACTATGACACAGCTTTCCAAACTGGACACTGTTTCTTTTATATCAACTAAAGTTTTCATTCAATTATTTTTATATATAAACATTTTCAATCATACATTTAACTTGGCTAACAATTTAAGAAATTAGTCATAAAAAATATTTTTAAACAGCATTTCACCAATGCAAAATGTTAGAAAAGCTCTGGTCTATGATAAAATTTGCTGGTATTCATCCTTTGAAATCAGTAAGATTAATATATAATATTGATACTTTTTCAGTAAGTGAACAAAAGTTTAAATATTTTCATAAAATTGTATGGAATATATATATAAAATATTTTCAATTCTCAGTGATAAACCTTGTGTAGATACTTATCACAACTTCACTACTGAGGACTACATTTTTAATTTTTTACTAATATATTTTACCAATTAATATATTCAATTAACTATTCAAACTTACATATTTTCAGTAAGGAATTAAAAATCAATATTTTCAACACATTCAAATTGAACATGTCAAATATTTTAATTATACCATTTTTGTATGCAGTATACAACTTTTAATCAAAGATTTTAACATATTTATATTTTAATATTTGTTTTACACTGACCTCATTAAGCACAAAAGGAAACATTTTTAATACATTAACACTGATGTTATTCATTTTCTTAAAAGTAACTGCAATAAAATATTGAATTTATATTAAATATACTAAACATGTTTTGATGTTATCACAGAAGTATTAGGTGTGTGCAAAAGTTTCAAGAAGTTTCTTTTGGAAAACTAATGACATTATGAAAAAAAAAAAAAAAAAACATTAAATAAAAAAATACTACATTACTACTTTTTCCATTTGCCTAATAACTTATCTTTAGTTTTCAAATCGATTTTTTTCAGAAAATGAAAAAAAAAAATTCAAGATAAATTTAAATGTTTTCAGAAAAATGATAATCCACAGAGAGGTTGACTATTACAATTAAGCAATTTAGGTGCTATTTGATCATGAGGATTTTCCCCATTAACTATATACTGCTATAGATAAATACAAAAAAAGTGAATATTGAATCATTTGATCTACAGCTGCCAATGTGACTGGTTTTCTTTTTTTTACTCATTGATGTAGTTTGTTTTTATAAGAAAAATGGGATATTTTAATTTTCACTTTTTTTGACTTAGGCATCTTTTTTGTTTTAAATAATTTTGCACTTTTCATATTTGTAGAAAATAACTTTAAAAAAAATAAAAAAAAAAAATATTGTCTCCTTTACTTTTATTGTATTCTGCACTGAGATACTAACCAAAAGTACAGAAAAAAAAAATCCACTTTAACACCTATTTTCACTCTTCAATGTAGTCCACTAGTGTGTGAACTACCATGTTATCTCATAACAAATAGCTGCAAAAATCTGTACTACATTTGATTGCTGTTCAAAATTTCCCAACTACTGTAAAATTTGAACAGTACCCAAAGTGAATGTTATACAAACATTTGTGATATTGATGTATACATGACGAAGGAGAAACATTAGGAACAAAGTCATTTTTTCTTTTTTTAAAATGGCCAGATTTCTAAAACATCTAGGTAGCACCACTATCATCTTGAATGCTTCCTTTTTAACAAGATGTGAACTAGTGATTTTTACATTTTTGATCTAATTTAAACTGCTACTGGTGGATGTTTAAGTTTTTCAATAGCTTGATGCACATGAAATAACAAGAGGTAAAACAGGTTAATTTGTAACTTTTTTTTTTACTTTTTATAATTCAGTATGTTTTGATATCTAATATTTTACTAATGAATATTAGGTAAGAATACACAGCCTAGATCAGAAATTTTAGAATATCATTGTTTTAATAAGGTAAATCACTCAAAAGAAATCTAAAAATAAATACACTTTTCAATCAGGCAATTGTAAATAATTATATAGGAACTTCAGCTTTCTGAAATTGTTATCACTAATTCACCAACTAGAGTTGGGAGACATTTTTTTTATCTTTACAAATACTATTCAGAGACAAGATAAATTTCAATCTGTGTTTTCATAAATGAAAACTTATTAGTGTAAGTTTGTTCCTTTCTCAAAGCCTGTAAAATAAATTTAAAAGGGGCAGGGAAGATAAATTCAGATTGAGATTTATGAAGGCAAATTTTAAGTGGTTAAAAATATCCAAAATGTTTGTCTTAACTCTGCTACTACCACCTATAATATATATTACATACATACACACATGTTCCCGGCTATTTTAATATTTCTGTAAGTTTAAAGAAAAAAAAACAAACTATGCATAGTTATTTCTAAGCTATAGAAATCTTTAAAGATGCATTAAGTGTCTTGAATAATCAAGGAGTAACAAAAGGCCAACTTTAAAGACAGAACTACTTTTGACAATTTTTATTTGGTTTGTGTTTCAATTGTTATTAATAGCAATAGTAAAATAAAAACACAAACAAACATTTATTTATTCTCAGATTTCTGAAAAGTCTTCTTCCAAAAACTGAAAACAGATTCTTGTTTATGTAATTTGATAAAAAAAATGGTAGTGGGAGACACTACTTTGTCAATACCTGATACTGAGGGAATATATATATCTATCTTAAAATTCATGTCACTTTACCAAGTTCGGGTTTATTCACAAATACCATAATTTAGACTACCATGAAATAGTTGCTTTAAGGTGTGTGTATGTATGTATGTATGTATATTTTATGCACACATTTCTTTGTGAATGATTAAAAAAAATAAAAAAATAAAAAAAATAATATTTCTAATATGGTAATTATAATTATCTGTATTATTTTATCTATATAATATCCTAAAGTGAAAAAATTATTTTCAATTTAAAACAATATAAATTTGTAATGCAAAGTTTAAGCTGAAATATCATCAATTTATTTACAATTTGTTCATAATTTTCTAATATATGGGTAATTTGAAAGTAAGTTACTCCTGAAAGGAATTCAAAAAGAAAATTTTTAAAAACTTGTTTTTGTTATAAATTTGTGAAGGATTTTTAACGCCTAAATTCTTTTGTGATAGCAAATCTTATAGAAAGTATCAAAAACAATTGTAAAAATGGTTTAAGTCAATCAAATTGATGATAAATAATTAAGATATCTAAGTACTTTTCATGTTTTATGCAACTTATAAAAAGTAAAATAAACTGCATATTTTTCAACATTTAAACAAATTTCACTTGTTGCCTTTCTTTTAAGGAACATATTTTATTGTATGATATAAGTTCTGACAAGGCTATTTTTTTTTTAACGAGACCAAACATATCTAATTTCTGTACTGATCAATTTTACAATGTTTCTTATATATTAAAAATTGTTTGTCTTTTTTATTAAATGTTAAGAAAAATCAAAACTTTAAAACTTATGTTTATTGCATTGAAGAAGGAGGAGTTTTTTCTTTTTAGTCCTAATTCAATTTAAAGAACAAAAATAAAAACTTAATTTTGATCCCAAATTGCTGACTTGTTTGTTATTTTCTTAAAAAACAAAAAAAAAAAAAAAGTCTTTTGAGGCATTTCTTTAGACTAGCATTCTTTTATTTGCAGCCTTCACTAGTTTCAGCTGATGAGTGAAAACAGCATCACTGATGCTGTAAGTAAATAAAGCAACAAACTTCTTCAAATGCCAGAAGAACTGACAATGTTTATTTGGCTTGTGTGTCTCAATCCCATTATTAATGGCAATATTAAAATAAAAACAACCACATTATATATATGAAATGGATATAAACAGTAATTCTGACTTTGCTAACCAGAGGCTTCTCTGTGGCTGAATGGTAACAGCACGTCAAACTATACGACACTTCCCATAAAGGTTACAGGTTTGATTCCTGTTGGAGAGCATATTTTCTCTGAAATTTCTTGAACATTCAGGCCAGTCAATGTTATTAATACAGTTTAATTAAAAACAGAGCATTTACTTAAATAAATTGTATCTATAAACAGAAAATATATATAGACAGAGACACTGAAATTAGTTTCATGTAATTTGATGAAAAAAAAAAAAAAAAAAAAGTTATGATAGTAAAAGCAACAAAGATAAAAATATTAATCTTTACTCATATTAGAAAAAGAGAAAAAAAAGTCACTAAATTCTCAATTTATGCCCAGCAACATGGTGATGGTGACAAGATGTTAGTTGATGCATTGTTTGGGCTTTTATTCTCATCATTGTTTAAATTGTATTCAAGCCTATATGCACCTTACCCTTCCCTAGAAGTGTTATATCCAATAATCTTTAAAGAGCTTTGAACAGAACCATTTATTTTGCTCCCAAACATTTTTCCTCTTTTACTGAATGACTAAGAATATACAGTAATGCTACACTGAGCAATTTTTTTTTTAAAAACAATCTATATTTATTAATCTTATTTTACAGAATAATTGTTTATTGGTAATTCAATAATTTAATTTCATTAATTTTGCTCTATTTTTTAAGCTTCAGTCACTTTCTCACCACAATAACAGCTCCCTGTGCCTTTTCTATAAATATAATCACTTTAATTGCTCTGATGAACTGTACTCTATAGTATCTAGACTTTATGAATTTAAATGCAGTACTAGACTGATGGAAGGACCTAGTTTTACAGTTGAAATGGTGAGATATAACCATAAGTGTGGTTTCTTCTCTCACAATTCTTGCTTATGGTGTTCCCTGTCTTTAGTGTTTTTTTTTCTCCTTATCTCTCATTCAGTAAACTCTTGTGTCTTAGTGGCTTTATTACCTTACTTGGGGCGAAATGACAAAAAAAACAAAACACACAAACAAACCAATTATACCAAGAAAATAGTGGGAATACTAGCTCCAATAATTCATTTATCCAAGAACTTTAAGCTCTATATTGCTGTTTTTTTTAATGTCATGTTCAAGACGATACCTATTTTTTCTTTTTGTTTTTCATATTGGCAGTGTCATTTGAGAATATAGGCTGTCATGGCACTCCAGATTCCTTTTCTTATCTACATACTGCTATGACATCTTGGAAAAGATAGAGTGGTTTCCCATATAACATTTTGAATTAATAGTAGTCCTATATAAGTTGCTACCTAAAACTAGAGAATGCAGTGTGCTCTGCAGAGAGGAGATGGATTTATGCTGCTTTTCCCAAGGGTAGTTGTGCAAAAGTGAATGCAGCAGAAGAGGCTAGAATTGGAATTCCATTTTCATTAACTACTTTAAATGCATCATGTTTATCTAGACAGGTTTGTACATTTTTACAAATAATTTTTTTTTTTTTTTTTTTTAATTATCAAAAGTTAGTTAGGACATTTCTGTTATTCTAAAAAACCCAACTGATCTAAATATACAAGTCTTACTATAATAAACTTGTACAAAATATGCTGAGTTTAATATCACAATTTACTTAACTATTATTTTTAATGGAGAAATTTGATTCAATAATAAACACAGCTGAAAAGAAATCTTAAAGTTGAAATATGCAATACTACAACCAGTATCAATGTTAACTTTTTTAAAGTTAAAGTATAATTTTTTTTTTTCTAGAAGAATATTTTTTGTGGGAGGTTTTAAGAAAATTAAACATTAGTATTATTATTTTATTACTAGTTTTAATTAATCTTATTGTTACTTTTTATCATATTCAGAGTCAATACTCTCTCCATTATTTTATTCATTTATTTTGTGAATGTTTTAAGACCTCTTTGAGGATTAAAGAAAAATGGTATGAAATGTGAAATAAAATTTACAATGAAACTGGAACTCACATCCTACACCTTGGCAGCTGGTCTTTCATTGACTGCAGTTTAAGGCAAAGAGTATATCAACCAAAAATGTTATGGAAAAAAAGAATAAATGCGGCTATTGTTTATATATATATATATATATATATATATATATATATATATATATACACACACACAGCTTATATTAGGCCTGTGCAAAAGTTTACAAAACCCTTTTAAAAATATACACTGAATAAACATTTGAAAACCAGTTTTTCACTAGAAAAAATATATAAGCTACTATTTGGTTATCTTAAACATCTCATAAAAGGTATTTTAAGATTTGAAAACAATTTCAATATATTTATCTAACCTCTGTCTGACAAGCATTTTGATATGAAATTCTGTAGTCAATCAAGGTAAGTTCACAGAATTTAATTCTAGTTATGTATTAAGCATTTTTTGACAGAAGTTCTGACCTAAAAATAGATTAAATTATTAGTTGTATTATTATTAGAAGCATTATATATATATATATATATATATATATATATATATATATAGATATCACAACTCATATAGATGATGAAAGGATATATTATCTAACCAATCAAAGTAGTATATTTATCAAGAAAAGGTTTCAATGATATATTAAAAATCACATTGTTGAGGAGTGGGTAATTGATTTATGCAATGCAATTTTTACTTTCAGAATAATGTAACAAACATCATGGAACACAAAGGAAAGCCTGATTAATATACTTATGTAAACAATTTGAATATAATGAAAAAATTTTATTGATAAAGCTGATAACAGAAATAAAGCTATTAAAATTTGCAAACATTTTTTTTTTAATCACATTTAAAAACTATTTCTAAAATTCACCTTTGTTGTCTCAAATTATTGTATGTATTTGAATGATTTTTCAAGAAACTAGTTCAATAATCTTAAATATCCTTGATGAAAGTGACATTTTGGTTTTATAATCAAGGTTACATGAAAATTGTCCTGTTTATATAACTAACCTAATGTAAAATGGCTGAGGGAGATATTCCTCAGTGATAGGTAGTGAAAGAAAGTTAGGGTTTCTAAAGGTTCTGAAATATAGGTCAGTTTACATGTGACTTTCTTCAAAATGATTTTTTACAGAGTGACACTATCATGGGACTTTCAATATAGTTAAAATGCATAAGATGATCCGTGAAAGGATTTCATTTGATTTTTAATTGATATAAATATACTTCCATGGATTCCCATAGTAATTTAAAAAAAAAAACTTCAATGACCTATTAAAAGGAAAAATTAAATTTATTAAATCTTAAACAAAATAATTACTTCAAGCAACAAATTACAAATCCTATGTCAATATATTAAAAATTAATATACAAAAAATTTTCAGGGAATCTTAATTTATACTACTCACAAAAAACATTTTAATGAATAAATATACAAATTTAATACTTCATTTAAATGGAAATATTAATTTAAGTATAAATAAAATAATTTTTTTCTTTAAATAAGACCTAAGAAATATTAAAAATTATATATAAATCTAAATAACTTCATTTCCTTAGCAATATAAAACGAATGCGAAATCTTTAAAAAATGAATTATAGAATAAGATGCAATGCTTTGTAATGACCTAGATGTAACTTAAATAATGCAAAAAACAAACATTCTTTTTTTGAAAATCGGTAACAGATCAAAAATATACAAGGTCACTTGATATTATCTCCCTTTATTTCAATCAAAGCATTCAGCTGATTGACGACAGTAGCGGTAGCGGTAGTAGTAAGAGTAGAAGGCAATAACAGCAGTAGCAAACGCACTTAATCACATAACAATGAGGTGGGCTGGACTCTTCTGCACTTTATTTATTATTTAGTAAGTTCTTCACCCCGATCTTCATTATTTATTCTAGTTCTGCTTTTATAAGTTGCTTATATTTTCTTTCTTTACTTCTCTCTCTCTTTTTTTTTTTTTTTTTTTTTTTTTTTAAATCTTTTTCATTTAAATTTTTCTTATTTAAGAAAAAAAAGTTCTGATTTTTTTTTTTTTTTTTTTAAATCTTATATATTACTGAATATGGGATTTATTAGGCGTGTAGCCCTTTCCAAGCAGAAATATTTCAGCAGAGTCGCCCCGGCTAGCTTGAGGCTTGATAATTTTTACAGTCTGAAATACATCACCCAAGCGTTGCTCTAGCTCCTTCTGTTCATGACCCTGCCAAAGTTTGCACAGAAGAGCACCATCTGGGCGCAGAACGGTACGCGAGAATTCTAGAACGGAAAAGCATAGCTCTATTATGAGGTCATGGTCCATCGAACGTATGCCTGTTGTGTTAGGGGCCATGTCACTGAGAATGATGTCAGCTTTACGTCCACTCAGCACTTCCAGGACTTTGTTTTGGGTTTGTCCTTTTGTGAAGTCCATAGTAGCCAAAGTAATTGCACCTTTCACAGGCACCATGAACTGTTTATCAATGCTGATCACACATCCTTCCTTTTGGCTTTTGGCTGCAACAGAGAAAGAAATTACTATTAACAAATGAGTAAAAAAAAAAATAAAATAAAATAAAATAATTTAAAAAAAAACTACTATTTTGGTCCAGTACCCCATTGTTTCACTGATGGGTAGATGTATTTTAAACAGAAAAACGTTTATTTGAAAATATATTCAGTTTAAATAAAAGGAGTTATTCTTATGATTTGCAAGGACTGCACATTTCAGTTTATACTCTTCTTCTCACCTTGAGACTAGCCCTCATGGCACAGATGTCCATTTCAATTGTGTGTTCACATGTATATTTTAATCCAATGACAAACCTAAAAATAATTCTTAAAAAAAAAAAAAAAAAAAATCTTAATCTTTTTACTAAATAATTTTTGAAAAATTCAATAAAATCATATATTTTTTTTTTTTTTTTTTTTTCTTAAAAAGGTTTTAGAAGTTAACATTTTTTTCTTGTCTCCAACTTTGATTTTATTGCCCAGCTCAGAATAGATTTCCAGATTGAATGGCAGGAGAATGTCAGTCAAGTAGTAGCACATGTAAATCACTCATGCTAAGTACTAAATTCCTTTTGTCTGGCACCAACACCTTTCAAGTTATTTATTAAGACCCTTTTTGTATTTAAACTGGATAGATTTTCTAATAAATGTATTTTACATAGACAAACCATTTAGATTTGAATTTTAATCATCTTGTCATCAGATATTGAACAAATTATAAAATTATACTTGCATTTTTTTTTTTTTATGTCATGTCGCCTCAACAGGGACGCAATCACAACTCTACAGATTTTTTCTTTTTTAAATATCTGAATTATTATTATTGGCTCATAGGTAGATAGTCAAGTGATTTCCCATTGCCTTTTTTGTAGTTTGGAATTCAGTTTTTTTTTTCTCAGTCTAGAGAGCCCAATCTATCCAGCTATTTGACCCATATATGGGAGTAGAAGAGATAGACTTGCACCTTTCCCAGGACATTTGTGGAAAAATGAACAGAACAGATTAGCCTTAAATTTAAACAAAATAGCATAGTACCCATTAAAAATGACAATTCAGCACTTCTGTCTACATTCAGGCAGTTCTATGAAAAGTGACACACACATACAATAACTTTGCTTTTCCCAATGGAAACAAATAGCTAAGGAGAGGAAAAGGAAGTAAAAAGACGTGGAGAAGGTAAAAGGCAAGAAAGCTATGATAAGATAAAGAACAAATAGGAAATGTATATCAATCAAACAGGTTTCACTTTTATTAAAGCTTCATCATAGAATGAAATATGGAGAAAAAGAAAGAATCTGATATTCTTACTTTTGCGTTTGATTTTCATTAATTTCTTGAAACTTTGGATGGACAACTTGTCTCCTTAAATTCAGAAGGCCACAAATTATACTAACATTGATTTAAAACATCAAATGCATTTAAAACATGATTAACAAATGAAAATCAAACAACACAAAAGTAAAAATACCAGAATCAATCTCAAGTCTACTGTTAGAAACTATTTGAATTTATTAACGAAGAAAATAAGTTCAATTAAAGGTATGCTGGAATAATAGCAAAGTCAGGAAGAAAAACTAAAATCTTCCACATGTATACCAGATTCAAATGTAGTCCACACTTAGATACAACTGTTATTATTAATCCATTTTTTCCTTACCACCAAAATTTGCAGTCATTAAATCATTAAAAGTTAAATTTTTATGTATTTAAAAAAAATAAAAATAATATCCTACCCATAATATTATGGGTTAAATAAACAGCTAATCTAATATACTTATGTTGAAAAATGAGTGCTAGCTGATTTATTTATGAGAATAGTTGCTCTGTCACATTTTGCTACTAAAGAAATCTTGATGGTTTTGTTGAGGATGAATCTTGATTTAGTATAACCTGAATTTTGAAAATATATTTTAAATAAATGTCTAATTAACAAAACAGTAATAGAAGATGTAAGCAACCAAAAATCCTCATCTAAAATACAACCTTTCACTACACTGAAAGGTTAAAAAAAAGAAAAATACAAGCAAGCAAGAGAGGAAAGGAATCAAAACAATTTTTGATAGAGAAAAAAGAAGAGACAAGGAAAGCTCAAATTAAAAACTGAACAACTACAGCTCACAAATTCTCTTGCTAATAACAATCTCAAGTCTCAAGCATCAGCAATGGCTATCATAAATATTCTGAAAACTAATATTATACTTATTCCAAGTAAATTATCTGGAGTCTGTGCTAAAATTCAGTAATAAGTATAATAAAGTGCAAAATACTTAAAGATTTTAACTAGTAATAACTTAAGCAGATTACTGTAGTCTATATAAAAAAAGAAAAAAAAAAGTTGCTCCTCTTATTGAACTTGAAACTTAATAGATGTTCAAAGTAATGATGGTGCAACTATTCATCACAACCGGAGAAAACTCTGGGTCTGATCAGTGATGATGTAGCAATATTAACTTGGTTTTTGAAGTATTTTCTATTGAAAATAGAGTTCAGTCACTCATTAGGTACTCCATATCTAAGCTAAGTTTATTAAATAACAATATTTACCAGGATGCTTACCTAATGCTTAACTGAAGACTCTAAATGACCTAACAAGATGAAAATCAGTAAAATATTTTAGATTATTTACCAGGTTTAACAATTTGTTATTGATATTTACCAAGCTGTGCATGAAAAATAGCTAAATAGGGATAGGAAGATTGTATTACACCAGTCTTAAGTAAAGGACTCCCAAAATCTGCTTTTTGAGTTTGAATACGGCTTTACTAAGCTTTATCAATAAAAAAAAAAAAAAAAAAAAAAAAAAATGGAAAAACTAAAAATATTTCACTAATATCCAACTCATGAAGTTGCAATAAGGACTTGTCAACACTAATATATATATATATATATTATATATATATATATATATATATATAAAAAGGAGGTACGGTGGAATAATGGATAGCAGCTTGGATTGAGGAATCGAAGAGCCGAGTTCGAATTCTAGTTGAATCCATTACATTCACTTACGTGCTAATACCCTTGGGAAAGGTGTGAATCCTCTTCTCCCTCCAGCTATGGGTAAATAGCAGGACAGACTGGGTTCTATAGCCTTGGATGGCAACTGGTCTAGGAGAAGGACAATTCTGAATTCAAAACCTGCGGAGAGTCGTTTGGGGGACCTTGTGGCACGTAGTGCACCAGGTCTCTGTATTCGGCCCTTCAAAAAGTGTGGATGGTCCTGCACAAAACCTTCACCACTATAATCAAATCTCATGTGCTGTTGTCGGGCTGTCGGTTTCCTGGGAACTGATCTGCTTGAACCTCATACGTCGAATTTGACAGGAGAGTCGAGTATATATCTGTAGGTTTTCAGTCACCATTTTTTTTTTTTTTTTTTTTACATCATTATTGTTATCTCCCCTTGCACTGGCCATGACAGGTGATAGTGCCTTTGCTAATACTATGAAAAACTGTTCCAAGATGTCTATGAAACCAGTAGATGAAAATGCCAACCGTGAAAGAGTAGAGGATAACAATAATTGGAAAATAAATTCCAAAATTCACATGTAAACTTAATAGTAAGGACTGAATAAAATTCAGTTTTGTTTTTTTTTTTATTGGTAAACTAGTAGAAAACAACTATCTCAGTTATAATGTAGACTACAAAATACTTTTTATAAAGAGATCTTATTTCTTATTACTATAAACAATTTTTAGTGGTTACACATGTTTGAGTTGCTATCCATGTTTTATTTTCTTCTTAAATAGTGAAATTAATAGCATCTGGCCTACAATGAGAAGTCCTACTAAAGAAAAATCTGCCTTCTGATAGGAATTGAACCTGTATCCCCTTTTCCATCAGGGTAAATACTTCTATAAGCAAAATGTGCTGCTATTAGTTTGATTATGGGAGGCCATCCAAAAATTATTGTTGTTTATGATCCTGTATGACTGATGCAGATCTGATAAGGGCAGGTTGAAAATTATGTTAATTATCTCTCCTATATAAAGAGAGAAATTATTAAAAAAAAAAAAAAAAAAAAAAAAAAATCCTCTAAAGGTACTTTTTGACAAGTATTTTTACAACAATCTAAGTGGCAAAAACATCTGACACTCGGTCTCTTTTAAAAGATATACACAAGGAAAATTTAATTAAATGGGCAATAGAATACATCTATTCTATTGTCCACTGTTTTTGTAATGTTCTTTTCACTGTGAATGGTGGAAACCATCCCTGCAGGATGAAATACCAACAAGGTGGAGGTGGTGTGATATTTTAGGGTTGGATTATAGGTAAAGTGGTGGTTTCATAGTAAGTGTAAGATAATAGCTCAGACATACTGTGATAATTTTTATGTTTGAAGGCACATGTAGAGCCATGGTTCAAAAAGTAAATACTTTCAGAAAGATTGTTATACATGATAATGCTTCATTACATTCAGTAAAGAAAACTAATGAAAATCTGAATAAAATCAATTTCAAAGATGCTTGTTTGCCTGACCATAAACCAAATGAAAACTTTTGGAGCATTTTGAAAAGAATGCTCAACATTGGCAGATATCAAATTACCTGCAGTGATGAACTTACAAGTGCTATCATGGATGCGGTTTCATATAGAGAAAGACATCTCAGAAAAAAATAAATAAATAAATAAAGAGATCAATGACTGAATAACTTCTAAATCATCATTACAATAATATTTTTTTAATATTTTGTTCAAAAAATGTCTTTGTAGGCTTTATACATATTATATAATTTTTACTTTGATTTTCAGTAACCTGAGAAATAATGTTAACTTGGAAACTCTAGTAAAATCCATAAAAGTTAGCACATTATCAGAGTAACATTTAGTCTACCAGAATTTATGCATGTGAAGTATCTTGCCTGTTATTAATGCAAATATTTCCTTGAAACCCTTCATTAGACTTATATATAATCAAGATGTTTTATCCTTTTATTTGTTCCTAACCTTTTTTCTTTCATATTATTTTTATTACTTTTTTTCCTTTCTTCCCCCCACTCTTTTCCTATCTTGCCAAATGTCTTGGACGAACAGTCTTCGGCACTAAGCACACACAAGGACGTCTTCCCCACCCCAAATCCTATGACTCACTTCCTCTATGTTAAAAAATCTCACTCTCCTAATAAATGTTTTCCGTACTGATCACATTGATACGCTTTTATTATATATATATATATATATATATATATATATATATAAAAACTGGAAAAAATGATAGTTAACAATGCAAGTGCAGAATCTACATTAAAATAGCTGTGTTTATGATCATATTATCCAAAAAGTTTTTTTTTTTTTTTTTTTTTAACACCTCTAAAATATTACCTGTCAATGCTAATAGGTTATATGATGATTGATATTAAAGTCTTATGGTGATTAGCTTTTCCGCTTATTTAGTGCTTATATCATACTATTTGGCAAATAAATGCAAAACATATGTACACATACAAGATTTGACCTTTTAATCTGATCAAAATAAGAGGGACCATGAGACTCTTGAAATTTTTACCACCTGCCAAATTGCTAGTCTGGGTTTCAGCAGATGGCTATACACATGGAATGATTTTGCTGGAATTCCTAGTTTATTTTGCTGACCCTTACCTAATTATGGACTACCATATTTCATATCTTTTTTTTTTTAATATTTACATTTCTACTATTCCATAATAGGTGTATAATGAAGGAATTACAAATGTTTTGCTGTTAATGTGTATTTTAAACCCCCAAACCCCTGCATCTCCTGACATCTGATAATCTGACACAGCTCTGGAATCCTGATGGTTGAGATACAGAAAAGAATAAAAAACAAATGAAAGCTTGTAGTTTGACTTGTATGCTTTTTTCTTTTCAGCTTCATTAATCTTACACATACATGAAATATTTTCATTGCCTTTAATAGTAAATAAAGTAATTGACATAAGTGACTCAGTTTCCTATTGTTAACTACAAGAACAAAATAAGGAGTTAATGTGTGTCTACTGCTTGTTTTATACTACCTCTCCTTTCCATAGTACTGATCTCAGGAAACAATAAAAGCAGAGAAATATTTAAAGATAGCACTTACTGATTTAATAGTGTTAAAGATGGTTGAGAAACAAGACTTAAATTACTGATTTAAAATTTTTAAAGCCAAAGGGAAAATTCTTATAATGAAAAAGAAAGGCATAAAAAAAGGGGAGAGAGGCCGAAGAAAAGAGAAAGGGCAGGAATACAGAGAAAGAGAAAGAAATAAGAGAAAGGGGTGAAAATAGGAAGGGAGAGAAAAGACAAATTAGCAGGAGTCTTTGCCAGAACAGTGGTTGTAAAGTTTTTTCTTTATATACATGTGTACTTGGTTTGAGAAATACAATCATTTAATATGATTAGAGTTTTATGCAGGCCATGTGCCAAAATAGTTTTCATTCTAAAAAAAGCTACAAATGGAGTAAAAAAAAAAAAAAAAAAAGAGAAAGGACAGGAATGTTAAGTAAAGGAGTGATTATTAAGCTGAGAATGGAGTTAATAATCCCCTTAGTCAGGAACAAAAGAATAAATCCTCAAATCAAATATGACATGAAAATACAAACTGTCATGTCCTCTTTCATACTCACACACACACACTTTCCAAATTGGCAAGATGAAACGCAATTTCCCCAGTTCCTCTGGTTTATTTAAAAAAAAAAAAAAAAAAAAAAAAAAACTAAAGTAAAGTAATTTTTTTAAAAATTTATCCAAGAGTATCAAATAAGAAAAACTAGTACATGGAAATTCAATGGTACAGTTTTATAATAAAGGAATAAAAAAATAGAATATAACAATAAAAAACAAAACAAAAAAGGAAACAGTTTTTTTTTGTTTTTTTTTTAAATCTATTTACAGATATGCTTCATAGGAAAAAACACATTTACACAATTAGCCTTAAGTTTCAAAAACTTAAGGAAAATACTTTTGAAAAATATTTTCCTCTTCTGCTTTGACTTTCTTTACTTGACTGACTTATATTTTTCAATGCTTGAGTGATGAAAAAATGTCTATGATAAAATACTGGTTATGACAAAAATATTTCAGTTTTTGTAATGCTGTCCTTTAATGCCATTTTTCATTAGAATAAAATCATTAATGGATCTCTGGAGAGTATGGTAATATGTTTTATGAGAATATAGCAAGTACTATGCACACACTAGGTAGATATAAATTATCATACAAAAGCACAATGGAGATTAAATAAGCAATTTAAAAAAATATTTCATTACTAATAAAATTTTAATTGTTAAATTGTTGCCCAATTGAAATAGCTCAAATGAAATAACATTTGAAGATAAAAACAAAAAAACTTGTGCTTAAATGC
Organism: Acanthosepion lycidas; assembly: GCA_963932145.1. Classification (NCBI taxonomy): domain Eukaryota; kingdom Metazoa; phylum Mollusca; class Cephalopoda; order Sepiida; family Sepiidae; genus Acanthosepion; species Acanthosepion lycidas. The sequence goes on along the minus strand of OZ010588.1, from coordinate 45,703,724 downwards.
ACTTAAAACACTCATTTATAAAATTAATTCAATTTGAAAAGAGAGTCTGTAATCATAATAGCTATGAAGAGTATTTTTTTTAGGTTATTAGCATCTGCTGATATTTTAACAATAAAAGTTTTCCAAGTATAATATGCACCCCCACTTTTTAGGAATCAACAATTTTGTTATTCTATGATAGACCTCTGCAGTTTCTCAAATAAAATAATAAAATACTTCATACATAGTGAATAATCTCAAAAATATCAAATATGTACACCAATAGACAATTTTTTTCATTTACATTATTTGAAACAAATAGTTCTATAACTCTAGAAAGTTATTAATACTAATTAAAATTAAATACAGCATACTGTTATAGATTATTTTCAAATGATTGGACATACACATAATTCTCTGTTAAGGTTTCAACAAGGTGTTTAAAGATCTATATAAAAAAAAAAAAGACTTATTTTTAAGTACCTACTTACATAAAGGCATTATGCTAGTAAAGTCACTTAGATCTACCATCACACATACTATTATCCAGATTCATTTATGATTTGTTCATACCTAACTGTAATGTCTATAATATATTCAGTATTTTAAATTCCTTCCAATCACTGTGACTAGTTATTACAATTTAGCTTGCAGTTTACTGATCTATTAATAATTTTATTGAGACAAAAACTAAATATTATGCCATTTAGTAATAGTAAAAAGGCCAAAGGTTAAATTTAGTAAAGTTTTAAATATTTGTTACTACAGCTGGTATTTAGCAATATACTTTATATTGCTTTTATTTCCCATCATAGTGTGGCAAAAAAAATGTATGAATTAATGCTGCAAATACCTGCAAACAGCAATCATTCATGTCATTCTAAAAATAAAAAGTAACTATATATGCTCTAGCAATACATTATATGCTGGTTTTTAATGCCTTTTTCAGGAAGAGACAAAAAAAAAAAAATATCAATGAATGATACAATGAAGAATGCATAACCAGAAACAATAGTAAAAAAAAAAAAAAAAAAAAAAGCAGTAAGAATGAAAACAAACGGTTTTTAAATTAATACTTGTTCATCTCAGAATTACAGGCTAAATTAAAAGTTGATATTTATCAGTTTTTAAGGATAATACTGGGTGCTGCAAAAGTAACACCCCTTTTTTTATTTATTAAATTTATTGAACAAACACAAATTACAGTAGTTTAAGAAAATTTATAAGTAAATTGTGATTTATGATTAACAAGTTATTAACATATTCAAAATATTCATGTTCAATATAATGCTAAATCCTAACAACAACACTTCTACAAATCATAACATTTCTAAATCAATTTCAGAAAATTTATCAGAAATTGCTTATTTTAATTCAGTAATTATTTTCCATTTGAGCCTGTAAACAAGGTCTTTCAGTATACCTCACAAGAAAAGTTTAGTGTTATGTCTGGTGATCGTGATGGCCTCTCAATTGCTATCAACCTAAGCTTGAAATTAAGATTTAACCATTCCCAAACATGCAAGCCATAGTTAATCTTAACTCATAAACTACTGTAATTTATTTTTGCTCAATAAAAGTTAATAGAAATGGGCATTACTTTTACTGCACCGTGTATACAAATTCCTAAAATAAATCAATATTTAGAACTGTACAAATATTTCTTAGTAATAGGATTTTTTTTATTGTAAGATAAAAATTACTAAATTTTTAAGATGCACTGTGGTATTTTCATGAGTCCAGTTAGTTTTTAATATTGAAGCACTATTTATGAATTTATTCAGACGAGTGACAAAATCATTTTTATTAAGCTAAATTATACAAATTCATCTATGATTTTCTGTTTTGGATTCTTACAAATCTATTTTTCATCAGCAAACAAAACAAAATGACATTTTTGTTATGCAAGAAGAGAAAGATAAGTATTTAAATGCTGATTTCCATAAATTCATGTGAAATCCATTTTCTCAGCTTCTGAATTTTTCTTCAGTAAATGATGTACTATAATTGAATGACTGCTCATGGAATGAAAGAACTCACTAAACTTCAAAGACATTTCTAAAATTTTTTTTAACATTGTGCAAAAGATGACACTGGGAACATTTGCATCAACTTTCATCTATGTGTCATGTCTCATCAGGATATGGGTGATCATGGCCATTCCCAACTTCCTAACCTTTATACCCTCTTAGCAATGGTTGTCTTGTTTTTTTGGTGGGGGTGGCTTTTTTTACTACCCCCCCCCCAGTTCCTATTCTGTCACTCATTCACATAAGTTTGTTAGATAAGTGGCCCACTGCCTCTGTCTGTCCCCTTTACTTTCGTATGTCTTGTGAATGTCAAGCCCTCCTTTCTCATTACTTGTCCAGAAATTTAAAATGTCTGATTCCGAGTATAAATATCCTTTTTGTTTCTATTTTCTTTAAAACTTTCTCATTGTTCACATGCTCTGTCCATGGTATTCGCAGCATCCTTCTGTAAAACCATATTTTTGTTGGCTCAAGTCTTCTCTTAATCTGTGAGGAAATTGTCCCACATTCACTATCATATAGGAGGACTGATATTACATAGAAACAAAAAGTGTTGAACTGCTAACAAAATTTTCCTATTTCTTAGTATTTTGCTTAGCGATATAAAAATAATAGTTGTTGCATGAAAAATATGTTAATCAACTGAACTAAAAATAGTCACCATTATTATGACAGGTCTTAAAATGTATAACTGATTCATTAAAATCACAAATTTCTTCCCTTTTTGCACATTGAGCTGGAACAGAAATTGAAGTTTACATCCTTTCTGTATTTAAGTACTAGTTTATATTACTACATGAACTGGAAAAAAGTTAACTTTGAATTAAGATGTGTGTACAGGACATGAAACCATCTCTGTAAATTATATGAATGATTTGTTCCATCCATTTCTGTTTCTATTCTATAACCCATCCTTCTTCCCACCTGGTAGACTTGTCCTCTTTACATGAGAAAAATATTTTGCTTTCTGGTTTTCACCATTTCAAAAACATTTCATACCAGTTAAACAAAAATAATAAAATTAAGATCCAAATGAAACACTGTTGGTGAAGTATACAGTATGAGAATTTTAATAACAAAATGTTACACACATATTGTTAGATTGTTTATTTACAAAATTAATTTTATATTTACAAGATTATAAAAACATGTAAACCAACTATAATGCAATAAGTATTTACCATTTTAAATTTGAAAACAATTTATATAAAAATATTAATAAGTTTATAAAAACTGAACTATAGAACACAAATTTGTAAATAAACATGTTTCTGGAGATTATACATTTTTTCAGATTACTTTTTTTAATTTTCCATTTTTTTTTTATTGCGATCTAGGATGCTTAATCAATAGAAATTCAAAGCCTGAAATGCCAGCAATTATAGGTTAAACTCCGCCCCATTCCTGGTCTCTCTTGAGTTTTTGCTAATTTTCCTAAAAATGTATGCCTAGAAAATCTGAAGATTGTCATTTGCCAACCAAGTGATGACTGATGAAGAAATCTTAAATAAAGAATGGACGCTAAGAACCTTGGCTAAAGCAATTGGCCAGGCTAGAAATCTAAAATTAAAAACGTTTGGTTCAGAGAAAGAAATGCTTAACCTATTTTAATGAATTTATGTGTCAAGAGAAACTGAACAAAATGCTTGGAAAATGCATTTTTTTCAAAATTTATAATTACCTCACTGATCTCTTTATAATCAAATACCTTATCTCTTCATTTACTTATCATTATGTGTTTACTTAAATTTGTCCAAACTTATTTATAATAAACAAAAACATTCTATTCACATTTATTTCATTAAAAAAAATGATAAACATTGCATTGTAGTTGGTTCACATATTTTTATAATCTTGTAAATATAAAATTATTCTTGCCAATAAACAATCTAATGAAAGTTTTTAATATTTTTGTTGCTAATTCTCAATAACAAAGAAAATGTATAAATTCAGTTTCATATGTCTGGGTTTTATTAAAATTCTAAACATAGCTTTTGAAAACAAAAATTGCCGAGGAAGTAATAGTGGTGTGAAGAGAAAAACAGTACTTTTGACACACATTTTTTTTGCAGGTATTAAAGGTGAAAATTTGACAACTCCACTACTAGACTAAAACTGTTTTGTAGTAATCACATTCTATGTTATATGAATTGAACTAAAAAATAATCTCTTGGTTTTGTAAGATACTGCTTCCATCAAACTGCTTGTGTCTCCCACAATATTTACTAAATGCAGACCATGTATGGAGACTATTGTACATGCATAAATATGTAAGAATATACTTTGAATTAAGGACAGGATATAAAAAAAATATCAGATTAATAGTGGGTAAGTGAAAGACAAGATCAATAATTTCTCAGTGATGGCACATTTTATTCCAAGAATGAACTTCAAAGTTAATAACAGTTTTATTAATGAAATCAGTTTTATATATAGAAAGTGAAGAAAGGTAAGGAGGGAGTTTATATATACATATACAATTAATTCTGCTTATTATATCGCACAAACAAAGTAATTTACCAAATAACTTTAACCTCTCACACTTGGGACAGTGGTCATTATATTAGGTCAAGTCAGAAATGATTTCTGATTTTGGGAACCAATTGTAATGACAAATGTATCATCCTAACTAATTATACATGGCAGTTAAGAATAAATTTGGAGTACACTAATATTGCTTAGTTTTTGCATGAAAGTGGCATCATATACAATGGATTAAAAGAAAACTTGTCAAACATTGTCAGCACAAGGCTATATATGACAAGAATAACACAGGAAAAAATTTTGGAACTCAGTTTGTTCTAGCCCATCTACCACATTCACAAATTACCTTCTTCAATCACTGCAAAAACATTCTCTAATGAAAACCAGACTCAAGAGTTTATCAAAAACTTTCATATTAATCTGAATTTTACTTTAAAAAGGTAAAAAATCTGATAAGTGGTACGAGTCACTGCAAATAATGTTCAGTATATAATAAAGTTGATAAACAAAAATGGAAATTATTTATGACTCAGCCTAATAAATAATATCATTACTTGAGGATATTATCCTCAAGTTCTTTCTCTAAAGATGGCTTGTTAATATTAAGAATTTGTCCCCAGAGGAGTACCTTTTCATTGCACTAAAAAGAACAGGTAAATTCTTTACCAATAATTTATGATGGGTTACTATCAAAGTTTTATAACTTACACACACATTTATTTATATATGATAAAGTAGAAAACTGTTTTATTAATTTGTCTCATTTTTCAAAGTTTTGTTCAGATTCTATATCTTACTAACACACACATGCTATTGAATGGTAAAGTGGAAAAATCCCCTAATGCATTTCATTCTTGAAAAAGACTTCATTGGACTAAAGTAATGAAAGAGTTCTTTTAGAAAATGAAATGCATTACACAAAATTTTTACATTTTGTCATTTAGTTGTTTAACATGATTCTGGTATATATATATATATATATATAGATATTATACAGCAAAAACTAAAATTGTCTCAACATGAGTATAGTCTATTTCAAGCTGGTCTGAACCCAGCTGTCTTCATCTGTTAAGTATTTGTCTGGAAGTAGGGATTTGAATTTATTTTCAATATCAGTTCCCCTGATAGACACCTTGTTTATGATAAGGGGCTCGTGTTGGTGACTGGGGGAGGGCATGAGGCATCCCATTACTGGGGTAGTGGGGTCTGAAGTTGGAGTTTATGCCTTGGGCCTTTCGTTGTAACTAAATTTTTGGTTCCCACTATGTATGTTTTCCTGGGATTTACAGTAAATAGTATTTAGACCATAAAGGTTTCATGTTATTAATAAGTTATGGAAGATTTAACCTGAAGACCAATTAAATTTAGGCAAATTAGTTGAATGATAGATTCATAAATTGTGGGTAGTAGTGGGACACCTAATGAAATAGATCATGCTATCCAACACATATACACATACATATATCCACATGCACGCGTCTCTGTTTTTACATATATGTAAGTAATCATATGCACCCGCCCACATATACATATATTCGTATGTAATTTTGAATCTGTTCCTATGTCTACATTTCATAATTAGCTCTTTCTGTTGATTTAATAGTTTGCATTGATTTTTGTATTTTATTATCCTGATTTTCTCTTCCAAACATAGCATGCACCTATCTAAAACTATTGGGGTTATTCACAAAACCTAAAATTTTACAATTTATTTGGGGATTCAGACTCTTTTTCTTCAATTCCCCAATTTTTTTTTATAACTTATTAATAACATTAAACCCTTATGGTCTAAATACTATTTACTGTAAATCCCAGGAAAACACACTTGTTGCTAGCATACGGAGCACCCTATAGTGGGAACCAAAATTTAGTTACAGACAACGAAAGACTGTAGCCATAAATAAACTCCAACCCCAGACCACTCCCCCATTGTAATAAGATACCTCATGCCCTCCCCCAGTCTCTAACACAAGCCCCTTATCATAAACAATGTGTCTCTCGGAAGAGGAGTGATATTGAAAATAAATTCAAATCCCTACTTCCAGACAAAGACTTAAGAGCTGAAGTTAAGACCAGCTTGAAATAGACTATACTCATGTTGAGGTAGTTTTGGTTTTCTGCTGTAAAAAAATATATAAGCTGTTATAATAAATACATTGAGCCCTCTGTGGATCAGTTTTAATATTACTAGGATCCACCTGGATTATATGCCAACAGATCTATTACCTGTACTAATATATATATAAAAATCTTATTCTTATATATAAACATGACTTGCCAAGGCAGTATGATGACACTTTCAAAAGAAAAAAACAAAACAAATAAAAGCAAAGAAAAACTGTAAACTTGTGAATACACATGTGTAATACTAAATATAAGATTGTCAAAACTGAATGAATATTGCTAAGAAAAAAAAGTCACTCGGATTATCAATGTAAATAACAGCAAAACAGCCAAGTGCCCAGTCTTAAATTTTTTATTTATTTTATTCTTAAATATATCTATTTTGGTCTTGGTTTTACATTTATTCTCAGATTATTTTTTTTTATATGCTTGCAGAATACAAAACTCTTACTCATTCATTAGTTGCTTTCTTTATTCAATAATGTATCTAAATAAGTATTTCTTTTTTATATACCAATTTTATTTGAACTAGTATCCTTTTATTAGTGATTATACATTTCAGTTGCTATACCCACTGGTCCTCTTCAGATGCCCGTTAGAGTAAATAATTTTCATTCTTCTTAGTTAATTTGTTGTTATGCCACTTCTGCCTATTTCATAGAATCAGAGTATATGAATTTCACCAAGTGAACTCATATCACCCAATAGACACTTCTTAACTAAGACTTATGGCCATAGGCAGGGAATTATTACAGCCTTAAACTTAAAAGTTGATGTGTTGTATAAATACAGATGGTTAAGAAAAATGCATTCATATAAATAAGTAAAAAATAATTCTTGTTGACAAAGTTTGATTTCAGATAGAATCCTGATGAGAGAGATAAAAAAAAAAAAAATAAAAACTTTTGAAAAATAAATATTTCAAGGATTTGGACAGATGTTATAAATAATTATCAAAATTATTCATGACTTGTTTATTATCAGTAAATTCTTTTCAACTGTAAATATTTATTTATTCACACAACAGAAAAATACTTTAATTGCTTTCTATTTTTAAATCTAAAAAAAGAAAAAAAAAAAAGATTAATTTTGTTGTAGTTCTGCATCATCATCACAATTTGAAGAAATAAAAAAAAATTTTGTTTTGATAAATTTTACTTTTTACTTTTTTTTATTTTTAAATTTAGTAGCAATTTAAAATAAATCTACAATAAATTTAGCAATAGGTGGTCTGATTTGTTTAAAATAGAATACAAAATGGAAATTGTTTAGTTTTTACAGATGTGCGTAAAAAAACTTTTTACACGGAAAAGAAATCTAGCATATCAGAACATTATGCAAATTCAAAATAAATATGGCAAATTTCTTAACTCTTTTTTTAAAAGACAGATAAACTCCTAGAAACAAAAAGGCAATGTAAGACTTTCTTTTACAGTCCTCAGTTAAGAGAGGAAAATCATAACTTTTTCTACCACCATAAATATGTTAGACGTGCATACACAAATAAAATAGTGAGGGCTTGTTTTATAAAATATTCACTACTGGATATTGATCCCCGACTTCGTGACCAACGTTGTGACTAACTACATGTCGATCTTCCTAATTTCCCTTGAAGAATTAAAAGACCACTCCTCTTTCCTCATCATTTGGATGACCGAGGTGTGTAATTATGATTTTTAAATAGATCAAAAAGTTGCCCAGTAAGAAGCAAACGGACACTCAGAATGAAAACAGAAATTGAATAATAATAATACAATTATCGCCAAAGTTAGAGAAATTACGATTTCTCGACTTATTTTCATTACTCCCCACCACAACCAACCACTTTTTTTTCATAATTCCTTGTTCAGTACTTTGATTTTTTAAATTATATAAAACTTATCTTGGCAGCAATATAATATTGATGTCATTTTTTTTTGTTTATTTTATATACAGCCTCCTTTTTGAAAAAATAATCTCTAGAAGTAAAAACGATCTTACGGGAAAAAAATTACGACTAAAAAACTTCTCTAAAAAGCTTACAAACCAAGGCGATACTTAAAAAAAAAAAAAAAAAAAAAGACTCTTTGGATTCGCCTTGTTACAAGCTCAATTAACGAGTAAGAAGTGCATCTGCTACTCTCGACTTTCCGTCCTTTACACTGTTGTGCTATTGATCCTGTAGGAAAAACAACTTCTCCCCCATTAAAAAATATCTCAAAGTCAAACTAATAACTTTCAATAAAAAAACAAAACAAAAAAAAAACCTTAGCATCCGGGACTCTTTCTAGCTTTTTCTTTTCTTTTATATATATAGATAGATATAAGATTCTTTTTAAATAGAGCATATTTGCAATATGAGGTAAGAAAAATATTTTATATTTCTTTCTCTAGTCTGTCCGAGTCTATCGCGTGGGTGGAAATGAATATCTCCCCACCCTTTCTCTCGTTATCTCACTTCACTACGCCAAAGTTAGGCCACAATTGCTCAGTGCCAATTTGATTAATACTCATTTTCATGACGTATTTCGAAGCTACAGACCTATTTTTATCAAACCAGTAAATATACACACCGACTATAAATGAAATATAGTACAGAGTGGTTTACCCATTCACAATAATGAAATGCAAGGAAGGGAAGGACGGACGTAGTTATTTCTTTTATCTTGCACCATCATTCAATCATACGACTACTTGTAGTGGTAGTAGTATAGTTCATTAATTTATTCATTACAAGTTTTTTCATCCATTTTTCTTACACAGAGTGTTATAATTTTAAATTTAATAATAATACTGATTAATAAATAATCTTTTCAACATTTATGTTTATTTTTAGTCCAAATGATTTTTTTTAGCTGAAAAGTGAAAGAAAACCATCCAGTCATACCAAAAATTAAGAATAAGATATTTTAGCTTTAGGCTTTGAGCATTTAAGTTAAGTTTTAAAAAACTAGTGTAGTGATGAAAAAAAAAAAAAAAAAAAAAAAAAAAAAGATGGATGATATTTTTTTATTAGATCAAAGAAATTATAAAAAGAAAATGTCATTTTCAAAATTGAAAATAAAAGAAAGAATATTATCTGCCTCTATTATTTCGCAGTATTAGTTCATAAAAATGTTAAAACCTTCCAGATGTGCCTACTTATGAACAACACTTAAGTTAAACAACAACAACAAACAAAAACAGGTATTCCGTAGAAAATATAAATAGAAGTTCTTCTTTCGTACTTTAAAATGGTAATAAAAATAAACTTTTACGTTTGTAATTGCATTAAAAAAGAGAATAAATGTATTTTCTAGAAAGAAAATGATTTGAAAACGAAAATTTAATGTTTTTTTTATGATTGTTGTGCTTACTTTATCGAACTACTCACAAAGTAATCACATTTTGGTTTATTGTAATGTAGCATTACTATTGTTTGTTACCTACTCGAACACAGGCTGATAAAACTTTAAAAAGTGATTAAAAAACTCCCAAAAATTTATCTCTAATTCAATTTTCCCCTTCAAGAGATAAAGAGACTTTTTCGAGATTTTTGATCGAAACCATCATTGTTACGTATGTCTAAAAATAAAAATCTTTATAAAAAAATGTTTAAGATTAGAATTAATTGAATATGCTTAGAAAAATAAATTGCTACAACAGAACTAAACGTCTTCTGAGCTCTTATTTCTTATTGTCAGCGTAACAAAAGTAAATAAGAAAAAAAACAAAATAAGGGATAAAAATACTCTTAGTGCACAAACTAAGCAGTATTTGAAACTAAATTTATGCTTACTAAAAAAAGCAATCAGAACCTTTTCTTGAAAAAGTAAAGAAAAATTTCGAAAAGTAAAAACAAAAATCATTAACTTAAAAAAATAAAATAAAAAAGTATTGATTGAAAAATGCATTTAGGATTTATTAAAAGAAATCCATTCAAGACTGAAGTTCACAAAAAAGGAAGAAAAAAAAAGTTAAGCTTCTTTCACTCTCTTTTTTTCCACTGATATACAAATTCTTCAATTCATAAATTTTTAAAAGGATAAGATGAAGTTGAAGTGTTTTGAATGGTGAAGAAATGAAGAGACTGACCTGTGCCAGCAGCGTTAACCCTTTCTACTGCCACTTGTGTCCAAGATCCTGGTGCTGCCCCACAATCGATGACCACCGACCCTGGACGGAGCAAATCAAATCGGTCGTCAATTTCAACCAACTTGAAAGCACTCCGGCATCTGTAGCTTTCCTCTCGGGCTCGTTTCACATAAGGGTCTTTTAGTTGTCGCGTGATCCATTTTTGTGAACTGGTCGACTTTCCTTTCAGGTTGTGCGGCTTACTGCTGTGTTTCCGCAGCTTTGATGAAGATGAGAAGTAGCGCTTCAGACATTTCCAGAATTTCAGCGACATTACTGAAGCGCAATCATCTGGGATGATCCAGAGAGCTAGAGAGAGAGAAAGAAAGAAAGAGAGCTGGAAGAAGGGGAGGAGGGAGATATACAGCCGGTGCAGCCACAAAACAGTTCTTCTTTTACTAAACTTCACTGTTACACCATCAGACGGAATATAACAATTCACCCACTAAGGTCCAAAATCGGAACTAATGCACCAAATCAACACGAAATTAAATATTTGTGCACTCAGAATCGAAAATTTCCGTTTTTGGTTTCGGTTTTGATTGTCTTATACTTGTTGTCCTGTTAGATCCGACTGGAAATCCCAAAGAATAGAAGCAAAACAGAGTTACTTGCCCCTCAAATAATTTAATGGCTTGTTTTTTCTTGAGTATCACGTCATAGATTTCTCCGCACGCAAGGATTGACTTTATATTTACGTACTTCAATATTTGTCGAATCTGAAAAATAAAATCAAATGTAAAGCATTTTATAAAGTCAGTATACTTTTTAGAACATTAAAGAAAGTGCTGTGTTTTTTTGCTTTTAAATTCGTAATTTTATCTTGACATTTTGACTTTGAGAATAGCTTTACTTCGACAGAAAAACATGGAGGAGTCACATGTATTTGTGCATTTGGTATGTTGCTAAGTGGAAGGAACTAGCAGAATTGGACGCGAGAAGATTTTTAATAGAAATTTTTATTGAAAATCTTCAGAAAAATGGCATCTTTAAATTCAATGTACAAAGCTTACGTCATAAACTGTAGGATTTCCTCATATAACGCTAATTTTTACTTGTTGAACTTTCAAAAACGGACGTATTATTCACCTTCCTCATTCTGGGAAAACTGCTACAATTGTATAAGCGAGATATTTTTTTCGACAACTGCTCACAATAGTATTGTGACACGAAATCGAGCAACTACTTTCAGAAGATATAACTGTTCCCTTACAAAAAGGTTTCGTCTGCATCCAAATTTCTTATCTATGCAAGTTCAACAGGTTCGGTTATATTCATCAAAAAATGGCAAAGAAAATGCAGGTAAGAAAAGGGAAAACTGGTAGAAAAGGTAAAAGTCCTGTTTAATTACATCGTAAAAACTTTGTTTACAGTAGTACACTTACTTACACCTAACTTAGTGTATTATTAAATTTTAAATAGTGTTCCAGGCACTTTATACCGGTTTGGGGGAGAACTTTCTGCTATGGAGGTAAACAAAACAGGTTCGTGAGAACTTGGATTGTTATGCACGAGGAAAAAATGACATTTAGGGTAATGATACTGTTCGTGCGGTCTGTCCTTTAACATATTTGCAGCATTCTTATAGAATCCATGATCCGTACGCGTCCTTCATACCACTGCTAGTTTTGTAATGATGTTCATTACATAAAATAGAAATATTTTAGTACTGGCCTTGTATAGTGTAATTGTAGTTCTTAGGAGAAAAAAAATGAGAGGTATACTGAATTACCTCCCTTAGATTTCTTCTATAAATCAACAGTTTGTTTTTTTTTCCAGAAAAAAAAAATGTGACCAAGACAAAAATGATTAAATAAAATGAAAAGTTGGGCCTACCACCACCTTTGGAGTTTGCAAAGTCTGTCGTTGAAAAGAAAGCTAAAAAGTAGCGACCTAAATGCAATATCTTTTATTTGAACAGTTTTAAAAAAATCTCCCGGATAATTAAAAAAAAAACAAAAAAAAAAAAACTTATGGTATGATACCACTAAGTTCAAAAAGCAAGAAAAATGTCTGTTTCATCCTAGCATCACATGCCATTCATTCACTTCCTTCATCATAGGATGGAAATAAATACCACTTGAGCGGTATAAAATTCATTTTCCGTTTCTTGAGGAACAAAAACAAAACTTAGATGAACCATATATTGTAGACTTTGGAAAATTAATTTTGAATCTGATGGAAAACTTAAAGCAGCAATTGAAATGAAACACTCATATCTCACAGACCATATTCTGATATGGTATATAATTCAATTTCAAATCAATGGGAATGCGCTATAAAAATGTCTTGTATTGTATACCGAGCCCAATTTTAATTAAATCGGATGCTTTTTAGTTTTTAGTCATATTAACAAACTAAACACGTCATCGTAATTTTTCGGATACAGTTTTTTGTTCCCCAGATTAAGAAAGAAAACCAATTCATATAAAAACATTTTTTAAATCATGCTATTTTTTTTAAAAATGATAGTGATGCTACCAGCTCGTGGTCTATAATTGCAATCTCCTGTTTTTATATAGTTGTTAAAAAAACTAAGGAGCAATTCAGTTTTTTTTTTTTTTTTTTACAATGGTCACTTAATTACTGAAAGGAAGAAAAATAATTTTTCATCAAATTTTTTTTTTTTTTAGTTTTACACTTAGACAATTATTTTTTTCTTAAATTTTACTTTTAACAGCATTGTTTATTTGAATTTGAACAATTAAGTTAAGAAGAGTAAAAGACTTGTTAATTTTTCAATAACAGTCACATATTAAGTTGGTGCAAAAATAATGTCGTTTTCTCACATAGTAACATGTGAGAAAACGACATTGTTTTTGCACCAACCTAATATTTTTACATTGTCCTTTTTAAATTTTACGTTACCTAATTAACTGGGATGTGGGAATCGAGTCACGATAGTAAATTTAAATTTTAAAAGCTAAAGGAAAAACCGAAAACGTCTCATCATTACTACACTACAGTGTTGCTGCTGATTGTGTTACTTTTTTTTAACCTTTTTAGTTTCAATAAAAAAAACCCACATCATATTCATCTCCAGAATTTATCCATTTGTAAAAAAAAAAAAGTGTTACACTTACAGTTAGTTTTAATCTCCAGAAATTGGTTAAGATTTTTTTTTTTACTTTATGTTTTCTTTTCGGGTTTCACAATAATTACAGAATCCGAGTTTACTAGAAAAGATGAAATGAATAATGCATCAAGAAGAATGTTTCTTCAACCACATTTCCATGTTCCATGTTAAAAAAGAGAGAAAGAAATACAAATATTCTAATGAAAAATCTTTATGGAAACTAAAGCATTGAAGCATTGTACGGCCTGATCGTGTGTTAAAAGTAAAGTAAAACACTGAGTCAACAGTCAACACTACAGTAACACCAATCTTGAATGAGGATGGCTTGTCTGCTTTCCTAAATCAGCATTCGAACTTTGTTTTCACACTGAACTCTTCTTAATGCATGATTATAATTATTTAAAACTTTGACAGTAGAGTAGTGAGTAGGTCTTTATTTTTGTTTGATACTAAGACCAAAAAAGTGTTTGTTGTTTTGGTTTTGTTTGCTTTTTTTACTTCTAAAAAACTTTTGGGGTAATTTGCAGTGTAATTAATTTAAAAACGTTTCTTGAAAATGAAAACTTTTTACAAATAATGAATTCTTTTAATAAAGGACAGGACAAATTACATCGGAAAAATAAATGACTTATTTTTCCGTAGTAAACTAAAAAAACGGTGGATCGATGGAAGAATATTTTTTTTTTTTTGACAAGCTTCTGAATTTTCGTTGTAAGACACTAGAAAGGTTTCTAAAAAAATTAATGGTAACATTTTTTACTTTAATAATTTATCGATATTATTTTTAAAAATTTTTTGTTATCTATTAATTAATCATTCGTTATATAAAACTTTAAATTGACTTCGAAAAGAGATTGTTTTTGTGTTTTTATATTGTCAGAATGGCTTTGCGATAAATAAAAAAAACACCACGTGCCCAAACACTTACTCATCGTTTCTTCGTTCTATCTTTTCTTGATTGTTTAAAAAAATTTAATTTATAAAAAAAAAATCTATTTGTTGAAAAATATGAGCAATGAACCAGATTCTGTAATAAAATGAGAATAATAATGGAATGAATCGAATGTAAATTTTGTCACAAATTAGAATAGATGGGGAAATACTTTAACTTTTTGAACTTGATTTTTTTTTAATTTATATTTTTAGTTTTTTTTTTTTTTTTTTTACCTGATATCCAGAAAACTGGTCGTACGATAGCCAAAAATGGTATAATTTGCCGGAGAAGTTTCAACATCCGTTCTACTTTGACATTGGAATGAAAAATATTTCCATTCAAGATTAAAATCTGAACTGTCGACGATTATTTTCTTTTCACTTTTTCTATCAATGATCTGGCGGAAAGACTACAGCTTGCATCATTGCTTGGAATTTTAAATAGTGAAAGTGTGAAATCCCTTATCCACCCACGTTTCCGTTGCGAGAGAGAAATAGTATCGTAATAATTGTTCAGCTGGCTTGAGTAATTAATGAATGAATAATGAATGAATTCGCTTACTACAAAAAAGTAGACGCATATGGTCAGGAGTGTTTGTCAAATTACGGAAACTAATTCTCTTTGCACAGTGTATTTTTATGTGTTATGTAAACATCACGCGAGCATTAGAAGAATAACAAATTGTTTCGTTTTTATGTACAAGCGGCAAGCCCAAGGTGTCTTAGTCTTTATTTGTGCCTGATATTTCGAATAAATTTCTCTCTAAACAAATTGTAAACGATTCCACTTGATCCCAATGCAGATTCAACAATGTCACATTTTAATTTTATTAATTATTGACCCAACAGAAAAATTAATGACTATATATTCATTATTCAAGGTAATGATTTAAATATAAAAATTGGGAAATTGTATGTCTTGCTCCTCAAACACTTGTAACCCTAAATAAACGGGCCCTTTTTAAATCCATTGTGAAGTTTAAGCTATAAATGATCAGCTATCTTTTTTAGATTTTTTATAATTAATCTGAGAGAGTATTTTTCACTTTCTTTTCTTTTTTTTTTTCTTTTTTTTTTGGTGGGGGGGATCTGATAACCCTGTTAGTGTACTGTAGACCACATAAAATAGTAAAAAAAAAAAAGAAAGAAGGTATTTGGGGGGAAAAAAGAGAGATTATTTCAAATTCCTCAAATTTATTTGGTGACTTTAAAAAGTAAATATAAATTCATTTAAAATACATTAAAAAAATATTTTTATTACAGAAACACACTGTTGGCTTTCTCATCCTCACAAACACTGCTGACCACATGTATCTACTAAAAAAAGTCAATTCTTTCATTGATGAGAGAGTGCTGAAAAATTCTTCCTTCAACCAAGAGGAGATTTTTAATTCTGATATTTGGCCAGATTTGAGAAAGTGGGTTAGGCCAAGAACATTTCAGCACACCCTTGGAAAAACAACTGAACACTTATTTCTCTCTACTCTCTAACAATATAAATGTGTGTGGGCAAGAGGTTTCACTATTTAAAGCTTCAAGTGATGATGCAAGTTGGGATGTCTCTTTTGAAGCATTGATAAAAAGTAAAAACTATTATTTTATGAATAATTTTGACTAAAAAGATTTTGATAATGTAAAATAATATTTTAATTTTTTCTGCGAGATTTATTTTTATGTTATTAATCTAAAAATATTTTGACCAGTATTCTCATCTTTGTTGTTTTGATCTCTCTCTCTCTCTCTTTTTTTTTTTTTCTTAAAAACATGTTTTTCACTCTTTGGAATTATAGTGCATTCGATAATTTTTAATTCAATTTAGAGAAACCTTTTATTGAAAACAACAAAGATGAAAATATTACTAATAATAATTCATGAATAAAAAAAAACTATAAATCTCAGAACTTCAGACAACAGTAACACTTGATTTTTATTTAAGCAGTAAAATTTAGGTTGTAAAAACAAATATCACAAGAAATACATAGATGAAACATTTAGGAATTTAAATAAAAGAATATATGAACAATAAAATTTAAAGGATCTTTTACAAAACAGTGCATTCAATGCATTAGTCATTCATTGTATTAGGTTGGTGCAAAAATAATATCGTTTTTTGATGTATTTTTTAACGTCAAAAAACGATATTATTTTTGCACCAACCTAATAATAATCCTAAAAACAAAAAAAGCACTGTTTTGCAATTTGCATTCCATATTTGAAATCTATACTATTGTTATAAATAACACATTCAAGGGAAGTAAACCATTATATATATATATATATATATATATATATATATATATATATAATATAAAACTTTGGTGTATAGGATACAAGCAGATTTTGTCATTAAATTTTAAGGTAAAGTGCATGTTATATATAGTAATTTATTAAGGCAAAAATGTATTACAATGTGAGATATTTAAAACCCGTAGCAATAAGAATAAAAGACAGTAAAAAACTGAATGAGTTTGACTAGATCATGCAAATGTTATGCTGTTAAGCCTTAAGGACTGCCTTGATCTAGAGATACATTGAAAACCAAAATTTTAAACTTAGAGTAAAGTGTCCCTATATCTTCATTGATTCTTGATGTAGAATTGTAACCAATGTTTGTTGTATTTCATTCCCTCCCATTATATATATGATTCCATCAATAAAACATTAATTTCAAGAAGTCCTTTTTAAGACTTTTTTTCCATTTTGTCATTTAGTCACCATTCAGTTTCTTAAAAGTATTTTATATAAATATAATTTTTTTTTAACTGATAGAAATTAAAGATGGTTTATTATGCTTCTAAAAAAGCATTATTTTAATTGAGGACATTATTATTAGCAACAACTAAATGAAAAATAACTTACCTTGTGAACTGATATTGAACTGGTTTCTGGTAATTTTAAATTGAATAAAAAATTTATTTTCTAGGCACTATTTAAATTTTCTAAAATGATTTTTGTGTATTTTCAAGAAATTACTGAAATGCATAATTCAAAAAGGAAAAAAAAAACATTGCTTATATATTCCTGAAAAAGAAATTTAGTTAATAATTAAAAAAAAAAAAATTTTGATTTTAGATTATTTCTAAAGAAGAATTCAACCTGACGATACTTCTATTCTTATTTTTTTTTTTTTTTTTTTACTCTCTCTTCTTTCATTTTACAACCTAAGAAAAAAGTTCTTGGTTTGCTTGCCACAAGACAAGCCTACCTTTAGATACTTTAGATTAATTACTTACATTTTGTATTGAACCATAACAATACTTTTAGTTTGTGTGTTTGTTTATTTGTAAGAAAAAAATACATATGGTAGTGTATGTACATATGTTTGTATAATTTGTCCACTCTACTTTCAGTAAAGATCAAACCAGATTTACAATGGCAATATTTGAATTGTCATCTCAACCTCACATTTAGGTCCCACTCCTATCATTAAAGGAGCTACATAATGGTTCCTACAATACAAAATAGAACCTTTTTTTTTTTTCAATTATATAGGACTGTTGTTTTCCAAGCTGAGGCACTTTTTCAAGTTGATAAGGGATAAAGCTAACAAGTGTTTCTACTGCTACTCCCATTTCTTTTAATTCAATCGGCTTGCTAGAACTTCTGCAACAATTATCAGAACTTGTAATAATATGCTTTGTGTCTCAAGGACATGAAAATAACAGAGAGTCAGTATCCAACCTAAACATGGGAAAGTATTCAGGAAAAGTTGGTGGGGAGGAGTCAAGACCACTGTATCCATTCTCTTAAGACAAACCACTGAAGCAGGTTAACGAGTACATGGTATCAGTATACTTGTTAAGGGATTACTGTCCACTCTTGAAAACAGTAAATTTTTGTCACAACAGCAATTAAAAATATAGCCCAGTGGATTAAAAGCATTGATTCATGAATTTGGTGACATAGTAACTGTTGAGTTCAATCCCTGGACTTGGTGGAAAACGGGCAAGATATAACCAAGCAGTACTAAATAAGAACTAGATGAGATGTCCCTAGACATGGTCAGTGGAGCGAGAACAATCTGTCCTCATAGATTAAATAATGGATTGTTCAAAATTCCCCAAAGATTACCCAGGTCAACAAGCCTCAGATGAAGATGGTTGAAATTCAAACAACTTAAGATTGCATATATTTTACATTTTGTTTTCATTTAAAGAAGATATTTAATAAAACCAAATATTTATGCCAATAATTCCTTTTAAAATGATAATTTTAAATGTATATCAACTAGCTATTTTATTCTACTTTGCTTTAATGATTTAATTAATTTTTCTGGAAATTGAACTGTTGAACTGAGAACTCCTGACTCCATGATTAAATCTGCCGCTTTCATCCCATATTTTAAATGTACTTGGCACTTCATGGTACTCTGCTATAGAAAGAGTTAATTCTGATTTTTTCTTTTCCAGTTCCAGAAATTTCTATTGACAACATATCTCCAGTTCAGGAAGAAATACATTCTATGTCCTATAAGAAAGTCATGAGAAATGTGCCACAGTCAAGTAAGCTATGTTTAAGAATATAGTAACTTATAAATTACAAAGTATTAGTAAAGTTATATCTTACAAAATATTGATTAAAATATAGTGGTCATGAACCAGAAGATTTACTTGGTAAGATATGTTTACCTGAATCTATCAATTTATAGTTTAAAAGATATCAAACCACAACTCCTTCTTGTAAACTCACTTGTCATAATTCTGTCATAAATGTTATACAGCAACACATGATATAGATACACTAAAATTACAATATAAGAGCTCCTTATGAATAACACAATAATACTTAGCAAAGCAAACTATAAAAAAATTACAAATGTTAGAAGCTATCCATATTGAATCAATACTAATACTCAACAAAACCACTTATGCTTCTCAGAATCCACATTATCACATTCATGCAACACTGCTAACATCCAAAACTTAAAATTCTAAATCATTGCAAAGATGCAAACAATCACAAAGTGAACTTTGAATTTCATTCTTTTTATGTGTGATAACAACAGAAGCCAGTCAAAAGCTTGAATCATAACAAGAAGTGACATGAATTGTGAACAGTTTCTATATGCCTTTCTCATCCAGTGATGCGGAAATTGTAAAAGAATGCATTGCTGAAGTTGTAGGGTGCTTAGACATCAATAATGTTTCAAAGTACAATCAACTGCCTCTTTCAAGGAGAACCATAACTAATCAACAGCATGAATTAGCCCTCAACATAACAGAACAACTTCACACAATACCCCAAAAGGGAAATGTATATTATTCAATAGCTTTGGTTGAATCAACTGATACTACTGAGTCAGTACAGGTTTTATACTTCAGGCCACAACAGAAGATTTTATTTTGTTACAAAGAGTTACTGACTTTGGGCACTCTTGTGGGTAAAACACAAGGAATAGATATCTTCACAAATGTTTTGAAGTTGGACAGAATTTGGTTAACTTAGTGGTTGTATGCACAGAGGGTGCACCTTCCATGACGGGGTTTATTGTACAGATAAAAAAAGTATTATTAGATCCAGATGCACTCATTTCTTTTCATTGTATCTTATATGAGCAAAATCTCTGTGTTAAGTGTTACTATTTTAAGTGACACTTTGCAACATGTTATAAGTATTGTTAACTATATTCGTGCAAATGCAAAACTGCATCATCAGTTTCATAACATGCTAAAGTTAGATGATGAGGTATTCAGTACAGATTTGCTGTATTATTTTAAAGTGCATTGGCTATCACAGCGACAGGTGTGAGCAAAAATTTTATCTTCATGGCAACAGATAATTAAATTTAATGAAGAACATAATCAATAATTTAAAATTTTTAAGAGAAGAGTTCTATAGAAATGCTGCATTTCTGTGTGATATCATGTCAAAGCAAAATGACTTTAATATTTCTTTAAAAGGTATAAACTATCTATATATGATATGTGGCAAAAATCCAATCATTTAAAAAAAAAAAAAAAAAAAGCTATCACTTTTTCAAAACTCTTCTTCTTCAAAAGGAAATTTTGGACAAACATTTTCTCCAGTTAGCAAAGGTCATTAATGAACAGTGGGATTCATCCAATCATTTGAAGAATACACAACTGTTATTGACTTATTAATTGGAGACTGCAATGAATGGTTCACTGACTTTGAGAATCATGTCATCACACTCAAATTAGCATTTCAACCTCACCTATTTAATGTCTCCAAGGTTCCTAACGAACTACAGATGGAATAGATTGAGCTCATGGAAGATGACATTTTTAAAGTCCTTATTTGATGCTAAGAAAGACGCAATAGAATACCCATGCTTTCAGCAACATGCACAAAAAATGCTTTTCAACCACTTATTGTTGTGAATCTACATTCTCCTACCTAACAAAAATCAAGATGTCCTTAAGGTCACAAATGATGGATACTCATCTAGTAGATCAGCTGAAACTGCAGACTTCCATGCTGTAAATATTCAAATGCTTTCACACAAAAAGCAGTCTCAACAAAATCATTAAAAGGTTAGTTAACTTTAGAATTTACAATTTTTTTTCATTTTTCAAACTTAGTTAAATTTTTACAAAATAATGTAGATTTCAAAGAATATCTAATTGAAGTTTCTTGAATGAGGCCCTATTAGATTACAACTAACTTAATGTGGCCTTCCAACATATAAAGGTTTCCCACCTCTGGTCTGGAGCTTTTGAAGGGCTACAGGTCTGTTTTAAATACATAAAAAAATCGTTATTTAATTTTGTGTTTGTAAAAATCCTTATGAAATCAGTGGATTTTTTGCAACTCCATTTATGATGTGTTCTTGAAAAAAAAAAATCTGATTTTTTTTTTTTTTTTTTTTTTTACTAGGGCTTCATGGTTAGGCCAGGAACTTTTCAGCATCAGCTTATACCAAACTAAATTTAACCTAGATAAGATCATAATATGAAACACCGAGTAAGAACTGAACTCACTATATCACTGTATTGCTACCCACAACATTCCACTCAGATGTCATGGGGTTCTTCATGGGCACAATTTACAGGTGCAATCCATATACTGTGTGATACAAGGACATTTATATACTGCATTTCTAAGCTAGATGTCATTATTCAACCCGAATAGTATAAAACTATCTCCAAGTCAACCAATCATATTCATATTAAGTTAAATGTAGAAGTCCTGATCACCTCAACATATGACAAAGCCTTTGATTTCAAGCCAGCCATCTTGGCCACATCTCAAGTACCAAGATTACAGGAGTATGCTACATGTATTTGTTGAACAATGCCAAAATATGGTTGGAACTAATGATCAATTAGAGAGAAAGAAAAGAAAAAATTAAAAAAACAGGACATCATAGTTAAAGAGGAAACAATTATGAAGTGTGTATATATATATATATATATATACCGCATTCACATCATATAATCATTGGCTGGTGTCATAGTTGATGATGTTTTGAACCTGTTGGACAGTCTTGTGTATACTTACAATATCTGATTATGTTTTTCTCTTGGCCATGGATGACAGAGGCCTCCAGCTCATTCCTGATTTTGCACACAAAGAATATAGCCACTTTCAAAAAGCTGGCTATCTCTGAATTACTGTGGTTCATAGCTAGTATCAAAATCAATGCATGGCATGCTTAAATTTCTTGTGTCAGATTGTAATTTACCATATTAATGCTCTTGGTATGTCCAAAAGAAAAATGAGAATGTTAAAATTTGGTGCATGCAGTATAAGTTTACATTAGGTCATCTTTATGAGAAGTTATATGAAGTTGGTGGGCTGTGTTTTCTTGCTGAAATGCTATGTAGGCTGCTGTCAATCAAATTTAAGAAATCAGTTCAGGTTTTACTACAATATCTTCAACAAAGAAATATAACTGACTTGAAACAACTGGACCATGAATAAGTTTCTGCAGCCTAAGATGTTTTCAAACAATTTTTTATGTTTTAAATTTTGTTAATAAATGGAGGTTTTGGTAGACTATATTCAACAATTTTCTTTCAGCTATTGATAAATGTTTTCCTGATAACGTGAATGTACTCATTAACTAAATTTTTCTTTCATGCATGAGAATATTTCAGATTTTGAAACACTTTGAAGATCTTTTATGTGAAACCTAAAATAGAAACTATAGACAATGCTTTTATAAGTGGTTTAATATCTAATATCTTCTGTTAGTGACTACTTGAAAACAAAATACTTGATCCTGAAATTAGTTTTAATGAAGTAAATGTTACAGAAAAGTCACAAAACAATTAAATCATAAGCTGCATAAGAGGCAACCTTTAGTGCAGCAGTATCGCCTTCCAGTTATCCATGAAGAAACATCAAGGGTAGTGTTGGATCATCTGAAAAACCAAACTTTAACTGCTGCCTTTAAGAAACAAATGTTTATTCTGTGGGAATAATAGCCACCTTTACTAGACCTATTTAATACAGGAAGCTATATGAATTAGATATGACAAAAAGGGCCATTTTGTAAAGGTTTGTTATTCAGTAAGCTTGAAACTTTTACTGCATTTCGGTCTCATTCAGTGATAGAAACTACGTCAGAAATTGTATTTACTACTACTATCTGGATTAAATTAAATGGAAAGAGAATCTAAGAACTCACAGACATGAATAGTAATGAGAGATTTCTATACCGGTCCTTCTTCAGAGGTTAGATTTGCACACACATCCTGGTTCTGTTACTGTATCTATGGCATCAGTCCTGAGTATGACGATAAGCTACATTTGGAAGCAAGGCCTTTGATCAAGAGATTGAAGGCTTTAAGGAATGTGGAACAAACTCTTAATTACTGTTGTTCTCATGTCCACCCTGACCCAGGGTGGTAGCATCTGTTAGGATCTCAGCAAATAGTGAACCCCTCACCTCCCAAAATACCAGCAATGCATTTTATATAAAAAAAAAAATTACATATTATATACAATATATAATATATATATTATTACAAAATACATATTTATAGTAAAATTACCAACAATAATGCACATACTAATGAAATGTAGCGACTTCAGCCAAATTCTTTTAAAATACTACCAAATGACCATGAACTTCTTCATGACATTAATCCATATAATATCCTACAATTTATTAAATCAAGCAGTATTCCAAAATATAACTTCAACAAAACTACAACACAACTACAATATAAAACACCACCTCTAGTAATTATGTCCACACAAATGTACTTAATTATGAAAGTAGAATAACATATATTTTTATTACTTCAAAGCTCTCAAGAAAATTAAATTTCAGCATTAAATGATCCATAAGGAGTTGATATGCCATTAAACAGACAAATTAATCTATGTTATCAACTTTATTGCACTCAAACTTCTGGCTATTGTTTAATGAATGTAGCTAAGATATCTACTAGAATGTCAGGATGTATGCACTGTCTTTTATGTGTTGATAGACAGAACTTTATAAAAGAACATCAAAGCATCTGTATGAGTGTTCATGAGGAGAAATCTCCATTAAATATCTGTGTATTGGCTTCTGCTAATCTTACCACTGATGGTAGTCCTGTAGATACTAAGTCAAGGAAATATAGTTCTTCAGATAAACACTTTATTGCAGTGGAAGAGAAGAGACTATTTGCAGAAAGGATAATTAAGCCAAGCATTTTCCCTTAGTAAGTTCAAAATATAGTTACCTCTAATAAGCAAAAAAAAGAAAATAATAGACTGTGAACTGTGAAATGCTTACCTACCATCAAGGACTGATGGACTGGCAAACGCTATTCAATTGACAAAATCTTTCTACCATAAAGTCTTGAAATTTGATAAAGGCAAGCCTTACACTCTTTTTGAAGTCTGTGGCCAGCAGTACCAATCTTGCTGAATTCCATTTGCTTCTGTATAGAACAGAGGTACACCTCAAAGGACATTGAGAATGGGAAAGAGTAATTTTTTAGTACCTGAGTGTACAGATATGAAAATTGGATAAGCAAAGAAATGCTGGTGCAAGTGTCAAATATCCTTCAAATATTAAAAATATTGAAATAAAAAAAGCCAACTATATTTGGAGTTAATTACTGCTACATTTTCTGTCTTGTCTCTTCACAGATTGAAGTCAGGTATCCTGTTACTTCTTTGTCTATTTTGAAAGAGTCTTCAACTATTTTAAAGTTTATTTTTTTGCTATTATTAGTTACTCTTTTAGATTCACATACACACACTTTAATTCATACTTGGCTGTTTTGTATTCCACTAGTTATATTGTTGAAAACTATATGTGAAATTGCAGATACCATAACAGAGAACATATCAAATTTCAAAAGAAATATTAGTAATAAACACAATTTTTCTGGTTTTCAAACACTACAAATAGGCAAGTTATATAAAAAAAACTTTAATGTTTATGAATACTTCTTTTTTTAAGGAGAAATTTCAAAATGACTAACAATTTGTCAATGATTTTTATGTCTTTTGCAGTTGTATTGTTAACGAGTGCCATGTTTCAGACTGATACCAATTCTTGGTTAAAGAGAGGCGTTACCTGCAGTTCTCTTTTAAGTGTCTCTCTCAAGCCACCAATTTTGTCTTTCTGTCTTAACAGACCAAGGTAAGATAAAGCAGAACTTAATGGATCTAGATAATTTGAATTTTTTTTTTTTTTTGTTAAAATTCCCTGCACAGACATGAAAAGTTTACTTGTTCAAGTAATAGTAAATATGATAGTCACACAGTATACAAATACACTCAATGGCACCCTATTGTTAACTGTGTAGATCCATGGTATATAGTGTCAGTCAACACTTGCACAATAGCGTTTCATCTGATTGAGTGTCAAACCTGCACAATCTGTTCTCAAAATATTCAAAAGGGTTCCATATGTTCTTGGCAGACCTTATGTACATAATCTTCTGAAGGAATAGAGGAGATAACATTTTGGTTGATAATTACAATGTTTTGACCATTCTATCCTTTAACCATTTTGTAGTGTCTGTCATTTCCTATAACCTTTTAATGATTTCAAACTGAACCCTTCTATTTGGTTCACAAGGGTAGACTGCTCTCCTTATGTTGTCTATCAAAGATGAAAGTATTGTATCTATTTGTGACACTGAGCTGTTGGTGTGTGGTCAACTCCCAGTCACAGTGCGAAACTGTAAGGTTTCTCTCACCGGCGTTTTGGGGTTGTCTCTTAATCATTGCCACCAGCTTGTGTCCCAGTCGATCAGTGGTTGTTGCTACCCGGCAGAATCCCTTGGTCAGGGTACCAATATGTGACACTGGCCCATCCAGAGTCGAATCCTGGTCATCGCTACCCGGCGTAAACCTTTGGCCAGGGTACCAAGTAGGATGGTCAGTTGATGCTAATGGCTTCACACCAGCTGCAACCAGTTCGACACCAGCTCCGTCATTCCCAGCTCACTTCCAATGTCTGGTTACCAAAGTAACTGCTTTGATCTCAAGTCTAACCTACCCACATTGTGATTTTGATCTTAGGTAGACAAGATCAATCAGGCGTCAGGCCGTAGTGTAAGATGAGTCCTGACTGGAGGTGTTATCGCACAAGCATAAAGAAAAAGAAGCAAATAAAACCCCAAGAGGTTCAGTATGTTAAAAAAATAACAAATTAACTTTATCCATCTGTTATATACAGGAGTGTGTTTTCCTCCCAGCCCATTTTCTACAAAGTGTGACACTTCTATGCTTCTTAAGAAAGTTCTGGTATCCTAAGTCAACTAGTTTAGTTTTTAGGTGCTGGCTTAGTTTCGTTTGTCAGTATAACTTGCTATTGGTAGGATAGGCAAAGTCGGAGGTCATGGAATCTCTCGGTCAGCTTCTGCAAGACAACACTCTGGTTCCTGTTACTCAAACTGTCTCAACTGGAACTCAACTCTGACTGTCCTAACTGTTGAACAGCCTGAGGACGTTCGTTTATATGGGTACTGACCAAAAACTGGTGCAGTCTGGGGCTTTTGGTAATTCTCGATTTCTGACAAGAAATCTCTTTGTTGTCAGGCCAGGAAAATTGGTTACTTCCCATTTTTGGAAAATTGATTACTTTCCCTTTTGTTTTAATTTCTATGGTTAATTTGTTAGCCAATTACCATAGCTAAATAGTGTCACATATTATATATAAAAGAGGAATTAACTGATAAGAGATATTCCCTAGCATAGATAATTAAAAAGTTCAGTTTAAAATTCTCAAAAGGTTACAAAATATGACAGACACCTAAAGAAGGCTAGAGAGTATTACAGTTAATATGCTTTTATTATAATAACCAACACAAGGACAATAGTCTAAATAGATTAACATGCCATAATAATAAGAATTATTCATCTTAGAAATTCAGAGAGAAAAAATGAGATTAATAGTACAAAAAAGTCTTTGACTATTAAAAACAGTTTCAGAAAAACATTTAAGCACTTTAGTTCTGTAAATAAAGCAAAAAAAGTATGTAAACATTGAAAGAAAAATTAGGAAATGCATGTTTTATTTATATTTACTAAGCTTAGTCTGGTGTAAGATCACAAATATATCTCCTAGTGGAAGAAAAACCTCCTGGCAGTAATAAGATAGTAATAATACTAATAATGGTTTATCTAAAAAAAAAAAAAAAAAAAAAAAAAATATTAGAAAATATGGATTCAGGTTAAAAGGAAAACGTCAGAACAGAAGGATTAATATTATAAATATTGTTTTTCTTTTTGGTTTATGTGAAATACTTTTTTAATTAAAAAATATTTGATTAGGATATTAGTTTCTCAACTCGGATATTTTTTAGTTATCACATCATATACAGGACTTTGATTTTAGCTATGTGGTGGAAAATTTTGCAAAATAGATTTTTTCCTCTTGTTTAATATTCGTCTGTGTGATGAATATAGTGTGTTAAAAGTTATTTTTATTATTTATTTAAAACTAATAAATGCTTACAAAATGAGGGACATGTATTTTGCATTAGAATACAGTATCCTCTTTCCTAGCTAAAATCATTTTTTCTATTTACTGTTAATAAAGGCAAATACATATGAATGTTTTAATTTGCATTTATACCAAATTAAAGAAGATGCAAGTGAGGAGCAGATTGAGGAGACTGAGCAAATTAAAATCCTAGTGGAAAAATTTGTGGAAAGCTCTGTTAGTGATCAATGTCTTGGTGGGAATTTTTTGTTTTTAAGGTTAATTTAACTACTTGCATTTTTTTTTATAAGAATTCTTTATTTAGGTATATAAAAGAATTTCAGCTTTGTCTGTTCTGGTAACAACCCTGGATTCACATCTGGAGTTTTGCTGATTATAAAGCTAAAAATTTATTTTCCTTAAGCAATGATACTTATTTTATAAACCTGAATACAACTGCTGATTTCCTCACTTGACATTTGTTTACTTACTGTAGATACAAGACAATAAAATTATTATGATTTATTTATCATTTAATAAAAGGAACAAAAAAGATTAAATTGTATCATAAACTTGTTCTTATATTCTTCATTTTTTCCTTGTTTTAACTCTAGCCGAATGCATGATTTGCTACTACAGAGTCAACATTTTGCTATCAACATTCTTGGGAAACATCAGGTTTGCAATGCCATCTTTTTTTCCTGATATTTTTCAGCATGTAACTTACTTTGTCTCATGGCTACAAGTCTAAGATCAAACTCACTACAGTAGTAATGGTAAAGAGTAGCTTGTTAACTATTGCTCTATAGCTTGGACTTTCAAACTAGTTGGTAATACCTGTTGGTGGTGGAAAGATCAGGGATAAGGTGATTTTGTGGAAAAAGGTGCTGTAGGAGTTGCTTAGAAAAGGGGAGGCATTAAAAACAAGTAGTACTCTCCCTCTTTTTTTTTTTTTAAAGAAAATCACATAGACTTAAGGAATACATATGCTTTTCAAAGAATAAAATTAACATAAGTTTAGTTATGCATAAACACATTCATTTCATTTTATTTTATTTTGTTGTTCAAAGTTAGAAGTTAACTTGTAAATTTAGAACACATACCACTGCACCTTGGCAAGAGTTTTAGCATTCTCATAATAATTGCCTTAATTTTATATTTTGTTGCTTTTTAAGTTCTGTGTGACAGATATAAACTGATGAATTTAAATGGTAATTACACTGTAAATCTATCTAGATGACAACAAACATCACTTTTTGTGACAATGCATTTATTTCTCTTATTGTGGGGATAATTATAATATTTCAAGATAGGATCAAAAGAATAATTTGTTTCTTCAATTTTATGTTATAATATAAAAATTATTTGAATATTTAGATATAATTCTGATCTGGGATTGTAATATTATTAAATGAAGATAACTTATAAATTTTTATAAAAGCATGTAGAGTAATAGGTCATGGTTAAATGCAATTGGCTGAAATGCCCAACAAACAGAATTGACAAAGTTTGCAATAATAAGAGAAAGAAAAAAAGAATAGTGCAAAAATAATATTTGAGCAAACAATATATGCAAGGCAAAGCAACAGCAATAAGTCAAAAGATTCACAAAATAAGAATGGTGTTAACACACAAAAGGGGATACAGACAAGTGATCAACATGTTCTGGCTTCAAGAAAAAGAACAGAACTGAGCTGGATGAGACTGAGAAGTGACCTATTTTATTGACTCAGAAGAAACCCCAACATGCATCTGTTTTTTTTCTCTATAAATTGAAGGGGAAGTTTTTTGCAGTCATTCCTTTCAGATTGAAACCAGCAAAGTAATTTTCTGAAAAAAGTTAGTTTCATATATGCAATTTTCCTTAGCGCTTGGCTGGGATTTTTAAATATAATTCCAGGCTTGAGCCCCAGGGGTCCATTCCACCAGGCAGTACCTCTCCTTCAGGGTAGCTGGGGGTCATTACCTGGCAGCTGATGCATTCCAAAAAGAGAAAGTGCCTAGGGGGGACTTGAGCAATTTTTTTGAATTCTCATGTAAAATTCAACTTTGTGCCAAATTTGTATGATGTTGATGTACAAATAAATTGCTTGTATTTCCATTTTTTTTTTAATGTAATCATTGTTTAAATTGACAAATCATTTGGTTTTTACATATTTATCTTTCTTTTTTAAAAGCAAGCTTTTAAGTCTACTAAACACAAATTTAAAAAAAATAATTGTCCTAATTCATTTCAAATTTATTTTAATTAAAATTTTTGCTCATTAGTCTCTCCTTTTTAAAAAAAAATAAAAGTCAAGTTTAGTTTATCAAAAAAAAAAAAAAAGAAAATCTCTGTAAAGGACAGCACAGTTTCTTGGTTTGGTGATAAAGTGATTTTTAATGTTTAAGTGGACAGAGAATCATAGCTTTTATGCTTGTAAAATTATTATTTTTTATTCAATAGGTGACATGTGTAGGATTACATTTAAAAAAATAATAGTGTTTATTTTATGATGATTGAAGAAAAAGAAAGAAAAATAATATATTTTCTGTCATAGAAATATAAAAATATAATTTTTGAAAAGATTACTTGTACATCATGTCTTTTTGTCAGGATGATTAAGTTAATATTTGAAATAAGAAAGTAGTAAAATATAATAATGTTAAACTAAAGTTCATTAAATTTTTATTTCTTGTTGCAGGCTAAACTTGTTGATCTGTTTTCTAGTCCAGCTCAAGATGGTCTGGATCAATTCTTAGGAATCCCTCATCATGTTTCAAAGGAGGTAAGCAAACATTAAATTTTAGATGTGATGTAATGATAAAATAAATATTGTAATTTAAAAAAAATTAGAATGAGTTAATTCCCCCTATGAGTTATGCCTGCACTAAAAATTTATCTTAAATTTTATAATTCAGGATAATTTTGTCATCTTTGTTGTTTTATTCTTTTTGCAATGTTTTGGCCTTTGGCTTTCTTCAAACGTCTTTTGTACTCTGAAATGTGGTCAAATCTTTTTCCAGTCCGACCAACCACATACAATAATTAAAACATGTTGTCTAACAAAATTCACAGAAAAAATTTAAAAAATGTGTTAGAGATTTTTAAATTCTTGTAAACTTAATGTTTATTATAATAATTATCAAGCTTAATTTACATTTTGAAGTTATTCTATGGTATAATTGGTAATCTTATATAGGCTGGTAGACGAAAAATAAATAAATGTACTATTTAATAAATAAACGGAGCATCTACTCAAATATGAGTACCCACTAAAAAGAATGTTTAAAGTGATAATATTTATATATATTTTTATTACTATAAAAGTCTTTGAACATTGCTTGTGTGTTTGCCTGAAGTGATATATAGAGAGCGGTGAAAGAAAGATACGAATTTATTATTGTGTAGGAAGTGGGGGGGGGTAAGGAAATGGAAAAAAAAAAAGTCTCTCTCTTTCCACCTTCCCGTGATTGTGTGCATGCTTACTTATATTTCTGCTTTCTTTAAACCAAACAATATTTTTATTTCAACTTTCTTCAAACAGACAATTTTTTTAATGTTGAGAGCAACTTCAATAACTGCAAATAAATGTATTTTTAAAATGTCTCTACTTTCACAAACTCTTCATGAAACTAAATGTAAACAGTAACACAACAAGGTTGACCCAATGGGTTACAAGTGGTCTAGTATATAAATAACATTGACCCTATTCAATTCTTATCAAATGAGCAGTTTTGGGTTATCTGCCGATATCCATGATCTTTGCAGCAAAAGAATATAACCATGATTCACTTGTCAATCTGCTTGCCAGAAAATATTCAGACAGGAAATATATATATATATATATATATATATATATATATATATATATATACTACTGCTTTATTGAACAAATGATAGTAATTTGGATGAAACAAAGTATAAAAACACTGCTGTAATCCATTAATCTGTATATCGGCATTTTATAAGTGTTGAATAATTACATTCATCCTAACAACTTGTGGCCTCGAGTGTTGTATATTTCCTATCAGTAACAGTTGTTGATGATGAAGCCCAGGTAAAAACTAGGACTTTAAATGCTGATTTTTAAGTAAAACTTCTGCTTACTTATACAATCTTCCCATTTCCACATTTTTTTTGCATTGTCTTATGCCAGAGTAAGTTAAGCCTGATTGATCAGTTACTAATACAGTATTATTGAATATTTTACTAATTCAAAACAAATACTATGTAACAATAAATCATCAGTGAAAAGAAACAAATGGCTAGTACAAAGTTGCTCATGTGAACAACCTTATACAATTTATAGTTAGTTACTACAAATTGAAGTTTTTTTCTTAATTGCTATGTGCCTTTAGGCTGGAGTTGATTACAACTCTCCACAGTTTCTTTTTCTTTAATATCTGTAAACTGCCATGACTATTTTTGGGAAAAATAGAAGTTATTTTTCATTGTCCTCTCTACAGTTTTCATTTCAGAGTTGTCCTCTTGGACTGGGTACCCTACTAATGTGATAGTTCCCAGTTCCTCATATTATTTTTCTCATAGCTGCAAAAAAAAGAAAGACTAATCATTCCCAAGGGAATTAATGCAAACTTAATACAACAGTCTCAGCCAGAATTTAAACTTGGCCAATTGATTTCATTTCCATTCTATCATGGCCACAACAAGTCATGCCAAGAAAATTTATTTACATTTATCCTGACAATTTTTTTATTGATAAAAGAAACAAAAATTGACTGTGGAAGATTTTCATTAATCAAATTTTATCTCTTTCTCTCTTCTTGAACTTTAAAAAGTATCATTAGTCTTGATCAGGTGCAGTTGTAATGCCACTGCACAGCTTGAGCACCTGACCAGCTACTTTCATATGTCTTGGTTGCATGCTAATGTCTGAATCTCTGTGAATGGTCTTCCAATCCACTCAGTGACATCAGTCCATTTTTACCTCTGTCTGCCTCTTCTTCTATTGCCTAAGGTGGATCTTTGAAGGCAGAAAGATTTTTGGCTCTCATGATGTGTCCATTTCAAATTTTTGTTCTTCACAATGGATATAAGTTCTTCTAGTGAACCAATTTCACATCTGATGGTGTCTCACTGTTATTTTCTGATGCAGTCTACATAGATGCCTAGAGTTGTTCTGTAGCATCTCATTTCTAATGTTTGGATTTATAAGTGGGTGATGAATCTTTAAAACCTTGGAAGTAAATGTTGCAACTGCTTAATATGTCAAGAAGAGGCCAACAAGTGCAATGGTTTGCTTAAAGACAGTGGAATTATGCAAAGTAATAGTATTCTTGTCTAAGGTATTTACACAAAAATATCATTGTAAATAATACAGAGCGTTTGTTTGTATCCCAAATATTTTTTATTTTGAAGTCACCTTTTTCCTACTTTTCTTAAATAATATGTAAATATTATTTTTCCTTTTTTATTTATACCTTTTTATAGGGTCTCCCCGTTCTTTTTGACACTCCTGTATTACTGTGCAAAACACATTGTGCACATAATGTTGGGGACCACAGTGTTTGGTATGGAATGGTCACTGGAACCCTGCATGAAAATAAGGTGGTTGAGCCTGTGCTTCATTATTATGGGTAAGATGAAAGTGTTTCATATAATTTTTAAAAAAATTAACACAATTTATTTTAGCAAGAAAGAAAATAATTGCTCTTTGCCTTATGAAAAGGTCAACATACAATTATAGAAAAAATGACTAATAGCCAGAATTTATCATGTTAAATTAAACTCACTACATATTTAGCATTTATTTGTATTAATATAAGAAATATTTTTTAATTTTCAAACTCCAATAAAATTAGTTTGGAGGGTGTGCTCAAAGCTATTCAAAGTACTTGCATGATGACTGTTTTTTGTTTAAATTTATTTGGTTGACTCATTGCTCAGTAATTTTCTTACAGTTTTCTTACTGTTTATTTCAGTAAATATCATAAAAACACTGAATTAGACAAAAGTGCACTTTCAGTGATTGAATTTTATATTCAACCATTTATTTATTTTGTAAGAACTTATGCCAGTTTATAAATATTTTTGACTACACAAAACACTCAGACATTCAATTTTTGCTTCATTTTGAAAAATGCTTACAGACTTCTGTATCTGTCTATATTTCTGAGACGAGGTATTATGTACACTATTTACATTATTCGGATTATTGTCCTCATCTTTGTCGCCATATTTATTACAACGTTTCAGCTGTTATACGCTGTGGCCTTTTTCAGGTGGTTGGAACTGAACTCTTTATTTTGTTCACTAGGGTAGACTGTTCTAGTTCCACGTGCCATGTCTAATGGATGTCAGTTATCAGTTATCTCCTGTTAATTCCCTTCTCTAAGTTCTCCATCGCTTTATCCAGGTAATGAACTTACACTCTTTGGGTCCTGTCACTGGATCTAACGCCTTTATCCACTGTGCCATGTCCTTAAGCACATCTGTGTATGAATTTCTGGGTATTATGAACCCAATGTATTCAGCAGCACTTTTACCAGTGCTCATATTGAAATTTTTACTGTTATCATCCATGTTTTTACCAGAGCTCATATTGCAATTTTTGTTGTTATTATTGCTTTTCTCTGGCATTCCTTATTACTGGTTCCCATATTGTATTCATTTCTATGCTTGGTCAGCTCAGGAGATTTTTATGGCCTAGCATATGTGCTGATTCCTTAAGTTTATGTATTTTCTAATGATGTTCTTTGTCTATGATCTCAACCTGATCCCACAGAGGGTGATGATTTCCCTTTTCTCTCCATATACACTCAGCTTTCTGGTGTTCTTGAAGCCTTACCTTAAGGGGGCAGCTTGTCACTCCTTTATATTCCTTTCTGCAGCTGCATGAGATAGCGTACACACAGTCTTTAGTCATGTTCTCCTCTATGCGGGGTCTTACTTGAGAGAGATATCTGCAAATCATCATCCAGCTTTTGAAGGTTGTCCTGATGTTATATGGACCACAGATCATTTGTATTTTCTCTGATAACCCCTTAACATAAAGCAGGGAGACTGTTTTCTAAGTGTTGTTGTCCTCCTCTTGTACCCACCTATCAGAGTTTTTTGGGGCTGCTGCCATGTATCCAGGGTAGTTCTTATGTTGAAAGGTACTACTTATACTGACCAATTCTTTATCTAATGTCTTTGGGTCTCCACTTATGACTTTTGCTCGGTGTTGTAAGCAGCAGATGATCCCTTTCTTTACACTGTATGGATGGTGGGGGTAGAAATTGAGGTACTGTCCAGTGGATGTCAGTTTACGGTATACGGATGTCTTGAACCCATGCTCTGCTCGAGATATTAGAACATCCAGGAATGGGAGTGTATTGTTACTTTCTTTCTCTATAATGAACTGTATCGAAGGTCTTATTGAGTTCACAGTGGATAAAAGTGTTAGATCCAGTGACAGGACCCAAAGAGTGTGAGTTCAATACCTGGTTAAGGCGGTGGAGAACTTGGAGAAGGGAATTAACAGGAGATAACTGATAACTGACATCCATTATACATGGCACGTGAAACTAGAACAGTCTACCCCAGCGAGTGAAATAAAAGGTTCAGTTCGACATTCCAACCACCTGAAGAAGGCTGGAGCATACAACAGCTAAAACATTGTAATAAATATGGTGACAAAGATGAGGACAATAGTTCGAATAATGTAAATAGCTTACAGACTTCTGTTTTTAAATAAGATTTATTTCTATAGTTTTGTGTAAATCCAAGTATCTTGATGCAAATAGGTCACATTTCTGAGGCAAAGGATTTAGTGCATTATGACTTGCATGACAAGCATATTTTCCACTGCACTGCAATTAGATGCTTCAATAGCTATTTTGAATTGGCTGAGATGATTAAAGGTACTCGTATTGAAGAAGAAAATAGTAGCTTTGCTTGTCAAACAAAATGTCCACATGTCATACAGCTACTAAAACAGACTTTTTTTTTCATCACTCTTTCATAGAGAGCCCAGCAGCTCATGCAAATTTTGTTAAACCTATCTGCAATAGGATTGGTTTAGCTAATAGGTAATTAGCATAAAGAGAGCTATAACTGTAGTTCACAGGCAACTTTGAGTCAATGTATGTAGAATATCTATGGCTACTAATCCGATCATCATAACAAAATGGTGTCACCTGACAGAGCTCTGTTGAACATAGAAGAACCTGAAAACATAAAGATTTGGATAAAATGCTTTAAGGCACATGCCAGAATAAAGAAGTTACAAATGATCCAAACAATAAAGGTGGGATTGAAAGCATTTTCTTCTCAGCAAGAAAAGAGTGAAACTTTCCTATCAAGATTGTTGTTGAGTTACAGAATGATACCACATGCTGCCAGATTAGCAGGGCTTTACGGAGCCCTCCAAAAAGGAACACACTCCTTTTTATGGGAGCAAAGGAGAAGAGGGCTCATTTTATATCCAGCTGGAGTGAAGCATGAGCAGCTCTATTTGGCACTATAGAGTGGAGATTTTTGCACTCCAAAATTATTTGAATTTTTTTTTTTAAACATTAGTTTGTATTCAACAATAAAAAAGAAAAGAAAGGAAAATCTGAGCTAAACTCTTTGAGTTATTTTTTATTATATCTGTGGTAAATGTATGGGAGAGAGAGAGTGAGAAAGTGTGTGTGTTAGTTACACATGAAAATGGAAAGTATTTCAACTTCTACCTGGGTTCTGGTAAAAAAGCAAGTGAATTTGACACCTAGGTGCTACCGTTCTGATGTCTGGGAGATTTCTTTTAAGTTGCAGCAGACAGTATGAAAAAATGTCTTCAAAAGAGTCAGTCACTCAGTAGAAAGTCTTTGATGTCATTTTTTATTAGATATGTATGTGTGTGTGAGTATTGGTGAGAGAGAGTATAAAAGCTGTCTAGATATTGATGTGGGGGAAGAAAGGTTTGAACTTTTTTTGTTTTTATGACAGTTTCATTGCTGAATGAATAAATAAAACAATGTTTTCTTTTTAATTTACTGAAAATTTACTTTTGTACACAATTTTGCCATTATTATTATTATTATTATTTAAAGAAAGTTATTAAAAAATAAATGAGATCTTTACAGGTAATAACTTCCATTGGAGTTTTTCAACTATTTCCCCTCAATATTCATCCAAATGTTGAATAAAATTGATTCTTGGTCTGAAATGATATTTTTTGTCCTGAAATAAAATTCTAATTTACTTTTTAACATATATAAATTAGCCCCCCCCCCCCCCCCCCCGATCAGGACATTACGGCCCTGATATTGTTGTAGTGGAGTTTTTCTACACTATCCCATACGTAATTATACATTTTTAAAAATATTGGGGAAGCAGGCTCCTAAGCACTTCCTTCTGCAATTCTCAGTTATATAAAAATATAGAGGAGGGGAGCTTAACCCCTAAATTCCAACTCCAGAATGGCCATAAAATAAAATTTACAATCAACTTTTATTTAATAGTTACCAAATTTTCCTACCTTGTCAAAATTACCGAATCTTCTGAAATTCATAAATTGAACTTTTATGCCAAATGTCTGGTGCCCAGAAAATTCAGTAACAGAAGATTTGGTTAGTTACTGAATTTTCCAGACACCACTGCAACAATATCAGAACCATACTTTCTGGATGGTGGGGCTAAGAACTCCTCTAATATTTTTAAATAAGTAAAACCAATTTATCTACATTAAAGTTAAGTTCCTGTATCTTATTTTCAAATTATTATTTTAATAATACTTTTTAAAAAAATAATGGGGAAGGGGTCCTAGCCTCCTAAACCTCCTTTCTGCAAGTATGGCTCTGTTATTGTTGTAGGGCTTTTTCTGGACCCCATGATTTTCAGTTATTTAAAAATATAGGAGGGGGGATTAACCCCAAATCCCCACACCAGAACTGCCCTAAAATCAATTTTTAATTGACTTTTATTTCACAGTTACCAAATTTTCCTATCTTGTCAAAATTACAGAATTTTCCATTATCAAATTTTCTGGGCACCGTATTATTCATGAATAGAGGTCTGTCTGGTTATGTCCAATGTTTATGAAAGAAGGTACATTTTAACTATGGGGCACTGAAAAAGAGCTGCACTTCTTTTAATGGAGTTGGAGCTGGAGTGGTTTCTTCTTGAGAATGGGGAGTGTGAGGGGAGGCAGCTCCAATTTTGGGTATGGGACTGGGAGCAGCTCCAAAAATAGCGGAGTGTATAAAGCCCTGCAGATTAGAGACCCATATGCATTGATGGGCAGACATATTAGAGCTCCATTAACCATGTCTTACTTGATTAATGAAAACATATACAAAAGAAATAAAGAAAACAAGCTTCATAATGCAAAAAGGTTACAACACTGCATTAATATGCAAGAATGGTAAAAATATTGTTTCCTATGCAGACCAGTTAAAATTACAAGGAAGTACAAAGCAAAGCTAGTTCGAATGACTATGTAGATGAACAAGTAAGCAATAGATGATCAAAGTTCCTCAGAAGACTCTGAGTATGAAACATGGGACACTGAGAATAAAAGAACTAGAAATAAAAATACTTATGAAACCAGTGCGAGGGGGAGGCAATGTAGACAATGTCAAACCCATAGATCCACACAGGGCATGAAACCCAAAAGATTCAGGGAGATGTAATGGGATTGGTTTAGCTAATAGGTAATTAGCATAAAGAGAGCTATAAATATAGCCCATTCTTTGTGTCTTATGCAAAATTGTATCAGTCTTTCATCCCTATACAGTCTAGATTTGCCTCCCCCAATAGCTGCTGAAGGTGGTTTCAAAGTTACAAAAGGGATTAAGGAATATGCAACAAAGCAGATGATGGAAATCAAGAAAGTGGACTTTACAGATTGTACTGAAAAGTTGAAGGGAAAAATGTGTGAGGTCCTAAGAGAAAAAATTTGAAGCATACTAAGAAATTTTAATTGCTGGATTGTTTATAAACCTTGTCTTTTGAAAGTTTAATTGGAGATATGCATTATAAGAATTGTATGGTACACATTGTATTGAATACATTTTAAAATCTATTTCAGATCATACCATGATATTGGCGAGAGAATTCCAACAGTTCCACGGTGTGTGTTTACTCAAGGCCCGGTTATCTCGCGTCTTCAAATTGCTTGGCATTGCATCAAAAGACATGGCCTAGAAGGTTCTCTTTATTGCATGAAGTAAATATCAAAATTTTATCTGTTTATTATTAAAAAATTATATTAATTTCTTCAATTTTCACATTTTAAGTATATTTCTACTTGAAACTTTTTTGTTTTCCTTTTACAGAGAAATGTTTCAAAAACAGTTCCAATCCAAAGAAAAAGTAAGTTTTTATTGCGTCACAAATTTTCCTCTTTAAATGCCACCTTTTAGAAATATTGAAATTTTTGATTTCTGAAAAGTTTTTTTTTTTTTGCATTCCTTTGAAATAGTTTCAAATTAAAGTGAATAGTAAGTTTAAATAAGTTTCTGTGGTGATACATGGATTTTGTAAGGTTTGTAATCAGCTTTTTTCCTTAGTAAAGTCTTAGTTACAATATTTACATTATTCGGACTATTGTCCTCATCTTTGTCGCCATATTTATCACAACGTTTCGGCCGTTGTACGCTCCGGAATTTCGAACTGAACTGAAGCCATTATTTTGATCACTGAGGTAGACTGTTCTAGTTCCACGTGTCATGTTTGATGGATGTCAGTTATCAGTTATCTCCAGCTAATTTTCCCTCTGAAAGTTCTCCACTGCCTTAACCGGGTATTGAACTTTGGGTCTGTCACTGGATCTAACCAACGCCTTTATCCACTGTGCCATGTGCCCTTGAGGACATGTGGGTATGAATTTCTGGGTATTATAAACCTAATGTTTTCAGTAACCATTTTTACCAGTGCTCATATTGCAATTTTGCTGTTATCATTGCTTTTCTCTTGCACTCCTTATTACTGATTCCCATATTGTATTTATTTCTATGCTTGGTCGGCTCAGGAGATTTTTGTGGTGTTAGAAAGCTGTAACGCGAGGGGAAGTAGAAAAATCAGGCGTGGCTGACCACATATGGAGAGAGAAGGGAGATCACCGTCCCCTGTGGGATCATGTTGAGATCATAGACAGGGAACACCATTGGAAAATTTGTAAACTTAAGGAATCAGCACATATGCTAGGCCACAAAAATCTCCTGAGCCAACCAAGCATAGAAATAAATACAATATGAGAACCAGTAATAAGGAGTGCCAGAGAAAAGCAATGATAACAAAGTTGCAATATGAGCTCTGGTAAAAATGGTTGCTGAAAACATTAGGTTTATAATACCCAGATGTCCTCAAGGACACATGGCACAGTGGATAAAGGCGTTGGTTAGATCCAGTTACAGACCCAAAGAGTGTGAGTTCAATACCCGGTTAAGGCAGTGAAGAACTTTCAGAGGGAAAATTAGCAGGAGATAACTGATAACTGACATCCATCAAACATGGCAACTAGAATAGTCTACCCCAGTGATCGAAAGGGTTCAGAAGAAAGCCGGAGCGTACAATGGCCGAAACGTTGTGATAAATATGGCGACAAAGATGAGGACAATAGTCCGAATAATGTAAATACTGTACATAATACCTCATCTCAGAAATATAGACAGACTCTTAGTTACAAATTGTAGATAAATCCTTTTGATTAAGTATTCATTACTATAACCACTTAACTACATCCATTGAAGTCAATATAGCATTTCTTTACAATCATTTTAATGAATAATGGATTTCATCATGTAATCCAGTGGTTTTCAACCTTTTCGCTGGAGCGGAACCACAATTCCAGTGGCTCGAGGAACCCTGCAATAAATTAATTGTCTAATGCAAAAAAAAGCTTTCAATTATTAAAATAAAATAAAAAATACTCATCTTCAGATTTATTTACAAAAAAATACAAATACAAAGACAAACAGTAAAAATATTGTACACATACATATGCAATTTTAATCTTGCTTCTACGGTTATTACACATGTATTAAAAAACTTCAGTTTAAATGGATTAGATTTATTTTCATTAAAAATTCAATGAGAAACTTGAGCCTGATGTTTCTTGCACAAATCTTTAATATTGGGTCGTGTTTTTGAAAGGCATGCAAAGTTCATCTTCCACACATATCTGCACAGGAGAATTAAATGTTACTGTCAATCATAGTACTTGTCTAACTTCTTGCGGAACCCCTGGGCTTTACTGGCGGAACACTAGGGTTCCGCAGAACCCTGGTTGAAAACCACTGATGTAATCAGATAATGAAAAGCAAGAATTAATTCAACATGACCAAGAAAGTTTCTCAAAAACTTTAATTTTTAGAGCTTGAAATCACTTCTTTGATAAATCACTCATTTTTTGGTGACATTTGAACCTGAGATTCATATTCAGATCATCATTTGCATGACTGTGTGGTCATAGGGTCATTGTGCAGCTGAGTGCTTCATTAGTTCTTTCCATGTGCCTTGAACAAAGTACATCTATAGCATTAGAGGGACAGGCTTTGTCAGGTCTAGTTAGAGTTAATTAAATATTTTGCATAATAAGGAATGTTAGAATCAATTGTAGAATGAAAAAAAAAAAAACTAAAATGTTTGTGCTTAAATGATGCTTTATTTTAAATGTTCTCCTGTAGTGAGTTGTAAATATCACCTAATATAATAAAAGCAAGAATTATTCCACAATTACAAGAAATTCAGTTGATGTGTATTGTAACATTTCTTAATTATTATGATGAAATTGTTTAACTTCCCTACAATAATTATAACTACTACTAACAAAGTGTGTATACCTTTTTGCTCCCTGAATGTTAATTATAATCTTAAACAACATAAAATAAGAATAAACTGAATCTTCTTTCTACAAGTTACATGTTTTTTTTTTCCATTGTGCAGGACTGGCATGAAACAATAGCAATGTTCTACTTGAAAAAAGTGTCCATAGCTTTGAAGGCTGAACAAAACTGTGAGCAGACATTTGAAGAATTTCTCCAGAAAAATAACACTTTAGTAAACCTTAATGATCATTTGTTACATCATTATTCAGTAAAATTAATATCATCACCAGAAGCAAAAGAAAAGTGAGTACCACTCTTTTTAATTTGTATTTTAGATTATTTTTTACTTTACACGACCTTATTTTTTGTTTGTTGAAGTATTTTCATTATTCAACATATTTAGTCAATAAATTCTTAATTTTTCTTGTGTTTTTTTTAGAATTCATTTCTTTTTATTTGGAATAAAATCATACTTTGAGGAAGGGTAAAGAATATATTGACGGCAACACCACAAAGATAAAGACAATAGTTCAAATAACAGAAAATAATGAAAAATATACCACTTGTAACTCATTATATCAATACAGATACTTTAGTGTTCTGCATAATAAGTGAATAAAGGTTTTTCTCATTTCAATTTTTTTCTTTTTTCATAAGCCATTGAAGTTTCTTAAGGTTCTCATCAAAGATTATTTTGTCCAATGCAGGAGTCTTCCAAGGCTCTATCATGGGTCCTACACTGTTTCTGATCTTCATGATGTCATCAACTCCCAAGTAGGCATCTATGCAGATGACACTACTATTTACTCCTGTCTCAGTAGTAAACCTGGCAGCGCTGACAAATTCAATCTGGCACTGCTCTAACTATCAATCAGTGGTTAACTGGGGGTAAGAAATGTCTTTTAAATTTGAATGCCTCCAAATCAAAACTGCTCTCATTTAGCCACCACAGAAATAATTCCCTGCTCACCACTAGCATGGTTGATGCCAGACTCCAAGAAGGTGTCTCACTGTGCCTTCTTGGCCTCATGCTTTTGAATAACTTGAAGTGGAACAAGTACATTGAATCAATAGTTGCATCTGCTGCAAGGAAAGTTGGCTCATTGTGTCATGCCAGGTTTTTCTTGTCAGAGTCTATCACATATCTCCAAATCTACCATTTGTCCATGCATTGAGTACTGTTGCTATATCTGGTCCAAAGGATCTGCAATGTAATCAATCCTGACTCCAATCACTTTCTCACAAACATGATGTGGCTTCCCTGTCTTTTTGGCAAATATTTTCATGGCAACTATTCTGTCAAGCTTTTTTCTCTGATGCCCTGACTACATAAATTTAAGCCTGCTACTAGAATAACACCTACGTACCATCAATGAAATAGTTAAATATAACCACCACTTCTACTCCAACAGCTTCTTTTCTCACACTTCCCACCTGTGGAACGAACTCCCTTCTGTTTATTTGCTTCCCTGATAACTAATCTTCAGAAATTTAAATGCAATGTCAATCACTATCTTCTGTCTTGAACCTCATTCATCTTTTATCCTTTTCTCATTCCTCTTGTACACTTTTTTTTTTTTTCTCTCACTTTCACCCCTCTGAACCAGTGGCACTCCCACCTTGTTTGGGGTGAAATGCTTAAGAAAAAAAAAGCCTCTTCTAACCAAGATTTAAATATAGAAGTCATTAAAATATAACTTCAAAGGGCAAGTTTATACTATTTTTCTTGTTTTC
Source organism: Acanthosepion lycidas (assembly GCA_963932145.1). Classification (NCBI taxonomy): domain Eukaryota; kingdom Metazoa; phylum Mollusca; class Cephalopoda; order Sepiida; family Sepiidae; genus Acanthosepion; species Acanthosepion lycidas. The sequence continues at coordinate 45,660,688 of OZ010588.1, read as the reverse complement.
CAAGGGTTGTTGCTACACAGAAAGTAAAATGCCTATTTCAATTTCATTCAAATTGTGTGTACAGGGTGTGACGAGTTAATTGTCGCCATTTTATATTTTTAGTTTCATCCATGCATGTTGTTTGTTGACTGTACAGTATAGTATGGTCAGTTGCATACCATTTGTGAGAAAAAGAGTATCATGATGCAATTTACTCTGCCAGAAATTTGGAAATGGCATGCTGTATTACTTTGGCATTTTTGCCAGAAGCCCCAATATGAACATTTCAGAGTGTTTGGGTGTCAATCTGAGTACAGTGTTGAGGACTTGGAAAGAGTTGGATAAGTCTAATGGTGCTCATGAAGGTAGTCCAGCTCGGAAAACTCATTTTGATAACTCTCGAATTTGTTGGTGATATCCAGACCATGATTGAAAACAATCCCTCCAAGTCAATGAGGTCCATAACCAGGGAAGTTATGCAGCCTTGAGTCAAGAGGGTGGCTGATGGAAGACGCTATGCAACAGAACTCAGTCGTGGCTGTCAGAAAATTTCTGCAACCCCTTTGATTACTATGTGTGGGACACAGTTAGGCAAACACCAAAGATGAATTGAAGGCAAAGATTATGGCAGTATTCATCAACTTAAACAAAGAGACCGTCCAGAAGAGTTACAGGATGCAGGAGATTCCGAAGTTGTATGGAGACCATGGTTGAAGCCAATGTCAGTTTTATCGAATAAATTTACTTTAGTATTTCAAGATATTTTTGTGTAACTTTTGGTTAATATATTTGTTAAAATGGGACATCAGTGTTATCTTCATTTTTGTGTAATTCAGACAATTTGATTGCACTGTCATTGAATTAACTATGCATGTACACACAAACGAACTGAAAATATTTCTGCAAAATTTTTAAATGGCCTCAAAAATTAATTCCAAAAAATCTGGTATTTAAAGATTTTTTTTTTTCACTGACTATTCCTTTTACACCATTAAGCCCGTGGTAATATTAGCTAAACAATGACTTGGTAGAGCATAGTATTAAATGAAGTGGATATGTAACATGTGGTACCCTCATCCATTCAGCAAACTGCTAAATTTACACCTACAGTAGATGGTACCAAACTTATTACTTCAAATCCTATTTTTTTTCCTCAAAAATACCAAAATGATTAGTTATCTATTCATAATTTCTACATTTTTATTTTACAGGTATGTCCCACCAGACCAGAAGCCTTTCAACAGTTTACATTGATTTAAGTGTATTTAGGTATTTTTTTTTTATTTAATAAAGTGTGTAATATTTTTTTTTTAAAAAAGAAATTAAAGTTTTGACTTTCTTTGTATAATTCAATTTGATGAGTATGTGAGAAAAAAGTTATTTTTCAATTTTTGTTGGTTTTAACAACTGAAAATTTTAGCACCTTCTGCCCAATGATTTTTAGATATTAAAACAGTGAATGCAAAAAGGTTTGTAGTTATAATTATGAATGTGTTCAATTAGACTGCATAAAATAATTTCCTTTTCCAAACAATGGTAAAAGAAGACATTAGCCAAAGTATTAAATATTAAAATTTATAGATTAGAAAGTCAGTAAGTTACTGAAAACAGCTCTTTTTGCCGTTTCAGGAGGTATAATTGGTTATATTTTGCTTACTATTTCTTATCCTGTTTATTTATTAGAATCATAGGAGTTATTACCCCTTGGACTAAGGTATATGCTGTATTAACTTGCTTTTGGTAGAATTATCACCAAAACTCCACAAATGTATTTTTAAAAAAAAAAAAAATGCCCACCATAATTATAACTGATTCTAAAGTGGTGAATTTCTTTTAAATAGTCAAATTTAATCAGGATTTTTAAATAATCCAATTTAGTCAGGAACTTTGTCTAAAATAGTGAAGTTTTTCTCAAAATCACTAGATTTTTCCTTTTTTAAAAAGTTACTCTGGTAAAATTGTTACAACCAATGTCTTAAATAAAATGTATACTCTCCATACAAGTGATTAGTAAAAAAAAAAAAAAAAAGTTTAATTTTAAAAAAATCAATCTTTATACAAGTTGCATTGAATTTTAACTCATTCCTAACATTTTGTAGTGACTTTTTAATACAATTATTAGTAATACTTAAGAGTAATTGAGCAACTCATTCTCCAGCTATATCACTTTTCATAAATCATTAAATAAAAAGGTGAATGGTCTAGTCTTATTCAAAGTAGCTTCTCAGTCACCATTTAAGCAAGTACTTAACAGAAGTCTTTGCAATCTTTTTCTCAATTCATGAAAATAGTATGGCTCATTTCCAATATACCTAACACACTACTGTTTGAGGGTTCCTATAGCCATACTAAGCTTAAATAAAGTCAATTAAGGTCTGCTATGGTAAGAATTTTCTATCCCAAGTATAAATCAGTAAAAAAATAGCAAAAGTCATTTGTCACAGCCTATTTTCTCTAAAGAAAAATTGGATTTTCATACATTTATAGTGGTAAGATAAGGTATAATCTTGAAAAATGACAGTTTTGTCATCATCTGAATAAAATATCAAAGAAACTTTTGATCTGACCACCATGAAACTAGGTATTTTCTGAAAGCAAACAGTATGTTGTTTCATTTAAAAATAAAATTGGCTGGTGTAATTGAATCAAAAAAATTTTTCAGGGGGTAAAATGTGAAAAAATAGTGGAAATTTTGCAATTTTTTATAGTTCTAAACAAAAATTTTCCACATTAATGAGGAATTAACCTTTTTTCTTTGAAAATCAGAAAGCCTAAATCATAATCAAACAATTTCAGCCATTAAATTGAGAGTTTGAAACAAAACAAAATTCTCAGGGGGTCAAAAATAAGGCAAAATCTTCAAAAATTTCAATATTTCAATATTTGAGTCCATTATCTGGTGAAATGTCAATCATAATTCCATGAAAGTAGGTATTTTCTGAAAGCAAGCAGTATGTTGTTTCATTTAAAAGTAAAATTGGCTGGTGTAATTGAGTCCATGAAAGTTTTCAGGGGGTAAAATGTGAAAAAATAGTGGAAATTTTGCAATTTTTTATAGTTCTAAACAAAAATTTTCCACATTAATGAGGAATTAACCTTTTTTCTTTGAAAATCAGAAAGCCTAAATCATAATCAAACAATTTCAGCCATTAAATTGAGAGTTTGAAACAAAACAAAATTCTCAGGGGGTCAAAAATAAGGCAAAATCTTCAAAAATTTCAATGTTTCAATATTTGAGTCCATTATCTGGTGAAATGTCAATCATAATTCCATGAAAGTAGGTATTTTCTGAAAGCAAGCAGTATGTTGTTTCATTTAAAAGTAAAATTGGCTGGTGTAATTGAGTCCATGAAAGTTTTCAGGGGGTAAAATGTGAAAAAATAGTGGAAATTTTGCAATTTTTTTTATAGTTCTAAACAAAAATTTTCCACATTAATGGGGAATTAATATTGTTTTTTAATCATTAAGCACAAATCAATCAAATCATAATTGGAAACTGAACTGAATGCCACTTTCCAAGGTTTTTTCTTTCAAGTCTCTGAGACACAAATCATTTTGAGATTGTGTGACAAAATACACACAGTCATCAAAAAGTTGCTTAACAGCACAAGGCATCAAAGGAAGAAATGCAGACAAGTCAAGAATTTTTGATTTTTAGAAAATACAAACATTTTTTTCAAATTGAATGTTTTTATGACAAATATTATTATTAGATTTTAGAAGAAAAAGATTTCAATGAAGCAGATGATAATCCTGTTTGAATCAAGTCAATGCAGCTTCACACTCAGTTAAGAGGATCCTGATGCAGAGGGTTCATTCAGACAAGAACAAACACCACCTTTGTAAAATTCATTGCAAGCTTTACACTTCTTGGAAACAGGGACAACAACAGATCTATCCACTTCACCTTTAAGGGCATGCTTACGTATAAATAGCTCTTGTTTTAAACCAGGGTCCCTAACACAGGCATACGTACGCTGATCTTTTTTTATGAAGTGATGCAAACTCTCCCCACCTTCCTCGCTGAAAAGTCCTACACTTCGATGAATTCTGGCCAAACGAGGTAGATGAAAAATAAAATCATGGAGTTTTGCATTGATCGGTTCTGATGGGAAATAGATGGGAAATTTTTCTCCCATTTTCTGACAACAAAATTCCAGATCATCCAGTTGATGATCAGTCAAAAATGTTCGCAGTACCATGATCTGATGGGCCTTTGAATACAGTTCAAAAAGTTCTCTCAAATGGTGGTCGACATCAGAATACTGAGGGGACAAGACACTGCAAAGTTTTGTGAAGTTATAAATGCCAGCCTTATCTTTGGACAAAATAACTTTGCAGTGATTGCCAACAAAAAGGCCACCGTGGTATGCCTGTCTTTTTATGTTCATTTCCTGTAACATTTCATCAATTTTTTTTTCTGTTGGCCCCACAGTGTTTTTCAGTTCCTGTTCAATGAACGAAATGGTATCAGAAAGCTGTTTTAAATGAGAATAAGCTGACTGTACACTTTTTTTATGTTTTTCACAACTATTTTCAGCTGCAAATTTAACAGGAAGTCCCCGACATTTGAGACAAGTGTATTCAACCTCAGACATGGCACTTGTGTCTTCATCCGAAAGACCCTCACACATCATGTGTTGCCACTGAGCACATGAGTCACACATAACCCAGTCGTCTCTGTATGAATCAGTGTCATATTTTGTAACAAGGCAGATTTCTGCTCCACATGATTGAAGAATTTCAGAAATTTTTTTAGGACACCGACCTCTTTTCCCGCTCATTGCGTTTTTGGATAGTTGTTCTAGTTCAAGTGTTGCCGATGCCCTGCTTTTATGTTTCTCCACAATTTCAAGTCGACTGAGAATATTTTGGATGTCCAGAAGACGCTTGCAGTACAACTCATGTTCACTCTGGGCCACCTGTTTTTCTGCAAGCGTGTCCCTTTGTCTCTGTTCAATTTCCAAAATTTTCCTCTCAACTTCTGTGTTAATACCCAAAGTTTCATCAATGGCCCGGGCATATTTTTCTAAAATCCTAAAAAACTTTGTTACTACCCCGAGAGTTATATGCAAAGTAGGAAGAACAACATTGTCCAAGGACTTTATGGGATAAACGGCACAACCGACAACTGACAAATGATCTCTTCCTTTTTTCTTGAGCTTCCCGGCTTGCCGATCATCAACAACATTTTCTGCATAATTCAATACATAGTCAATAATATGGCGCAAGGGAATATTACAGGATTCAGGAGTGTGTGGACTTTTGGGGTGGTTTCGGAGATGATCCAAACTAACCTGGTCATAAATAGAAGGAAAAGATGCAGATGCACCTTGATGTCCCAGAGTTGCATATAGGAATTTGTAATCACCTCCGAAAAGAACAGTGACAGAAAGTCCACATATTTTGAAACTTGAGTCCTGCATGTGTTGAAAATCTTCCCAAAAATTTATCATGGCCTTCATTTGGTTTTCATGTGTATCCTCAGCTGCAAACAAAGAATATATTTTACATGAAAATGCTGACCCACTAATTTTTGGAGAACAGACAGAGAAATGAAATTTCATGCTCTTGTCTCCTTTGTCACCCGAAAAAAGGATAAAAACTTTGCCTGCTTGACCGAAACAGTCACTGTCTTTTTGCAGCATGCTCTGAATTATTTGAGTCATATATTCAAGCAGATTCTTCACCTGGGACACTGGCACCTCCACAAGTTTTCTTTCATCATCACACTTATTTTTTGTGTCCATGAGTACAATTTTTGTTTCAAGTTCACTTTCAGGGCAAACAAGAGTTTTCTCATGAGAACGCATGGATAATTCAGAAGGAAAAATTGTAATTCCATAGGCTGCCAGGGTGGTTTTCAGACGTCTCAAAGTTGCCCAAGGAAAATCGAGACAAAGTCTAAGGTTTACTGCCTGAACAACTGTTAAATGCGGCCAGATTTTAGATTTGAGGCATTCAGCTAAAGAATTTTGGAAAATATCATTTTTGTGGTGTTGAATGTGGTGTCCAAAAAGCAAACCAATTTCTTGTAAAAAAGTTTTTTCATCGGTGTCTTTTTCATCGACGCCAGAAATTAATGCTGAGACAACATGCAACATCTTAGCTCGGAGACGTAAATTTTTTGATGTTATTTTAGAATTAGTTTTCCGTGCAACTGGTAAAGAAATAAAAATTCTATCCTTATGGCTTTCATCCCAAAAAATAGATCCGGAATAGCCATCCACTGGGGAAAACTGATTTTTGGGGATCAAAACTAAATTGCTGGTTTGAACCTTCTTGGACTCAAATCTATTAGCTATTGTTGCATTAAAATCCTCAATACCTTCCATATCACCAACATTTTTCGAGGCAGAAATTTTCTCGATTGAATCCTGGAGCATTTTCGATTTTTTCTGAAGGGCCTGAGTTGTCCGTTGTTTTGCTGATAATTGAGCAGAATATTTTCTCTTGAGGCTCTTATTTTCAGCTTTAAGATCGGCAATCACCTTCTCATAATCAGAAAGAGACTGCTGTAAAGAAAGATTTCGCCTCTTCAAAATTTTTTTACCGGGGCTTTTATAATTTGGCTGGCCTGGTCTCAGTGGAGTCGATGTGGAAACTGAAGAAAAATCAGCCATGCTTTCAGCTGAGGATGAAATAGAAGAAGAAAGCAATGAATTATCACCACTTTCGGCAGCACTAACTGAAAAAACTTCAACAGAAGAAGAACCTGTAAAAGATGGGAAAACTTTTAAGATGTTAAATTTCTTACCACAAAAGACAATCTTCTTAGCAGCAGTCTTGGCGCATTTCCTGAATGCAACAACAAATGATTTGAGCGCGTTGAAATTTGCCTTGACCGTGTCAGGAACTCCGTACAAACGACGCAAAACAGCTACAAGAGATTCCTCATCCGAAAATTTTGCCCGTAATGACCATACAATTTCGTTGGTAATTAATGCAGCATTGGCTACAGAGGTTATGGAAAAATCATCAAAATAACGATGGGGCAAGTCCAAGGAAGCAATAATATCCTCTATGGTTAACATAGTTGCAAAATATCACGCACACCGTCTTATTTCAGCAACAATCGTATGCAAAATGCGATAAAGTACCTTTGTAATTTTCAAATATATATAAGGGTTAAAAGAAATTTGACATGAGTTCTCAGCGATAAAAAATAGCCCACCCCACCCAAATAGCAGCTCAGCGAAGGAAGGGTTCAAAAACCAAATTCTCTTTGGGCAAAGCAATAAAAATCTCTCTCAAAGCAATAAAAAAACAATATAAACTTGTCAACATCATTTAGCTGGTGGAGATAAACCCCATCCACTTAACAAGTATGTGATGACCATTTTTAGGGCTGGCCGTGGCTGATGTTTTTCATCACTATGTGAGAAAGTCCAGATTGGAAAGGTGTGAAAAAAAAAAGTGACCCCATGAGACCCTACTTGATGTGAAGGATTAACACCCGAGATAAGAAAGTCCAGACTTCTTTTGTTTTGATTTTTCATGTCTGTCACGCACTACGCACTACGTGTGTTGAACTGTTAGTGAAAAAAATTAAATAAGTGAACCATTTTTTTTTTTTTAATATTAGAATAGTTTTTTTTTGTTTTGTTTTTTATACCTATCATTCTTTCATTAATTGTAAAATAGCTGGATAAAGATAAACAAAAAAAAGCAAGTTATCTTTTCTCTTTTAATATCGTAAAAATTTTTCCTGATTTAGAAAAAAAAAAAAAGTAATGTTTTCGTGTTTTTTTTTTTGCTTTTCTTTGAAACATATCCCCAGATTTATTTTAAAAAATGAATTAATAAATAAATAACTCGACTGCACTTTTATTTCAAGGGTCACCAGCCCGAGTGACAAAAACACTAGCAGACGACACTGTTTTTTTTGCTATATACCTTTCGTATTTCCCATCGCCGGGTCATATAATAGTTCATTTTATTGAATGATATTTACACCAATGTAAAGACAAAGGATTGAAGTTTGAAAAAAAATTGTTTTGAAGTGAAAAAAATTATTTCTTAAATAAGAAAAAGTGATTTTTCATACAAAATTGACCAAAATTTTGTAATGTTAACCCCCGAGTGACATTTTCCACAGCCAAATCGAAGATTAATTACCAGTGAATAATTCCATGTGCAAAGAATAGCCGTCTGGATCCTATAACATTGCCCTAAAAGGTCCAGAAGTTTACTGATTGATCAAAAGTTTTTCAAAACCTGTTGCGCATAATTGTGTTTTTCACGGTCAGTTTCCATTATTTCATCTTGATGTTGTCATTTTCAGACAGCCAAGTCATCAAGGATTCAGGAAAACAGTTTCGCACAGGTTTGCTTTAAGAACTTTACATTCTATGAGGTGTTTAAAATGTTACTGACGAATGAGATTTTTTGCCGAATATTTCGTTTACGCGCCATATTGGATTTTCCTATATGATAAAAACAAGGGTTTTAAACAGCCGTGAACATTTACGTTTTAAGTTTGAGGAATTAAAAAAATATTGGGTAACTATAGGATATAGAGTTGGCTTTGTCAAAATATCTTGACATTTGTATAAAGTTGAAAGTTCAGCAAAACTAGCCATCCTTCCACATGTCAGGATATCCTTTTGCCAGTCCTATTGCAAATTAAGAAACATCTACACCAATTCTACACTTTTAAAGCTTTGGTCAATAAACCTGCTATTTAACTGCTCGCTCTTAAGAGGAAAAAGAGTGCTGCATTACCAATGAAAGTTGAAATTTGAGAAATAATGTAACTGGCATGAGCTAATCTGAACCCAGCAATATATCCTATATTTATTTGCAAACTGAATATCTTGTAAATTTGGGCTAAGTGTCCCATTGTTTACATTATACTAAGACCCCATCCCCTAAAAAAAAAAACATGCAAATTGCATTTTGTTCAGGAAGAGTAATTGCTGGGATCAAATATTTTATCTATTCAGCTGCCTTATTGAGAGAGACACACACAGACAGGGTGTCTCAATTATTAAACCACCATCAGATCCTAGAGATTCTCAGCTCTCCACACACGAGATGAATCTGGTGCACAAAATGATACCATGGCAACAGTAATACTTTAAAACCCATCATTGTAGCATATGCCTATTTCTTCTGTTCAGAGAGAGGAGAAGGTACAACAGTTTAAGATTAGAATTAGGTCAACAAAACAAAGATCTTTAATTAAGGAAAAAAGCCAGAGATAGTCAACAAAATGATGATTTCTTTATTGGCAAATTCACCATAGAGTTCAATATTTAATCTTCCTCTTCATCTGCAGCACCACCGCCTTGAGCCTTTCTCATATTTTTCCTCTTGACACGGCCTGCAAATAATCATCCAAAAATTAAAGATAGAAAAACAAGGGTAAAATAAATTTTAAAATTCCACCTTGAAACTTACGCATGTAGTTGGTAGAGGAATGCAACATTGTATGCACAAGTTTATAGTCTCCACACAACATTTATGTACACAGCAAATTGCCAAAACAACAATCAACATGTAGTCTTGGGGATGAACACTGTGATGGTATTTCATTTTCATATATTTTGAATAATTATTGCTGAGAAACTTCTATAGATTTAAGATCACAGCTGAAATAGGATTCTTTTTAATGTTTAAATTCATTATGTAGGGGAAGTTTTGCTAATGCCACAAAAGTGCAGTTATTTTGAACAAATTCCACATGAAAAAAATATTAAATCTTTCTGTGCATATAGATAAAAGTCCAACTTACCAGGACGACCACCACCAAACGGTGATTTCAGAGAGAAATCAATGTGTTTCTGTGAGTCAAGACGCACAATGAATGAGGGAACATTCACTACTTGTTTACGAACCCTACAAAAAAATATTACACATTAATCAAAGTTGGATGAAAAAAATCACAAGATGATTTTAATAGACTCAAGTCAGTGAAGTTATAAAACCAGTTTTAATAATTAATAGTTAAAATCAAAGTGTAACAAACATTTAAATTCCAACATTAGCTGTCCATCTTTACCAAGAACAAAGCTACAAAAAAAAAAAAAAAAAAACAGTAAGCTGAATATTAAGCTATTGTACTAAAACAAAATTCTTTTGAGTGGAAATTTACTGCATACAAGCAATATTAGACTGGCAGCGAGATTACATCAATTTACAGTTGAGCTAATGACATGTAGCTGTAAATTCTACACCAACAGTTTCTTTTCCCACTTGTGGAACTCCCTTCCAGTGCCAGGCTTTTCCAGCCAACTGTGAGAATTTAAATGCAATACCAATTGCTATCTACTTTCATCATGAAAGCTCTTTTCTTTCTTCTCACTACTAACATTTCTGTTCTTTATTCCTCCACATCCTGTAACCCCTTATTTGTTAGTGGCTGCATTGCCTTGCTTAGTTGACACTGATTAAAAAGACTTTCCAAACAACCATCTTTTATATGAGAATTTTATAAATGGCTTTCAGAATGAGAGAAAAAAATATGAATTGCAATGAATACAAATTCTCTTGTGAAAGTAGAATATTTATGATGGAAACAATTCACTTACCTAATATGTCTCTGTCGGATAAGTACTCTTGCATGATGAATACTTTTTGCCAGTCCAAGCTTGAAGACTTGGGTTTGCAAACGTCTTTCTAAGAAATCTTCCAGACGTAAACCAAGGACATAATCAAGCTTCATCTTGCTTTCATCAAGCACACCAATACGCACAAGACGTCTGAGGAGAGCATTACCTGCAAAGAGGATTTAAATGAAAGAACTATTAAAAAAAAAGTTTAAATTTATATGGTTTGACATGCAATCCTTAAAAATTGTTGAACACTAAACATTTAAAAGAATTTAACCAGCAAATTCAAGACCAAGAAAATATTCTGGTCAACATTGACTTTCAATACTGATAGTTGATAAAATATTTACGTAACTCCTAAAATACGTCATTCTACTTTTCCAAATAAACTAGAGCTCTAAGGCATCCAAGCAGACAGCCAGGCCTGATTTTACAAAAAAAAAAAAAAAAAAAAACCTTCATTGTAAAGATCAGGAATAAAATAAAGCAAAAATGACAATACATGGTGTTTTTTTTTTTTTTTTTGCTACATTGTAAACATTGACAACAACTGATAAATATGAAGTAGAAGATGGGTGAAAATACTGCCAATCAAAATTCCTTAAGGGGATCCGACTTATACATATTGTAAATCGCTCATTCACTTTAGAGCCACTTCTTGTTTAGACAGGAAGTATCTAAGATGCCAAGAAATATTCACTTAGTAACATTGTTTATTTCAATTTCCAGCTATCATCAGCCAATCAACTTTGCAATGAATCGAGCAGTTTTGTGAAGGTATTGTGTAAACAAGCAAAACAAATAAATAATAATAATAATAATAAAAAAAAAAAAAAAAAAAAAAAAAACTTACTTTACACTTTGCAACGTTTGGTTACCAAAGGAAATGTTACAAAATGTGGCAGCAATTTATATCACAGCTGGGATAGTATAGTACACACAACCCCCGCAACAAGCAGCAGACTGAACAGCCATAACTTTTTTTTTTTTTAGTGGTTGAATACTGGAATTATTTCAAACTTGCAAAACTAAAATATAACTGTTCTCTTTCATTGCCCTGAACTAGTAGCATTTCTTAATAAAATTACTAATTATCTTTTAGCCAATACATTGAAATGTTTTAAAATAATTTGTCTGTCCATTGCAATTCCTTTTTCACTATACCCTTAGTTTTAAACCATTATCTTTCTATTAAATTAGCTATGTTTAAATGTCTTAGAACAACCAAAAATTCAACAACTGAATATATATCACACTTGAAACAACAAAACTGGAAAGCTTTGTGAATATGGGATTTGTTGTCAAACTGAAATACTAAAAAAAAAAAAAAAAAAAAAAAGCTTATGAAGGAAATTTGTTAAATGATAAAAATGTTCAATAAATACAAGAGCTAATTACAAATACAAAAAATTAAAAATATTTCAAAATTACTTTTTAAAATTTCTGAATTTTTTAAACTTTTGGTGCATATATGAACAAATACTATAAATTTCAATATTCAACTACTAAAATATGACAATTATTTGCTTAAACTCTTATACTATTTAAAAGATACATCTTTATTAAAAGGAAAGAACCGGATTTTTTTTTTTTAGAACCTTAAAAATTTTGAACATTTTTTGATGTTGAAAAACATTGATTGTTGCAAAAAACCTGATGTTTTAATGAAACTTACAGGACTGAATTAAATTTTTTTTTCCTTTAATACATGTTACCTCCCCACTCATTTATTCCTATGAAGTTGAGAAATTCGTTTGTATGGATTAAAAGTCCTTGGAGAATTTATAGTTATAGAAAATCTGCTCTGAATTGTAAAAATGCAATAAAACCAAGACCTTATTTATTTAGAAAAGTTTTTAATCATCTTTTTGAAATATATTATAGACACTATTGTCTAAACTTTTTTTTTTTTTTTTTTTTAACATGAATAATGAATGTTTGCAATGACCTTTCAGTTTAATATTTCAACTAGAATTATTTGTGGCATTTCTTTTATGATTTTATTACAATCATCTTAGATAAATTTCCTAAACATCAGGCTGTTGATAAATGTGCCCATACATCATAAAAACATTTAATTCAGTGTTAATAAAGGTCTTTCTGTAATATTTTGAAATACAAGTCATATTTGTTTCAATTTGGATTAATTAAACTTTAAATTAGCTAATTTTTCATAAACTAACATTTCAGAAAAGTATTTTATTTTCAAAAGATTACATTGTGTTGAGATTTGCCAATACAGACAATTATACTAATAATCAGGGATGGAGGGAGAGATCATTCCAATAAATTTAAATTCAGTTTGAAATGCAATAAAGTATTTTACTTATTGGAATATTAAATTTAATCTATTTACAATTTAATTGCTTTAATTTTAGAGAGGTGTACCTACTTAAGTAACAAAACCTTTACTGAAATCAGATACTTTTTCCTTTCTTTTATGATTTTCAGCATCTGTGAATCCTTATCGTCTAAAGGCTTTCCAATGAAAATAACCTAATAGTACCTGCTGTTAGGTTATTTTTGTTGGAAAATGCAATACCCAAATCTTGAAGCTTTTGAGTTTTAATTTCAAACTAATAGATTAAATTTGATATTTCCATAAACTAAATACTTTGCTATATTTCAAAGATTAATTTAGATTGACTGGAAGGAGAAAGTCTCATTGCTAAAATAGCCAATTAACACTCTTTTTTTAGCCAGCTTTTATCACAATGCAATTCTCTTTATTAAAAAAATATGACCAAAATAGAATGTGCTCTTCTGAGAGTTTAAGGAATATTAATCGATTCAATTAATCCGATTTGATTTACATTGTTTAAATTATCATAGAAATGCATTTAACCCGACAGTAGCTATGTTTGTGTTTGAGGTGATGACATATGTTGTTCTGAGGACACTATCTGTAAAACATAATTGAATCAAATGACAAACACCATAATATTAAAAATCTAGGAAATTTTTCCTAGTAATTGTGACTTTAAATTTACTATGGTCATCACTCTTATTCTGATGATGTGTATAGTGACCTATATTTAGAAAAAAAAAAAAAAAAAAGGTGTCTGATGATTTATATTAAGCTTCTCCATTTATGATTAGTAAATATAGTTTCCACTTTGACTTAATGATATAATCAAAATGCTAAAATTTTGACAGAATTTTTAAGATTTAAAAATGTATTTACAAAATAAAGAAAAAAAATACCCATAATCTATCTTATTTATAAAAGCTTTTCTAATAGTTTTATTTCATTTTTTTTTTTATTTTACAATTCAGAGCAGATTTTTGGTGTTTATGTTTGACAAAACAAATTGATGATTTAAATTCTCTAAGGAGTAATAACTTTAATATGCAAATATGAAGAGGCTAAAATTTTATAAATTAACTAAACACACAACTCAAAATTCAGTTAAAATTCAACGATATTTGATTTTTGCAAGAATTTCCAAAATCTTTGGCCAATCTGCTGACACAAGAAAAACGAGACCCCCCCCTCCAAATCCTGAACGTGTTAGAATGAATATATATATATATATATATTATATAGGTATGTCCAATTTATCACGTTAAAAACGTATAATCTGAGAAAAAAAGGTGCGAAAATTGATAAAACAATTTTTTAACGTCTAAATGTTTAATTTATTATTAAGAGGATAGACTAATGTATTTTTTGAGTATTTTTCCAGATTTTTTAATCCTTCCTAACCTGTTAAGAAATTGATTCAAATATCTTGTTTTTTTAGTAAATTAAATTTACTAAAAAATCAACCCGATCAGCCATTTTTTCAAAATTTAAAAAAAATTTAAAACTAATTATTTTAAAATATTTTAAAAAATTAAGTATCAATTTTTCAGACGTTTTTCTAGGATAATTAGAAAATTTAATGCTTACTTAATGTAATTTGAAAGAACAGTTACTTACTTTTCTCACCAAAAATTTTTTAAGGGACATATCTCCAACCGGGGTGACCGGTTTTGGTAAGTGTGAATTGATGTATGTCAATGTATCGACAACTTACGTCAGACGAATTTATCGTACGGTAGAACGGAAGTAATAAAATTTGCGCCAATTTTTGGCGCGCCGGGATAGTGTTAATAGATAAAATTACATTTTAAAAATTTTCATTTTCTAAAATTAAAAAATTTAAAATTTTTTTTTTTTTTTTTTTTTTAAACCCTACGTTTGATAAGTTCTGGAATAATAATAAAAAAAAAAAAAGAAATAAAGTAACAGTTACTTTATTTCCTTTTTTTTTTTTTTTTTTTAAGCCGTTACGTTTTATTTTATTTTTTTTTAATTAAGTTACGTAACACAAGCTTTGAACTTCTGGTCTTCCGTAGATTTAATTTAATTTTTTTTTTTTTTTTTTAAACCCTACGTTTGATAAGTTCTGGAATAATAAAAAAAAGAAATAAAGTAACAGTTACTTTATTTCCTTTTTTTTATTTAGTAAAGCCGTTACGTTTTATTTCATTTTTTTTTAATTAAGTCAGTTACGTAACACAAGCTTTGAACTTCTGGTCATACGTACATATAAATTAACTAAAAATACCATTACATTTTCAAAATGAAACCCGTAACTCATTTATGAAGAGATTTATTTATTTTCCTGATTACTTAAAAAAAAAAAAATAATTTGTCTCTCACTGAAAAAGAATTGATTATATTTAAAAATATAATTAGAAGAAAAGTTTTGTTAACAGAATTAGAAAAGTTTGTTGACAGTGCGACGATAATGGTCACTCAGAAAATTTGACAAGTGCGTGTACAGACAGTAGCTAATGACATAAAGACTGTCAGTCTTTCTGTCATTAGCTACTGTCTGTACAGTGTACACGCTTCAATCAATCAGTCAGTTAAGGGGGATAACTCTAACATAATTTTATTCATCTTTTTCTTAAATGTACACCCGTAGTTTTGTCGGAGATGATTTTAATACATTTTTGAAATCATAATAAATTATTTTTAAATATCGCGCGTATCACAGATTGTAATGAGCTTTCTAATTTATGATCTGTAAAAATAGATCTTTTTAATGAGCAAAAAAACCGAGAGACAACTGTTCTAATTTATTTATGAAATATTTATCAATATTATTATTTTTTATTTAGAAATGAAAAAAATTCTCGTAAAAATTTATTTTTCAACCAAAAAAAATTTTGACTTCAGACAAAAAAGTCCTTAATATATATTATTGATAAAATCCATTAAAAGCTGTTTTCATAAAATAATGCCTTAGTTTTCTTGCATTTTTATATTTCCAATTCAGAGCTAAAATTGGAGTTCACGCGTATCAAATTTTTACACGAAATTTATGATTTATATTCCTCAAAGTCTTCTTTATTTAATAAAAAAATAAAATAAGAGACAAGTATTCTAGTTTTAAAGTTTTCATAAACTTAAGTAAGGTGGGTATTAAACGTAAAAAAAAAAAATAGTTTTACTGTGACTTTCTAAAAGACAAACATTTCTACAATAAATTCAGTCAATTCGGAATAAATTCTGAAAGTTCCACTTAAATTGCGACAATTATTTGATTTTTACAAGAATTTCCAAATTAATGTGTTTTTTAAGTGAAAAAAAGCTATTGCAAAATATTAGGGGATCTCAAACCTAACAAAAAAGAGATTTTTCGGCCACAAATTAAAACGTGCTAAAAAGGAAAAAAAAAATTCAAAAAATAATTAAAAAATACTTTGGTCTCTACTCTTATTAATAACGTAAAGTTTTTCTTGATAAAACGTTGTTTTTATTAAGTTTGGGGCCTTTTTCATCAGGGTGTGCCATTTTTTTAGCGAAAAAATGGACATACCTATTATTATATATATATAGACACACACAGTTTGACCTTTTCTCTTAAGACATCTTTGACATTGTTTTTATCAAGTTTGGGGCCTTTTTTCATCATGGTATGCACCTACCTAATACTTTTTTTTTTAATGTAGACTACTTTCAAATTCGCCTGTTTTTTTACCATTTTTAGACAAGTTTTGAACAATTTTTGTCAAGTTGTGTAGAAATATACAATTTTTTTCTTTATAAAAATATTGGAGTGTTAATTTAATTATGTTTCTATGCTAAATTTTAGTATCTTAACGCTCAGAATTTGTCATTTTAGCTCTCGAACAGCTTTTTCTGCCGTAACAAAAAGTTAATTCCTTACCCTCAAACAATCGTTTAGGGTCCTTCTCTTCTAGAGTAAGCAATTCTCTGGCTCCTTTACGGATATTTGCCAAGGAATACTTGACCCTCCATACTTCCCTCTTGTTCCTCAAACCATATTCACCGATTAGTTTTAATTCCTGATCCAATCGCTCTTTTTCGAACGGCCTTCGAGGAGTTGAGTAAGTTTTACTTTGTACAAGTGGAACACGCGGCATTTTTATAGATTAATCTATCGCCTGGAATAAGAAAAACAAAAATCAGAAATAAAGTTGACAAATAGTAATAAAAAAGTGACATTAAAATAGCGTTTATTCACGTGTGCTGCTAACTACACACATTTTTAGGATAGATAGTAATCAAGATCTTGAAATAAGTTTGGGAATCAATGCTCATTTTCTTTAACAAAAAAAAAAAAAAAAGTCCATTATACAAGCAGGAAATATGGGTTTACTTGGATTTAGCGTTTCAAACCACACCAAATGTTTATTTGTCTTGGACAATAACTATATCATGAATGAGATTTATGAATCCTTTTTGTATTTTAAAACAATGCTACTTATATTGAATTTTATTTATTTTAAATATGGAATAAAATTTATTCCATATTTAAAATAAATAAAATATCATTCAGAACACAATTTATTCAATAAATTGTGTTCTGAATGGTATTTTTTTCTTTTACTTTTATTACGTGAACGAAAAACTTTATATCGAAGTTTCACAATTACATTAAAGTTTACGTTCAATGTAAGGGAAATAAATTCAGGTGGAAGGGGGGGGGGATGTTTGAAACGCTAAAATCGACTCTCCCCAAAACAGATTCATATTTATGTTCAATTTTAAGAATGCAACTTCTGCAGCAAAAAAAAAAAGTTAAACGATTTGTCAACAGATCATTCCTTAGAAATAAAACAAACCGACATCCTTGCTTGCTTTATGTGGTGGGGGTGGGAAGGTGTAATAATAGCACATCGCCATGCTTGTTGTATGTAGGAAGAATCTACAAGTTTTTTCCATTTTTTAATTAACAGCTCACACATACAAATAAGCACAATTATCTCTAGATTGTGTTTGGTAAAAAAAAGTTTATTTGAAACAAAAAAAATTTTTAAGGGGGGCATTAAATTTAAAAATCGATGGTTCTACTTTTTTATACAATGTAGTTTTTTTGTAGAGTATTGTAGACTACTTTCAAATTCGCCTGTTTTTTTACCATTTTTATACAAGTTTTGAACAATTTGAATTACCGAATGAGTAGACAAAAGTGTCCACGTTACGAGTTAAATATTTATGTACTTATTTTTGGAGGAAATAAAATATTGTTAGTTAAAAAGAATTATAAAGAACGGAATTGAGGGGTGGGGAAAAAAAATCACTCAACTAACTGAACTGCTTATGCGTCGATACAGTCCACATGGGATATAAAATTAAATATTGGACGGAGATTTTCTATACACTTCTTATCTATTGTTTTTATAAGGGGTTGTTGATAGAATCATTTTTAAATAGTTATTTTTCTGATATTGTTTTCAATGCAAATTAAAGGAAACTTAAAATAAAATTTAAAAGAAGCTTGCATTTTCATACAAAATTACTTTTAAAACCAACATGGCACGGATTTTATATAGGCCGGCTGATTTCGACGAGACAAATGTGCACAAAACTATAAAATAAAAGATCATGAATATCATCTGCATGTAATGTAAAAAGACGGAGAAAACTTACTAATTTTTCGACATATTCAATAGTGTGAACTTACAAAAGAATAGTCTAAAAATTCGACATCAAAGTAGCAATAAGAGAAAAGATCACCAACCTGAATGGCGGCCAACACATGGAAAGACCAATTCACTTGTGCGGAATGATATCAAAAACTAATATAAAGAACTTTTCAAATAAATCTCCCAAAATTGACAATATTTATCAATAAAATTAATTTAAATTTAGCCGATTTGTAGAAATAGGTGGATATTTTTTAAATTCAAATTAAGAATTATAAATCATACCAACCAAATTAGACGAACTATTTTTTGTTATAAAATAACAAAGTTCCGGTTTAAACGGAAACAAGTAGCGACGCCTGGAATGATTAGGAGAGCAAAGCCATTAATGATTATCTCCCTTATTATTTTATTTTTACATACGTTGTATGTACGAGTTCGCTCAAACCCATTTATTAAAAGAAAGTCTAGGTAAAATTTTGAAAAGTGGATGCGGACAAGAATATTTCAACACCTCGTCCTATATATACTTGTGGAATTTCATGTATACCTAGCGTTGCCTGAGATAATAAAAAAAATTACAGGAAAAAAAGTTATTATTAAAAAAAAAAACGATTAGAACAAAAAAACAAATGAAGTTAAAACACGAACTAATTTATTTTTTACAAGGCTTTATTGACGTGGGGCTTAGAGGGGTTAATGAACAGTTGATTTACCCACACCAAGAAGCCTAATGAAGAATGATAATAACGAGGAAACACACAGCTAAAACAAAACAAGGAATTTTTTATTCATGAATTTACCAATTTTATATGCTTGAAGTAGTGTTAGTAGCTAGTTTCAGCAAAATAAATCAGAATTCTTAAAGTGAAAAGTCTAGTTTTTATTGTCATCAGGAAATTTCCATACAACAAAAATGATCTGTCAAAATAATATTAAAAAATGTTTAAGACAAATGTATGAGAGTTTCTTGCTCACCGAAGGAAATTTTCATACAACAAATTAAATGATCCGTGACAATAATATTAAAAATTGTTTATGACAAAGGCAAGAGAGTTTGTTGCTCACTGAAGGGATATATGATTTACATACATTCAAAAGTAGACAAAGTAAGATAGTTTGAAATACTTAGCAATACTTGTTGAGAGAAAATTCTTTGAAGTGCCACATGCTGTTTTGAGTCCAATAATATAATTGGCGAGTACTTCAACACTGGTCACAACAAACTGAAACAAAACCTTTCACATGACTTCACACACTCTTCTCTGATTAATTTAATTTTTCTCTTCATTTTATATCAAAAGGAATTTCACATAGACTCATGAATTTATTTCCTTCTTGGCTGACCGGCTAATTCCTGTGAAGGCAAGGTTTTCATTGTTTTTTCCAAAAACAATTTTACTTAGTCTCGTAAATTCCTTTCCTTCTTTTCAGCTCAATAAATATTGCATTGTACTTGGTTTAAATATTTTTATAAACATTGTCAAGGGTGTCAAAAGTGTATACAGTAATAGAGGTGTCAACAGAAAAACCATCCTTTTGATACACTTGTTTGAAAATGTGAAAAATAAACAATAAAATATAATTTCTTGTATCAAAAATTCTAAAGTGCCTATGATGATACCAGTGTCACTGTGTAAGATCTTGATTGCTAACTTTTCTCCCCTTGTGATGTTTGATGTAAGCAGCTTTACCTTTTCTAGTGCTTGTCTCACTACTAGAAGCTATCATATCTAAGTATGGAACCTTCCTGACAGTGGTGACAAATTTGAGATCCATGTTTAGCACTGATTCCTCAGAAACACTCAACTGCTGATTGCTGATATTGACAACTGCTCTTACTGTTTTTTAAGAGCAGTAGTCAATATCAGGATAACTAGTAGCATATGTTAGGCTATTAAAAACTCAATAGTAGGCTTCTCATATAAATACATATGATATGGGAGCCATTAATAAAGAAAGACAAATGACAGCAGGTCTTCAACAGCAGCAGTAACACCTTTTTCCCTTTGCTAGCATCCCCAACTTGGCTTGCCAATTTTTAGGAGTATTCCAATTTGTCCTTATCAAAATGAAAAAGGAGCCAATCCTAAAAACTGAGAGGAAGCTGTCACAGATCCTAAATAACAAGGACTACTTCACACTTCTATACTTTGAAAAGGTAGAGACAGCTGAGTCAACATTACACCATGCTACCACATATATATGGTCTCTCCAAGATTCCCAAAGTTGATATTCCACTGAAACCTATAGTCATCCACAGAGGATCAGCATGCTACCCACTAAACACATTCCTAGTGGACATGGTTAACCCACTAGCAAGAAAGTCCTTATCGTATGTTAAGAACTCAGAACACTTTATGGAACTGATTCAAGGGGTCTCATCTGTAGCAATCAAATGGTAAACTTGTTCATCAGAATTCCTACAGATGAGACCCTGACCATGACAATTTTCTGGTCCTCCTCCTTGACTTTTCTGCTTTCACCTGCAAGCAGATGTTA
The DNA here is from genome assembly GCA_963932145.1 of Acanthosepion lycidas. Classification (NCBI taxonomy): domain Eukaryota; kingdom Metazoa; phylum Mollusca; class Cephalopoda; order Sepiida; family Sepiidae; genus Acanthosepion; species Acanthosepion lycidas. Next base: position 45,639,767 of record OZ010588.1, on the reverse strand, counting down.
TCTTTGCAAGGTAGTTATGCTGGAAATTGAAATTGATATATGGATGCCTTGAACCTATTTTCTGTATGACATTATTAGTACATCCAAGAAGGCTAGTTGATTACTATTTTCTTTTTTCATTGTGAACTGGATTAAAAGTCATATTGAGTTCACATGGTCTAGCAGTATTTGTACAGCTTCCTGGTGCAACCAGAGTATGAAGGTATCACCTACATATCTCAGCCATACTGTTAGCTTCCGTGGTGCCATTACTAAAGCCATTTCCTTGATGTATATATTTACCATCACTGGTGACAATGATGAACCTACAGCCAAGCCTTCCTCCTGTTAGTACAGGGGTAAATAAAACATTTTCTGCACTTTTGCTATAACATATTTTTACTGAGAAAACTATTATAAAATTACATTCTTGTGGAATTAGAAGTGATTCTCATTTGAAACTTTCACCACAAACACAAATCCATGCAAAGAACTGATAGAAGGACATACATATGCTATATGTCATGTCTATAGCTGTATCAAGGATTTGATATTTTACTGGCACACTCACCTTCCATGTAGTCTGGTGATTTGGAAAATATAAAACATTTTTCTTTCATTTCATTATTATCATTCTAGATAAGACTTCAAATATTAGATATATTGTAGCATTATGATTGAATGGTAGATTGGTGAGAAAATGTATATTGTGAACAAGGTTCTGATATCAACAGGTAAATTGATAATAGTTCTCAGTTATTAGGTTGGTGCAAAAATAATGACGTAATAATGTTGTTTTTTGGCGTATTTTTTAACGTCAAAAAACGATATTATTACGTCATTATTTTTGCACCAACCTAATACTATTTAAATCATTGCTCTGAAAAATTCCTGTTAAATTCTGTTCTGAAATAGCAAACTGAGTGCCTGCAAAACCATTGTCTAAAACCAAAGTATAATGTTCATACAGAACAAAGCACATAAACCTATTTGGGTTATTCCATGCAGTCCAGATTATAAAATTCAAAAACCTCAAAATTCTTAACTTTCTAGATTTCATATGCTCATGAGCTATCAAGTTAGCATTAGAAGTGTTATGACAGTTTCTGGATTAATAAAAATGTTAGAAATCTGCTATAGGCAAAATTCTGTATATTAAATGCTCTTGAAGAATGTAGTAGCAAGAGAATTATATAGATAACTTTGGCAACTTGTACTTTCATGCCCACAAAACAAATAAAGAAAGTGTCAAAAAGATTTGACACTGTTATTATCTTAATTATCTTCACTCCCTTGGCAATGTTTATTGTTTTAGAAAGCAAGGATTAGAATTTTAATAAAACCTAAACATATGAAAGTGGATTTATACATTTTTTTCTTCTTGAGAATTTACAACAAAAATATTAAACACTATTTATGTATTATATTGTTTATTGGAATGGCAGCTAAATGTCAATAAATCTATAAAAAAAATTCATATTTCTTTATAAATTTGTAAATGATAAATATTGTATTAGTTTTAATACAAATGTATTAGTTTGTAGAATGTTGAAAATATAAAATTATTCTTATAACTGAACAATCTAATAGTGTTTAATATTTTTGTTGTAAATTCTCAAGAACAAAAAAACGCATAAATTCACTTTCATCATTAGATTTTATTACAATTTTAATCATCACTTTTTAAAACAATAAACATTGCCAAGGAAACATAATAGCAGTGTCAAGGAAAAAAACATCCTTTTGGCACTGTTTGTTTGCAGGTATGATACTTTTTAGCAGAGCTGCCTTAATTGTGATGCTTATCAAAACTGTAACTGTGCTCAGAGATGACCACTAAATCTGATATACAGATATCATTTTTCTGTTTTTAGACTGGTCAGTAAAATACATTAAAAATTTTGCATTCAGATAATCATATGGTCCTTTGATCAAATTACAAATGCTTTCAAACATACTCTTCCAATATAATCTATTTCTGGCATAGGTTTGAGTCAATTGCAATTGCAGAGATGGTATTAAAGCATAACCCTAGTTGGAGGGAATGCCATGTTATGCTTGTTTGACCCACTTGTACTAATGTGTGTATAACAAAAAGAGTGTTCTTAAGTCTGATTTTTGCAGATTTTGAATATGTTATAAAAGAACATCTTTTTTGAAGAGGAGTAGAGGTTTATCCATTGTTTCTTGTTTAGGATTGGGTTTCTGATCCCTTTTCTTTCACTTCCAATACCCCCTGCATCTTAGTGGCATTATTGTCTTGTTTGGAGTGAACAGATTGAGAGAAAAAGAGTTACTTAAGATTAAGCATGCTTTTCAATGGTTCCAAATTTAGCGAGATACCATTTTTTTTCAGGTTAAAATTTATTTCTACTGGGCTAAAAGTAGAATCCCATCACAGAAAATGAAATAGATTCTGTCAAAGACAGGATTTAAAGTTCTAAAGCTTTTCATTTTGGTATTCTTTTTCTTCTATTAAATGTAGTAATTAAAGAACAGGCATCTTTTTTTTTTTTTTACTGTTTTTCATCACAACTAATCAGACTGTTGAAATATTAAATCAACTATACTTTGTTAATTCAATATTAATTCACAAATAATCCTGTAAGTATATTTGTAAATGAATCTCATGTACTATAATATCACAATAACTCACTCATAAATCTTTTTACCTGTCCTAGTGTGACAAACTAACAATATCGCATGTATTTATGTATTGAGGACTAACAAAACTATGTGGGTAGAGCAGTGCAAAAAGAACAATAATAATAGGAATAGTGATATTACAAAATCTTAGTTTTTATAGACAGAAAAATACACATGCGCTGGGAAGATTACATTGTAATTTATCTATATATAAAATTCTGTAACTTCTGTTAGTCCATCACACTCTCTAAAATAGCTATACATTGACCGATCAAGACCAAATTTTGGGGAGATGTGCAAACAGTTGGTGGGGGTGCTACAAAATACTGTTGGCCTGCACTTTTCCCCAAAATTTGGTTTTGATCAGTCAATGCATGGCTATTTTAGAGGGTGTAACAGATGGATGATTAACAGATTCACAGAGTTTTATATTTAGCTAGCTGTTTTTTTTTCTTTTCTTAGATGAAACATTTTCATTAATGAACTATGATTGACACTTACGTAATTGTAGACAAAAATTGCAAAACATTTTTTTAATGAAAGTTGGTAAATGTTTCAGGGATTTTATTCCCTTTATCAGTCAGATTTATATAATATTGATTTAATTTTTAAATTCAGATACATGCAGACTTGTAACAAACAATAATTTCAATTTAGAGCCTGTATTGTATTGTGGCAGTTGAAATTGAAAATTAAATCAATGTAAACCTTTGGCTGATGAAAGGAATATAAATCTCAAAACATACCAACATTCAATAAAAATCATGTTATACAATTTTCATTATGCTCATTTTATTACTAGTTTTACATAATCTTATTATGATAAAAAGCAACAATAAAATGGAACAAAGCTTGATATAAATTTTTCAGTATTACAAGTTTCAAAATAAATAAAAAAGCAAGTCACATAGAGTCAATTTTATTTTATTTATTTTTACAGATTTAAATTTGTTTAAATTCTTTATGTTGAGGATTTCCAGCCAAAATTGTTTGTGACAGCAGTTAAGTATAGATTGGCATATAATGTCTTTCTCTCACACACTCTCTGTAGAGTAGATACAATTTAAACAGCATTCACACTTTCCTTTTAGTTTGTCCCAAATAGCATTCAAAAGAAGAAGAAATAAAAAAAAACAAAAAAACAGATTAACTGTCTGAAAGACCCGACTTAACCTTGCAGCATATATTTTCTTGAAGGGTTTATTTTACACCCTCAATGGATGAATGCATTTTTTTTTTAAGGGTCATTTTTCACAAATGCTGAACAGTGATCTGCTGTTTGTCACTGTTTAACACATTAGCTGGACAATTAATGTTATTTTGTTGGAGGTTAGATATAGGTTTTATGAGGACAGAAATGTGGGAAATCAGAGAGAAGTGAAAAACTTGTTCAAGATGCAATAATCAACATTAAATTTTTTTGCATGTTTTTTTTTGTTTATTTTTTAACCAACATTTGAACTTGATGAGTCAATTTCACTCCAATATATGGAGTTATTTTATATGTGCATGTACTCTGAATTGTGTGTGTGTGTGTGCGTGTATGTACCTCTGTATATATATATATATATATATATATATATATATATATATATATTATATATATATATGGATTTTTTTTTAATTTAACATTATTTATTATTACTATAAACATTATTTTTAGTGGGTACATGTGTTTGAGTAAATATTAGTTTTGTTTTAATAAAGAAAATGTGCCTCTTGACAGAAATTAAACCTGTATTTTCCTGATTTAAAAGTGAATACAGGTTTGCTAATGAGAGGAACATTTAAGACTTTTCATCTGTAGGCCGGCAGATATTAATTACACTGTAAGAAAAAAATAAAACTGGCATGTTTATTCAAACATGTGTACCCACTAAACAAAATTTTATAGTAATAAGATTGGTAATATACATACACACACTTGCAATTTCACTCATAGTTGTGTACATGTGTATAGTATTCTTTCACTTGCTTGTGTATATACATATGTTCTTTCACTTTGTGTATGTGAATAGACATTTAAGTGTGGACGTCTATGTGTACAGCAGTCTGTGTGTATGTATTCGCACGTATTCAATTTAAAAATAGAAGGTAATAAAAAAAAAAAAAAAAATGAAAAGAAAAATGAAAGTCTACTCTGATTCCTCTACAATCGTGTCATAATCTGGTTTGGGTCTTAGTTCATTGAATAGCTGATCTGTCTGGCTCTCTGTCATTTCTTGGAGTCGAGAGTAAAAGGCCGAGAAGTCAACATGTGCTTCAACCTTGCCATCATTATCCAGCGATAGTTTGGGTGTGGAATGGTGATGCGAATTAATCAACTTCGACTCTCCACTGCTCTGGGTTGAATTAGTGTTGGTACTTGTCAGTGAATTGTTCGTTTGTTGTGTTGACAAAGGACTGTTAGTCAGGGTTTGTGTTTTGGTTGAGGATCGGCTATTGTCACTCTCATTCAGGTTGGAAGCATTTTGTGGCTGATTATTATTGCTACCTGTGGCAAAGCTGCTACTGTTATCAACAACAGTAGGGCTAGAGATATATGGGTTTGGGGAAGGGCTTGGACTACTCTTTGACTGAGGTGTTGATGAAGGAGGGTGGTTTACATGTGAACCTGTGGAAGAGTAAACTAAATGCGGAAAGAATGACATATTCGGTGACAGGTATGGTGAACTTGGAGTGCTGCTAGTATTATCAACACTAGCAACATCTATTGGGTAGTTAAAGTAACGCACCAGAAGGGTGATGTCTTCATGTTTTTGTAGATTAAGTTGCTGGTGACTGCAAACAACCCGATTCACTACTGCTTGTGCAACTTTCTTCAAAGGTGTTTTACTGGAAAATTCTTGAGCCACAAGATTGGCTATATAGCCATTGACCCACTCAGTAGGTTTGATGTCTTGAACTGCTTTGTACAGGCCCTGGGACATGATGATCAGGAAAGCTGTGGAGTTGTCAATTTCATAACTCACACAGAGATCAGGGGTTGCAATCACTGGGTCAGATGTAGCATTTCTGAGGGAGGAAAAGAAAAAAAATATTCAGAAAATTGGAATTTATGCTTGAAGATATTTACAAACTTTAGAACAGGCTCATGTTTCATTTACAAAGTACTCTTTAAGATGGTGGCTATTTGTTACCTGTTTCATTTAGCTTAGCTTTAATTATTGAATAGATTGGTACTGTTGTCAAATTCATTTTCTTTATTTTCTCCTGCTGCTTCTTTTCTTTATTTGGATTGTATACAACTTTTAATATTTCCCCAAAAATTTGGAATTCAAAGTTATGGTTGAGGTTAGGGTTTTTTCTTCAGCACTAATCAAGTAGATTCTATGGTTTGCATGTAAGCCTGCATTCAGAGTCCCAAAACTCTTTAAAGTGGTTTATCATTAGGTGGGTTTACCCATCTTTCCCCAGAGAGGTAGAGGCTTTCCAAATTTCCTGAACTTACAATTTATACTGCTACACCTATAAACTAGCTTGTTATATGAATTAAAAAAAAATCAAGTTAGAAATGCCAGTTGAACATCAACCCTATTCCCACCCACATAAATTTTTCTTTCCTGAAACCAATTAATTAATTACATATTTCTTACTGCGCTTACATATTTCCTAAATAGAGTTGTATAAAATAAACAACGTTATAGCTCAAAACAAAAGCAGTCATGCAGTAATTTTCTGTGGAATGATCTTTCTACTGTCAATTTGAAGAGTGCATAATTGGAAATGAACAATGTGAAGACCAAATTGGAGGAAATGTGGGGAGAAAATTGTGTTGCATCAATCTTCCAAATATGTAAAATAAATCTGAAGCCTAATGATTATGTATATAAATATTTATTTTACATAAATATTTTTTAATATATCTTCTGCTTTGTCAAGGCACTTAATTCAATAGGGAATATCATGTTGATCAAATATCATACAGTGAAAATTTCAGATCAATATTCAGCTAATAACACTGTATCAGGATGCAAGCCTATTGACACATCCTCATAAGAAGGAGCCAGTTTGCCTTGAAAAATCAGCATTTTAAATCATGACTTTCTGCCTGGGCTTGTTCCGGGATTTGAATTCATTACTTTCAGGAAATTAGATCAATACTTTCATCTGAGAAACACGAGTTAAGCAGTTTAAGATTACATCTACAAAATAGAAAAAGCAGAGCTCTGATTCAGAAAAAGTTAACGATTTTGACATCTCTAGGAAGGATGCTAAACATGGCCAAAGGAAAAAGGAGGAGCATATATCCCCAGCCAGATGAAATAAAGAGTTATTTCTGTTTAGCTTTCCTTGAACGTTATTGTATATGATAAACACCTAAGAAAGAGCTGTTCAAAAGGAAATCATTGAAAATAAGGATATAAGCCCAGAAATAATCATTGTGTAAAAATTCAATCAGGAATAGTTAAAATATTTGTGTTTAAAAAAAGAAAAGAAAAGAAGAATGGACATTTGTGAATATTTTACAATAGACTACTTACTTGAGAATGTCAATATCCTTATGACCTTCCTTGACACTGTAATCACCAATACAGCGGGTGTTTTCTGAGTTCCCCAGCTTATGGGACCTTTGCAGTTTGTCAACATCGACTCCAATACTTTTGAGACGAGCCAGTTCATTTTCATTATTTATGGTATGATCAACTGAAAGCTGGATTACCTGAATACCTTTATCTACCATCTTGCAGAGAAGAGCTCGTGTGTTTCCTAAAAGAAAAAAAAAAAAAAAAAAAACAGATAAAAAATAAAAGAAAAAAAAACATAAAATATTAATGCTTCAAACAATAAAACCAAACAACTAAACATGCTTTAAATAATCTATATTTTTCTTTAATAAAGAAACAGGTTCATTTTCTTAATATGTCATAGTTTAATCATCTGATCCCTAAGACACTATGAAGAAGTAATTCTAATTACTTATTTATAGGAATACACAAGACATGACCCAAAAGTTTTGGAAGGAACTTAAGGCATGAGATGGGTTATTTAAAAAAAGTTTCAAAATAGTAGAATGATTTCAATAAATGTGTGAAATGTCCAGGGGAACACAGGAAATCTTGGATAACTTGACAGATGACAAGACTAATAAATCAGTTCAAATACCCTGAATTTTGGGTAGCACTTTATATATATATATTTAAATAAGAATAAATAAATAAACAGAATAAGGGGTACAATGAATGATGATAATTAAAAGTAAAAGCTTAAGTAGTGAAAGGTTAATGATGAAAGAAAGAGTGTTTTTAGTTCACATTTGAATTCATAGAGAATCAATCAAGATTGTAGCTTGTTTAAAAGTTTTTGGATTGTAAGAGGAATTTTTATATTGTAGTGGTCAAGGAAGAGGTTGATATATACAAACTTCTTGTACACTGAAAGTTTTCAGTAATTAACTTCAATCCTATATAAACACATACCATATTCATTCTATGCCAAATTATATTTTTTCTTGTCAAAAATACTATGACATTCACATATTCTGTTCAAAATTGGCACAATTATAGAACTTTACAAGAAACTAGTTCAGTACCCATTGCTTTGCTGATAGCAAGATCAAATTTCAAGTACAAGTTGTTTCTAAAAATATCTCTACAAAATAAAGAATAGTATTTACATTATGCGGACTATTGTCCTCATCTTTGTCGCCATATTTGTCACAACGTTTTGCTGTTGCAATTTTGCTGTTATCATTCCATGTTTTTACCAGAGCTCATATTGCAACTTTGTTATCATTGCTTTTCTCTGGCACTCCTTATTACTGGTTCCCATATTGTATTTATTTCTATGCTTGGTCGGCTCAGGAGATTTTTCTGGCCTAGCATATGTGCTGATTCCTTAAGTTTACGAATTTTCCAATGGTGTTCTCTGTCTATGATCTCAACATGATCCCACAGGGGACGGTGATCTCCCTTCTCATATGTGGTCAGCCATGCCTGATTTTTCTACTTCCCCTCGCGTTACAGCTTTCTGGTGTTCTTGAAGCCTTACCTTGAGGGGGCGGCCTGTCTCTTCTTTATATTCCTTTCCGCAGCTAAAAACATGCAATGATAACAGCAAAATTGCAATATGAGCACTGGTAAAAATGGTTGCTGAAAACATTAGGTTTATAATACCCAGAAATTCATACCCAGATGTCCTCAAGGACACATGGCACAGTGTATAAAGGCGTTGGTTAGATCCAGTGACAGACCCAAAGAGTGTGAGTTTAATACCCGGTTAAGGCAGTGGAGAACTTTTCAGAGGGAAATAACTGACATTCATGGCAAGTGGAACTAGAACAGTCTACCCCAGTGAGCGAAATAAAGGGTTCAGTTTGAAATTCCAACCACCTGAAGAAGGCCGGAGCGTACAACGGCCGAAACGTTGTGACAAATATGGCAACAAAGATGAGGATAATGTAAATACTGTACATAATACCTCATCTCAGAAATATAGACAGACCCAAAATAAAGAATATTGAAAAAAAAAGATATTTAATAAATAATTTTATTTAGTAGCAAATAATTCCCCACCTAGAAAGCAGAAGTATATATCATTTTAAAATACTAAAGTAGACCTTATTTAATGTATTTTTTATCTCAGAGATCAAATAAAATTGACCTTGAACTTTTGCAGCCTGTCAGCCATTTTTTTTTCTTTTCTAAATTTGACATAACTTTTGGCATTTTGTTTATTCATTTTATGAATAGCAAATGGGAACTTAGGTTGCAAAGATTTTAATGTACTAAAAATATAATATCCATGACTGGAAGTTAATTAAACGGAATGAAAATTTTTCTAGTTACCAACCTTAGAAGAAAAAAATTTGTGGGGAATTATTTGCTACTAAATAAAATCATTTATGGAAGAAAAAATTGAAGACTTTTCAGACAAGAGCATATTTATTTCTGTGCAAAAAATTTGATATCTGGCAGACTAAGAAAATGGGATGCTTTGTCAGAAAATCAGATGATCTCACACCATTGAGTCAATCTTGCAACTGAACAGATAATGGCTGGCTACATGTTTCCAAATACACCCTTCTGTTAAGGCAGCTAGTCAAACTCTGTTGCAGATTATCTGTGATTTATACTGCAGCTATGCTGACTGGATCTTGGTTAGTTTCTGGGAGGAAGCACGTAATCTGACATGATCAACTGTATGAACAAGGCCAGTCTGCTAAAATCCTCAGTCATGATGACTAGTGACTTTCTGCTAGCATAACCATTGATGGCTTCTGAACAGTTCCGTCTACCTAATTTCACCCACAAGTCAACTTGTGGTTTGGCTTACAAGCACTTACATAGGTGCTTTATGCTGGAATTACCTACCTAGGCTGATAACATTTTTTTTTGTTTACAAGTGAAAATGAAAATGTACTTACAGCTAAATGTAATATCTGCATATTTTAATTTTTTTATGCTTTTATTAAATTATGTAACCGCCCCACAAAAAAAAAAAAAAAAAAAAAAAAAAAAAATTTTTGCCAAACAATTGCTATTTTTTAAAATATTTTCTATAAAAAAATTAATTGCTGTGACTTGAGGAATGTCTAGAGAATGCTAATCGACAAAAATTATTTAAAAAAAATACTTTCCTATTTTCTTTAATTTTTTTTATTTAAGTTCCGGCCTTTTTTCTCAATATATGGCAAGAATTCACCATAGAATCTTTTTATTAGATTTATTAATATTGTAAAAAAAAAAAAAAAAAAAAAAAGAGAATAACAGGAATAAAAGCAGAAAATAAAAGGAAGTGTGTCATGATCAAAGAAAATGATAAAACTTGAGCTTCAGATGTTTCTCATTTAATTAGTCTTTATAGAAAAATATTCTTTATTTTTAGTGTGGTTTTAAATAAAAATTATAAAATTCATACTTATCAGTTATTTTTGTGGGTAATTTTTCTTATTACCGAAGTAAAAATTTTACAGTTGGGTGTTCTGTAATTATATGCAAGCATGAACAGTTAAGACTAGGATTCGAAACCTTAGTAATAAAAGTGACATAATTTGCAGGTTACCCAAGAGAAAATCTTAACGTGTTTAAAATTTTGAGGAAAAAAAAGGTAAAAGAATAAACCCTTTTAAAACTTACCCACATTAACTTCAAACATTTTGTTATTATGAATGAGGACAACTGTTGCAGTTGTTCCTCCAGCTAACTTTGCTTCAACATCTTGCAATTTTGTCCGAATATTTTGTGACTGTCCAAAGTTTGAATTCTGTACCACAAATAAAACAAAAATCAAAAATTTCACATTCAATATTTTAAACAATGTAAAAAATAAAAAAGATTAAAGTGTTTTAAAAATGCATTTTTGTATTATATGCAGATTTTAACCTTCAACCTTCTAGAGATGATTTTGCTAGTAAAGTAAAAATGTTATTTTTCTACTGCAAGTGACTCAGATGAATAAATGATATTTGAATTGTGCAGTTGTGCTGTCATATCCTTCTATGGCAACAGAAAATGACCATGACTGAAATTAATGCAGTAGAAGAGCCTTGAAAAACAATGCAGTGAAAAGGAAAGTAGTGAATAAGGCAGTGTGTTAAAGGTTAAATAATACAAAAATAATTGTAACCCATATCTATTATAACAACAAATGAACAGTTATTCAAACGAATAAAAGAAAACATTTTTCGAGATGAATGTGTGAGAACATCAAATAAGAATCAAAAGGTAACTATGGTAAAGATAAAAAATACGACAATGTATTTATTACCTCCTGAATTTCAAATTGCAAAGCTGCTTTCTCAGAAAGATGCTCCATCACAGACTCAAAATAACCCCTCTCAACAGCGGTGAAAGCCTACAAAAACAACATAAAACATGGCATTTTAAAAACAAAGTCATAATAATTATATATGTCAAGCAAATAAGATACATGCTAAAATTATAGAGGAATTGTAGAAATCAGTTATTTGCCTAATTTAAGAAAAAAGGAAATAAAGGCTTAAAATGGTAAATCATATCTAGAACAGCTTTATTCTGACAGTTTCATAAAATGTACATTGAAACTGCTAACAGGGTCTTGTCAAGACATGAATATTGTCAGAAACAACATCTTTGTTTTATGTGCAAAATCTTAAAGAGCATTGGACAGGGAAGCAAAAGCTGTTACAATAAGATAGAATAATAAGATAGAATAATAAGATAGAATAATAAGATAGAATAATAAGATAGAATAATAAGATAGAATAATAAGATAGAATAATAAGATAGAATAATAAGATAGAATAATAAGATAGAATAATAAGATAGAATAATAAGATAGAATAATAAGATAGAATAATAAGATAGAATAATAAGATAGAATAATAAGATAGAATAATAAGATAGAATAATAAGATAGAATAATAAGATAGAATAATAAGATAGAATAATAAGATAGAATAATAAGATAGAATAATAAGATAGAATAATAAGATAGAATAATAAGATAGAATAATAAGATAGAATAATAAGATAGAATAATAAGATAGAATAATAAGATAGAATAATAAGATAGAATAATAAGATAGAATAATAAGATAGAATAATAAGATAGAATAATAAGATAGAATAATAAGATAGAATAATAAGATAGAATAATAAGATAGAATAATAAGATAGAATAATAAGATAGAATAATAAGATAGAATAATAAGATAGAATAATAAGATAGAATAATAAGATAGAATAATAAGATAGAATAATAAGATAGAATAATAAGATAGAATAATAAGATAGAATAATAAGATAGAATAATAAGATAGAATAATAAGATAGAATAATAAGATAGAATAATAAGATAGAATAATAAGATAGAATAATAAGATAGAATAATAAGATAGAATAATAAGATAGAATAATAAGATAGAATAATAAGATAGAATAATAAGATAGAATAATAAGATAGAATAATAAGATAGAATAATAAGATAGAATAATAAGATAGAATAATAAGATAGAATAATAAGATAGAATAATAAGATAGAATAATAAGATAGAATAATAAGATAGAATAATAAGATAGAATAATAAGATAGAATAATAAGATAGAATAATAAGATAGAATAATAAGATAGAATAATAAGATAGAATAATAAGATAGAATAATAAGATAGAATAATAAGATAGAATAATAAGATAGAATAATAAGATAGAATAATAAGATAGAATAATAAGATAGAATAATAAGATAGAATAATAAGATAGAATAATAAGATAGAATAATAAGATAGAATAATAAGATAGAATAATAAGATAGAATAATAAGATAGAATAATAAGATAGAATAATAAGATAGAATAATAAGATAGAATAATAAGATAGAATAATAAGATAGAATAATAAGATAGAATAATAAGATAGAATAATAAGATAGAATAATAAGATAGAATAATAAGATAGAATAATAAGATAGAATAATAAGATAGAATAATAAGATAGAATAATAAGATAGAATAATAAGATAGAATAATAAGATAGAATAATAAGATAGAATAATAAGATAGAATAATAAGATAGAATAATAAGATAGAATAATAAGATAGAATAATAAGATAGAATAATAAGATTATATAAAAGCCAATAAACCTGGACTTGGATATGAATTTTCAATCAATTATCTAACTTATATGTAGAATAGTTTGTTGACAATATACAGCTTGAATCAGATGATATATGTGACATCCATCTAAAGAATACTTATCCACTAACTTTAATAATGTTTGATTTTGATTTATTTGTTTTTTATGGCTTATCAATTTTTGCAGGTTATTTAAAGCCATTTCACCCATCTAGGTACTGACCATGCTTAACTTTGGTGATCATAAGAGAATCACCATAAGACCTCTAATAAAGTTAGGACTTGCTAATAAAAAGGAGGATGCTAATTATAAGGCAACAACGAACCTACTCAAAAGAAGTGATAAAAATAAAGCCAATGTATTTGTGGTCAATAAAACATAAGTTTCTTTTTTTCTTGTAAAGTTAATTATATATATTTAAATACCATGTCCCTTCAGGATGTAGACAATCATAACTCATCACAGATTCCTTTTTCTTTATAATTGCTATACCTTCTTGGAAAAGATAGTGGAATGGTTTCCTGTTGCCTTCTCCATGGTTCAGAGTTTTCCTTTTCTTAGACTAGCCCAATGTTAGAGAGCGCAGTCTACCCTGCTGTTTTACCCCTAACTCAGGGGATAAGAAATAGATTCATGCCATCCCCAAGAGCATTTGCATGAAAATGAATGTGACAACCACAAATGGGATTTGAACTCTGAATAATGATCCCAATTTCAATGTTGATAACTACTATGTGTATGTCTATATATGTGATGATAATGTAGAAATAAGTAGATTATCTTGGACAGTATACATTGGTTTACAAACTACTCTTGCAGACCATTGATAGTGTAATGAATTCAATATTCTTTACTGTGAGCCATATGCTCGGATATCTGTATTATAGTAAAGAAGGTTGCTTATCTGTCTATCAGCACAAGTGGTTAGAGTTCAAGCTCAGATGAAAGCTTTACTTTTGATTGCTAATTTTAAAGGCCCCACTTGGCTTTGTGATTTACTCAGATAAACTTAGTAAATGCCAAATAACATGGTTGTTTAATACAGTTCAGTATTATTCCCTAAAAATATTCCCCAATCTATTAAGTATATTCCTCATGGCTATTTAAAACCCTTGTTTTTGTCATATAGGAAAATCCAACATGGCGCATAAACAAAATATTTGGCGAAAAATCCCATTCGTCAGTAACATTTTAAACACCTCATAGAATGTAAAGTTCTCAAAGCAAACCTGTGCCAAACTGTTTTTCTGAATCCTTGATGACTTGGCTGTCCGAAAATGACAACATCAAGATGAAATAATGGAAATTGACTGTGAAAAACACAATTATGTGCAACTAGTTTTCAATCAATCAGTAAACTTCTGGACCTTTTCAGGCAACGTTATAGGATCCAGACGACTATTGTTTGCACATGGAATAATTCTTCGATTTGGCTGTAGAAAATGTCACTCGGTAGTTGGCATTAAGAAATTATGCCCAATTTTCTGAGAAAAATCACCTTTTTTTTTGAAAAAATATTTATTTTCACTTCAAAATATCATTCAAACTTCATCCTTTCTCCTTAATTTGGTGTGACTAAAAGGAATGGCTAAATGGCCCAGCGATGGGAAATATGAAAGACATGTGGCAAAAAAAAAAAAAAATGTCGTCTGCTAAGTGCTGTTGTCATCACCCAGGTCATGGGGTGCTAAAAACAAAACAAAACATAGGTTTGAAAAAAACAAAACAAAATAAACCTTATATCAGGCCCTACCAATGTTGACCCCCATTACTTTTTTTTTTTTTTTTTAACTCTTTGCTCTTATCTGGGAGTGGTGGGTTTTATTACAAGCTGATGACAACTTGTTCTAAACGTTTATTGCTGGCTGACCTTTGACCCAGACAGGTCAATTTGGCTTAATTTTCCTTATCGCTGCTATGTTTTTGAAAAAAAATAAAATAAAAACTTTTGGTTTCTGGTGGTCAGGAAGTGCAGATAAATCTTTCGCCTTTTACTAAAGATTTCTGTCGCTGGGTGTTAATTTTTTTAACCCCTTGCAGTCATATAATTGAAAATTATCAATGGATTTTGACCTGCTAGGAATGTTGATTTCCTTCAAAACTCTCAATTTTATGCCTGAAATAGTTTGATTATGATTTAGGCTTCTGATTTAAAAAAAAAAAAAAAAAAAAAAAAAAAATGGTTAATTTCCCATTAATGGGGAAAATTTTTGTTTAGAACTAGAAAAAAATGCAAAATTTTCACTATTTTTTCACATTTTACCCCCTGAAAAAAAATTTGAGTCATTTACACCTGCCATTTTTAAATGAAAGAATATATCCTTTGCTTTCAGAAAATACCTAGTTTCAAAGGTTTCCTTGATATTTGTTTAGATGATGATAAAAAAAAGTCATTTTTCAATATTTTACCCCTATAAAAGTATGAAAATCCATTTTTTCAGAGAAAATAAGCTGTGACAAAATGACTTTTGCCATTTTTGTGATGATTTTTACTTCGGATAGAAAATTTTTACCATAGCATACCTAAATTGACTTTATTCAAGTTCAGTGGGGCTATAGGAAACTGCAAACAGCTGTGTCCTATAGTATAATACATATATGAAATATTTCTTACTATAAATTCTATTTTTAGTGGGAACACATGTGTGAGTTGACATACTTGTTTATTTTCTTAAGCAGTGAAATTAATATCAGCTGGCCTAGATTGAGAATAAAAATGTACCTTCCAACAGTTTAGAATTCAAAGTATAAGAATGACTATATATATTTTATTCATATTATGGCCATAAAATTAAAGCCAATATAACTTAAATGCACCAAGAACACAGTCAAATCACTACAATACTTTACTTCATACTAACTGTAAAAAAGAAGTCTCTAAATATACATATGAACTGTCAATGTACAAATCAGATACATTTTCAATGATAAACTAGAAAAAAAATCATCCTGAAGATTCTAGATCTCTATCTTAACCAACAAATCCATCTACTTAAATAATGGTTGATAAACTACCCTAACCACATCATCTATCATAAAAGTTTAAAAATAAGAATAATAAATATAATTCAAATGCTTGTGTGTGTGTGTGTGTGTGTGTGTGCGCGTGCATATATATATATATATATATATATATATATATATATATATATATATATATATATATAGTGTATATTTAGGCAACATATTTTCAGGTTTGGTTAAATAATTTTAATTAGTTTTCATGATCCTTTCAAGTTCAGATTAATTTCTTGGTAGCATTAGAAAATTGATTAAGAAAAATACCAAAATTTTTTTTCAAATAGTTTTTATTTTCCCCAAGTACTTTCAATCTCATCTGAGACCATCTTCAGGGTTTAAGTTGTCTGTGAGTATGTATATGTGCTTTTGTAAATTCAAAACTTCAACTGTTCATTTTTACATCTTATGCAGTGTCCTAGATTTCAAAGTTCACGTTTTTTTTGTTCCCCCCACCCCTGTATAAGAGAAGTAACTTTTCCATTTTTGCTCATAATTTTTTTTTTTAGAAGCATTTAAGGACTTTGTTGCTATACTCATAGTTGACTTTATTTATTTTGGGGCTAAAATTCTCTTATATAAAGCGATTCAGGGATTCTTAGTTTTTGCTTATTATTGTTTTTATGTAATATAGATGTATTTTCATTTTGCATGAGTGTTCCTAATCAACATGGTATGTATAAATTATTTAACCCAACCTGCTTGAATATATATATATATATATATGCACACACACATACATAGATGTATTTGGGCAGCAATCCCTCACAATTTTCATTAACGATGACTGACAAGTTACTGCAATTAAACTTTGATATTTAATTTTTTCTTTTGTTCATATAAGTGCTTTCTTTTCTGGATATAAAGTGTGTCAAAATTGTTCAAACACTCTATATATCTGAGCATTTTCGGCTATTCTATTAGTCATTATCAAGGATAATTTTATTTTTAACTGTTGTTGTAGATTTGTTTATATGTTTCTAGAATGGGATTTACTGTATGGGATTATATATATATAATTGCTGATACCCCCTGATGAGTGGATGGAATGATTGCTGAAGGGTTCCATCTACAAAAATTTAGAATGAGGATGCTGAAGGTAACACCACTCAGGTAAGTGACAAATTTTATATATGTATTAATCCTATATATATATATATATATATATATATATATATATATATATATATATATATATATATATATATGATTAATAAAAATATCAAATTTGTCACTTAGCTGAGTGATGTTATTTATAGCATCATGACTCTAGGGTTTGTAAATGGACCTTCCAGCAATCGCTCCGCCTACTCATCAGGAGATACAAGCAATTATATATATATATATATATATATATATATAAAATCCTATGCAGTAAATGTGATAAAATCTACATTGGTAAGACTCTTAAGTTTTAAGAAATGCATCTATGGACACAAAAATATCCATAAAAATCAAAGAGACATTAAATTCTCTATGCTCTCCTCTGCTATCATTTCTAAACTGGATTCCCACAAATCATGTGGATTGATGGTATCTCGGCAATAGTCCTTAAGAAATGTACTTCTGAACAGGCTCTTCTCTCTAACCTCTACAATAAATGCCTCACTGCTTCTTGCTTTGCTGCTTGTTGGAAATTCTCTTCTGTTGTTCTAGTTTTTAGGAACTCAAATGAACCTTCAGCTCACCTGACAAGGTCTTCTTTCAGATAAGCATTATGGCTTTTGCTTCTCTACATCAACTGCTGATGTATTAACAATTATTTCTTAAAGAGTCTATCAAGCTTTTTGATAAGAAAGAGTCTATCAAGCTTTTTGTTAAGAAAGAGTCTATCAAGCTTTTTGTTAAGAAAGAGTCTATCAAGCTTTTTGTTAAGAAAGAGTCTATCAAGCTTTTTGTTAAGAAAGAGTCTATCAAGCTTTTTGTTAAGAAAGAGTCTATCAAGCTTTTTGTTAAGAAAGAGTCTATCAAGCTTTTTGTTAAGAAAGAGTCTATCAAGCTTTTTGTTAAGAAAGAGTCTATCAAGCTTTTTGATAAGAAAGAGTCTATCAAGCTTTTTGATAAGAAAGAGTCTATCAAGCTTTTGATAAGTGTATTTTCTTTTTTCATTCTTCTTTTTTCTAACAACAATGCAAACACTTCTTTCCGCCCCATCCATTTCTGTTGCTTTTTGAGGTTTGTGGTCAATTTTATTCATTTTTAATTTTACAAATTAAATTGATTTCTAAATCTGATTGAAAAATTTTATTTTAATCATGTGTCAGTTTGTTCTACTACTCCCCATAAAAATGTTTTTTGTTGTTCTTGTTAGAAAAAAGTAATTGTTTTCGCCAAGGATTAATCTCTGATGGAGGGTTGGCCAAAAGGTTCCTTATTTGCCTTTTTAAGTTATAGAGCTTAACCTCTATATGCCAGTGGATCAGAACCAATTACTGAATGCACTACATCCTCATTGGACAAGAAATGTTAAAAACATTTCTAATTTATATTTTCATGTTAGTTATAGATTTTTGCGCAAGCTAAACACAATCCAGGCTCCAGACGCAAGTTTTGCAATAATTGCTTCTGATTGGCCAATATATCTCTAAATAATAACAACGCCTACGCACACGTGTTTAAACACAAAATACCGCCAAAAATCTTGAAATGCATTCGCGAGCCACACACGTGATCAGAAATGTAAATAAATACGATGCACGAACACAAGTTTACCAGTGAGCTTCGTGACGGATAACCAATTGCCAAACTACTCCACGTCACTCATACTTTTGAAGTTGCAAAGTTAAATTTATTTAACACGAAACAACTCCAATACACTCACTCACCAACCCCTGAAATCACTCCTGAACTTTTACCAATTTTAGAACTCACAATTCCAAACTTTATTCTTCTAAATTACAAGTTCAATATTACTTCTTCTTAATATGAACTCTGGTACAACTATTACCAAATCAAAGGGACACGACTGTCCTACCTTTTCAGTTCGCATGCTTGTACATCAAACATTAATAAATCTAATTGTTATGTTTTGAAATCATTCCGTTGAGTTCTGTATCTTATTCTATGTATGAATATAGAGATTTTAATGTTAGTGGAAATCATTAATTTTCACACAGCCTATTCTCAACAAGTATTTACCCATTATAATTAACACATCCACTACAAAGTATTAAGATGCTTTTATTGGTGCTATTTAAGGATTTAATAAAGTTTTGTAGTATCAACCCATTGTTTATATATATATATATATATATATATATATATATATATATATATATAAATAAAACTAATACCACATTTATATTAACAATATTAAATGTTAAGATTCATCAAGAACAATTTATTATAGCCTGTTTTCCTTCAGTGTAGAAATATCCTTATGTTGAAGACAGATGATAATAAAGTATTATAATTTTGTATCCTATGATATCTTCCTAAAATAATAATAGAACTGACCTGTTGTAATACATCTTTTATTTCTTGGTCAGTTTCTTTACCAGACAGTTGATCAAACAGTAGTTCGGCAGGTATTCTTTGAGCCACAAAGTTGGAGAGCTTACTGCCATCATGGCCATCAAAGACACCATATAAAGAGCAGCCATCTTCCAAACTAAAATAAAAAGAAGATAGAATTATTAAAAACCTTTCTTGACAGTGTCCTATAAAAAGTGTATGTGTGTAATATGAAGGCCAGAGAGAATAACAGCTGAAATGTTGAAAATCATCTGAAAGAATCAATATGTAATAGTAACACCTCATCAGAAATTAAGACAAATTAGAATTTTTCATATCATAATTAAAACATTTTTAAAACTTCTTTAACTTCAGATTTTATTGAAGTTTTAACAGAAAAACATACAATTTATTTGTTAAATAAAAAGAAATTTAACCATAAATCACTTATTTCCTTGCTTCAAATCTAACAAAAGTTACATTTGAAACAAGAAAATAAGCCATATAGATATTTAACTGAGTTGTTAAACTACAAAATAATCCGTACTGAAAAAGAACATTTTTAATTTATGATCAAGCTTAAATTCTAAGATCAAACTACCTTAGTATACAGTCTATAATGAATTTTGTATGCAAATACTACTCTGATTAACCAAAATATATAAAAAGACAGAATGTTATACCCCCCCCCCAAAAAAACAGTTTATTTGTACAAGAAATAATTTTAAAATAAGTCCAAGGTTAGGTAACTATAGAAAAAAAAAAATCTATATAGATTTCAGTCCCTTACTCAAAATTAATGGATAGGGTTGCTTAATTTACAATATTTGCCAAATTTGTAAAGAATGAATTTTTTTGGTTGGCTCATCCCTCTAGTTTCAAAAATTACAATGGTCTTCTCTTATTCACCATTTCACTTTATATGATTTTCTCCACAATGAAACCTGAAATAAACAATTAAGTTTTACTTAAAAAATTATTTCAAAGCATAAGAAGTGATGCTGGTAATGTTGATATGCCAAAGAGAATCTGTAAAGTACTTTCTTCAGGTGAAAAAGTGAAAGTTCTTTATGGAATAAGAAAAGAAAAATTGTATGCTGTGGTTGGTATGAGCCACAGTAAGAATGAATCTTTTATCCATCGCATAACTTTAATCACAGTATTGTTATAATCATTCTATTTTACCATTAGTTACTGTTGTTAACTTCTTATTGTGTCTAAATTTAGGCATCTTGGCATGAGTCACTTTCCCACTGCCATAATATGGCTTCACTCTGCTTTGTCTATAAATATTTTCAAGCTAATTGTTCTGATGAACTTTCCTCTTTGGTACCTCTTTGAGGAGAGTTCTTTTGTTTCCGACGACGTACGACCGGTGCTTGATGCATTTGCGAGTGATTACGAACTGATTTTTTGATTTCAACCTTTGTTAAGTTCATTTTTTATTTTATGTTGCGTTTATTGACTTTTTTGCCAAAAGTTTGATTTGTTTTTTCTTTCTTTTCCCTCCCCTATTTTTTTCATACTTTATCCCTTGTTTCTTTTTTTATTAATTTTTATTTTCTTTAATATGTATTTTTTCCTTTTAATTTTTTAGTAACTTCCCAACACCAAACTTTAATTTTTCATCGTTTATTTTGCCCCTCGTAAGACTTCGTTTTTCTTTGTTTACATTTTTATTTCTACATGTTTTCATTGTTTCTGTGTTGTTCTCATTGTAAATAACTGTTAATTATTCCGTGTTCCTTTATTTAAGTCTTTTCTGTGTTTATTGTAACTTTTTATATTTATTTTTCTATTCATTAGTTGTTCTTTATTTTAGTTTACGTGTTTTCGTTCGTGTTTGGGCTGACTAGAATTTTCTAGTGGCAGCCTATTTGTGGCAGCCATTTGTAATTGTTTTATTTTTAATGTATTTTGTCCTCTTTGAATACGTATTTCCGTAACTTATTTTTACGTGTTTAACTGTTTATTGTTTCTGTCTCAATAAAATTCTTTTTGTTATTGTGATTTATTCGTATCTATCTTTCGTTTAAATTATACTTTTATTTGTTGTTTTCTGTTTTTATGTAAAAAAAAAAAAAAAAAAAAAAAAAATTGTGATTTAAAAGAAAAAAATGGGTGCAAAGAGGACAGCGAGGAAAAACCTGTTCGGGACTAAAAAAAAAAGAAGGATCCTCCAGATAAGAGTAAAGAAAATGAGTCGGTGATGGAGCCACAAGAAATTCAGAATTTGGACGAAAATCCAAATCCTACTAAAAGTATGGAGTCCCCAAAAGGAAAAAATTTACAGAGTCCCGGAAAAAGTATGGTGGCCGCAAATAGCCAAACCTCAATACATGAATCCAGTGTACAAGAAGGAAGTATGGTGGCCGCAAATGGCCAAAACTGAGGAAAAGAGACCGAGGTACATGACGAATGTATGGTGGCCAAAACTGGCCAAAAAGAAACCAGCAGACAAGAACAAACTATGGTGGCCAAAATTCGACAGACCAGACTCCCAAGAACAATGACGTGGCCGGAGAGACACCCTCATGCTAGAAGTCCCCGCCAAAGTGCAAGATCAACATAATGGAGTTCCTGGAGAAAGCCAAAAGCTACGCACATCTGGTAACAGCAGATGGGCTCTTGTCAAATCCCGAGGAATTAAGAAAAGTTGAGAAAAGAATTCAGTCAGTCTTTGTGGTGGACAAGCGCTCGCGCAAAATTTGAGGAAGAGGATGAGGAGGGCGCCTTCTGGAAGGAAGATGCCCGAAAGAACTTCCCATCCCTGAGAAGTGTGCATTCGTGCGAGGAGGAGGCCCGCTGTTTACCCCGAGCCGAATGCTCCTTCTATCGTGAATGTCGTATTGCTCTGAAGCGCCTCTTACGGGCGTCGGATGGCCTCTCTAACGTCCAGGCGTTGTCTCGTAGGGCATTATATCAAGTTTTAGTCAGTGGGGCCGTGCATGATGATCTGATTGACAATCTCAGTCTGATGAAGCAGAAGGCTCGCTCAATATGGCCTTGGGCACCCGGGTTGAAATGCCTCAATAATGATGAGGCATCACTCACCTGGCTGGTGATTCGTAGGGCCCTCTGGGTTGCCAAGAGACTCTGCTCAGCTGGCTTGGAGAATTCTCCAAACTGCCGACGTTGTAGTGGGGAGGTCGAGACCTGGGTCACACCTTTCATTGCAGCCAGGTAGTGCCGTTGTGCAAGTTTGTTGAAGGCCTCATGGTCCGCATGCTGCAGGGAAAGTCCTTTGTCCTTGAGGCCATTTCTGTTTGTAGCAATGTGGCACCGCCGCTGATGAAGGCTGAACAGTATGTGTTCCACTGCTTGCTAGGTGTTATGAGAGTCGTGATTTGGATGACACGTCAGAAGGGATTCTATGGAGGCGAGAAGTTCACCTCTTCCCAACTGATCTTGTACTTTAAGCATCAGCTTAAAGTCAAGATTAGGACGGAAAGGCGGCAGCTCTCTTCATCAGAATTCAGCAAAAGGTGGGTGAATCTTGCGCGCTTGTGTCGTGTGAAAGGGGCTGACCTTGAGTGGCACATATTGCTCTTCCTGAGTTGAACTTGTGCAACCCATCCCGAAATTAGGCTAGCTTAGGTTTCCCTTTTTTGATGCTTTAGTTTCCTTTTTCAGTTAACTTATCTAGGGTATGTATGCTCATTGGCCCCTTTTATTTCTGTCCCTATTTTTCTTTAAGTTTAATTCCCCATCCCCTCCTTCGTTAGGTGGTCAGTGATGTCGGTTCGCTGGTGGATGCGGGGCGCCTTTCGTTTCACGTGAGTGGTATTTTTTATATTTGTTGTTGTGTCTGAATGAGTGCATGTCAGTGTGAGTGCTTGGGATGAATGAATGTTTTATACTATTATAGTCCCGCATTGATTTCGGCCATTGAACCGATGTTTCTGCCACATTTAGTCATTGTGGGGGGTTTTATTACTAATCTTATTTTTCTTTAGTTTCTTGTAAATAGTTTTTTGTGTTCACATTGTAAATACTCATTGGGGCTAGTTTTTAGAATTGTTGTTTTATTCCCCTCCCCCGACAGACAACGAATTGTAAATATGGGGACTAGTTAGTATTTTCATAGAGACAAAGAGGTATTATGGTGCTTGTAGTAAGAAAGGTATGTATGAATGTGCTGTTTTGGTGTAAGGAATATTGTTTCGTACGATTGGATCAGTGCTCGCGGCTAGCTAAGTTATAGTTAGGAAAGAAGAAGACTGTCCTTTCCCCAATCCCATTTTCGGCCTTGTGCCACATTTCTGTATTGTACAGAATAAATATCACTTTTCTCTATGGTACCTAGACTTTAGGAATTTAAGTTCAGTACTAGATTGGTGATATGGTCTCATCATTTTACACTTGAAATGACTAAATGCAACCATAAAATTTATGCTAACAGTTTCTTCCATCACACTTCTCACTTGTGAAACTCTTCTAGTTTCTTGCTTCCCAGTCAACTGGGATCTTCAAAAATTTAAATGCAATGTTGTTATCTTGTGTCTTCTTAATTTCACTTCTTTTATTGTTCTCTCCTCTTAATATATTGTTTAACAGTAAGTATCTTGCATCTTAGTGGCTTTATTGCCTTGCTTGGAGTGAAATAAAAAACAAAACAAACTAAGCTTTACCATAGATATGTATAGGTAAAATAGTTGATATAAGATTTAACAACATCTGCAGGGGTCTTGAAATATAACCTATGCAAATATAAATGATTACCATATTGTCTTCTCTAAAAAGAATTTTTTTCTCCTCCTTATTCAGAAATGAAAAATTTTCAAATGATCACTGACCAATTTATTTTTGACAACACACAAGATTATCTTACCAAGTCAATCAAATTTTTCAACTGAAAAATCCTCTGGCATCTTGGATTCAATTTATACTAAAAGCTAACAAAAAAGAAGAAAAAGAGTACTATACTTAAATATCATTGAATCAAACATGAAAGAATTTACTAGGTAAGGCCCAAGAGACATGTTTGGGTCATTTACCTTTTATGTACTCAAAACTATTGCTTGAATAATTATTTTATTTATTTAGCATTTGCATAAAAGAAAAAAGAACAACAAAATATCAATTTACCTGAAACAAAAATGTCTATCTTCTGATTCGTATGTTATGGAATGGCCTTGAATGTAAAGTGTTTGTGGAGATGTTCCCACACTGGTCTGCTGACACACAGGCAGATCGTCTATCCAACGATGATTACCCTTAAAAGAAGATGGAGGATTTAATACATTTTATAATTCTTGAATTTTTCATGCATTAAGAAAAAATCGAATAATTTATGGAATCTATTTAATAGTTCTTAAGCTAACAGGTCCAATAGTAAAATTGTAAAAAATAGAAAATTTTTAAGCATTTATTAGGTTTTCCTTTACTCTAGACTTTGTCAGAATAGAAAAATATTGAATTATTTTTTTATCATTTTAGAATGGGGTCCTGTTCATAACATAAATATTATTAAATTGATCCCCGACTTCTTAAAGAGTTATCTATAATTTTTTTTTTTTTTATTTACTAATGTAACTTTGAAATTGTTTAATAAATGCGTACTACTTATGCTGTTCTTTTTCCCAGTTTATAATAGTATACAGTTATCAATGATATCGATGAATTTGAACTTCCAGTTGAATCTATTACATTCACTTATGTGCTAATACCCTTGAGAAAGGTATGAATCCTCTTCTCCCCTCAGCTATGAGCAAGTAGCAAGACAGACTGGGTTCTATAGCCTTGGATGGCAACTGATCTACTGCAGGAAGAATTGGAAACCTACCGTAGGAAAAAAATCTGCCTTGTCAGTCATGTATTGAAAGATACATGATCGCCCAAGCATGTATCACACATGGCACGTAACTGACTATCAATGATATAAGCACAGTTTTAAACTTGATATTTGTAAATAAAAACAAAGTATAGATAACTCTGGCAAATATCATGACAGGAGAAAGGTCTAATGAATGCTAATCTACAAAAATAACTCCCTCCAAAGTTTTTCTTATTTTTTGATTGATTTGTTTGTTTGTTTAAAGCTTATCAACCCTTTGTGGGTTACTGGAAGCCAAAACATATTTTGGATTGTAAGAAATATTATTTTTTGTGAGTGAATATTGCATGAACAATTTTTGAGATAATAAGGTCTTCCAAATAAAAGCCCTACTTTTCAACCCATAGCTGGGAGGTGTGGAGAGAAAAGATTGATTCATACTTTTCCCAAGGGTATCTGCACATAAGTGAATGTAATGAATTCAATTATTTTTTATGAGCATATCAATCAATTTAAGTAGTGACAAATAAGTTTCAGTACATTTTTTTGCAAAGCTGCAAACAACATTTAAGAAAGTAAAAGCAAATGGTTAAAAAAGAACTTTTCAGAGAAATAAGTTTGTAAAGAATATAAATAATAAAATAATTATATAGAAATTCTAATGTACAGTAAATCTTTGATTAATAACAGTTAATTGAACCTAAAAAAAAAAAAATAAAAAACAAAGTCAAATAATTCAATTTGTAGAGATTAAATTTTTCAGCAGATTTGTTATTCACAACTTTATTTCTTATATACTATTAAACAGGGTTGATGATTATTTGGATTTTTTTTTTAAATCTGATTTTTAAAAGTTTTTTTTTTCATTTTTGCACATAAAGAAAGTAAAAGAAAGAGAAAAAAACGGATATAAATAGCTTGAGGAATTAAGATAATAGAATAATTTATGGTTCCCAATTTAACATTTTTTGGTTATATCTGGCTGACTTTTCCCCCAGTTTAGTCAATAAAAATTTACATTTAATTTTTACCGGTTTTTAAAGGTTTTGGGTGCATCTACAGCTAACTTACAGTCTTGTTTTTACTGTTGTTTTTTTTTTTCAGATAAGGTCATGCAACTATTTTATTCTTACAGAATAAGAGTCTGACATATTGAGGATCAGCTATGTATGATTGATTTGTACATAAATAATCTTGTTAGTTTCTTCATGAGTAGTTTGCTAGCAACACTGCAAGTGTGTTGAGAAGTAATATACTTTCTGTAGTTAAGCAACTCCTGTCAGCAGTGGCATCATCTTCTGACGTTGGACAAGTTTACTCATCCTATGGACTGGTGCATTCCAAGCTGAGAAACTTTCAGGATACAAATAAAGCAGCAAAACTGGTCTTTCCATATAAAGACATGAGTGAAAACACTATTCATATTGAATCTTAAAATTTGTGAAGGGTTAAAATTTTATTTTATAGTAAAAAAAAAAAAAAAAAAAAAATTATTCGGTCGATTAATAAATATTTGATTCAATATGTTTAACCCTTTTCTTCCTTCATGAAATTATGTGAAAACAAAAAAGAAATGTTTTTTTAAAAAATCTTTTGCTTTAAATAAAGATTTTTGTAAAATTAATTTAAATCAGTGATTTTTAAAAAAAAATCAATTGATTTAAATCAGTTTGACTTAAATTGAACTCTGCTACTAAATATGAGTAATTTATGAAACATTAAATAAAATTTCAAATATTCATTAATTTCATAATGGATTATCTTGAGTCTAACAATTTTTATATTTGATTCTTCTCAGAAAATCACAAGTGAACTCATTTGTAAAATAATGATTTTAGAGTGAATGAAAAAAAAAAATTGTGGGGGGGGGGAGGGATGTGAGGGGGGGTATTGAGCATCCTTTTATATTTCAAGAGAAGACCTGCACAAAATATGTCCTGTGGGTTAGATACGGCCTATGACATTACCCAGTGTGGCCCACAGGGGGTTTTCAAAATAGTAAACTTTTTGTGGTCATCAAATTAAATTCAGTGATTGATTACATATGAAGAATTCAGTTTTGTGGAAGCATGATTTTATTCAGCCAGTATTTGTTTTTGATTAAAGGATACCATGGTTTCACACTGTAATTTACTCTAAAAATGAACTCTTGTGGCCTGCAGCTAATTTTCTATGAATAACATTTTTTAATTATGCAGGCATGTTTTAGAGGATGAACCAATCTACTCTGCACTTCTTATGTCTGTGGGGAAAAATTCTTCTCTACTTGGTAGATAGATAGTAGTGGCTGTCGACTCACAAAGTGAGTATGACCATCACTGACATGTCCAGTCCATCAGTTAAACTCCCCCACCCCACTGTATTCATTGGTTGTGTGAATGACAGTGGCTCATAAAGCTAGTCATCGAACTGTATTTCTTGTTACATATGTGGCATATCAAATTATCTCTGGATGGTGGAAGTTGACTTTGAACATTATCACTTCCAATCTGTCTTTTTATATGCCTTGTCAGGCCTGACCTGGACTTGCACACTCTAGTGCAGGTCGGGCATTCAAAGCATGTCATTACAAAATCATCATATGCAATAGACTGTTGGTTTTGGTGTGATTTCTGGTGACTTAGCAGACCTTCCCTGGACAGACATATCCAATTGCATTGAGCACATGGCCAGGTTGGCACCTCATGGCAATTCAGGGATCCCTTCTGAACCCTTCTCTTCAGTTCTGCATATTTTTATGATACCTCATGGAACATCTTGACACCATCAGCAATTCAGTTCTCCAAGAAACCCAGTCTTCAGCTAGAGTCTCTCAGTTATCCAGACCAATATTGCACTTGTATAGTGACTCTTTAAGACAATCTTTGTAACAAAGTTTTGGCTTGTGCTGTAGTCTCCCCCCCCCCGTTTCCAATTCTTCATAAATTGTTTTGGCATCCTGTCCATCACAATCTGTATTGTGTATAATTGCTTCCAGAGAGAGTGAATTGGCCATTTGTCGAACAACAGTATCAGGAGTGTAAGACATCCAGTGGATTTCAAGCACAGAACAAAAGCATCATTGATGAAAATATTCCAATATCATCAGATGTCTGCGATAGACTACCCATGTCTCACATGAATATAGCAGAGATGACATAACACAGGCATTACATATTTTAATTTTTGTCTGCTTTTTTATGCCCTTCTGACTCTAGACAGGGAACTAGAAGCCTTCTTAATTCTATGAATCTTTGAGAAGTATACTCTACATGAATCAAAAAGATGAAAAGATTCTCCTCCTTGGTGACTTCAACACTCAAGTTGGTGCAGATTGAGAGACCGAGAGTAGTTTAGGGAAATATGGCATTGGGAAAATCAACACCAATAGTTTAATGCTTCTTGAACTCTGTACAGAGTTTAATCTCTTCATCTCCAGCACTCAATTCAAGCACAGAGCTGATCATGTTACTATGTGGATGCATCCCTGTTCACACCAATGGCATCTCATTGATTATGTCATCATCTGCAAGAGAGAGATGCAGGATGTCCATATTATTAGATCTATGCATGGTACAGATTGTTGGACTGATCATGCCCTAGTGAGTAAACATAGGAATCACTAAAACAACAACTTACTGAAATCAATGATACATCTTCATAGGACTCTTTGAAGAGGAATATATATGAAGTGGCTGAAGAAGTTCTGGGTAAAATGCCAGCAAAACGTTGAGACTGGTTTGATGAAAATGATGATGCTATCAAGGAGATCATGGCAAGAAAGAATCAGATACAAAGTTTAATGTTGCAGAAAGGCCTGTCCAAAGAACAACAAAGTAAACTGTGCAAGGAGTTTAAAACTGCAAAAGCAGAAGATCAATATGCTCTTTGAACTATGCAGGAAAATTGGTGATCAGAGATAGCAAATGAAGTACAGAATGCAGCGAATACAAATAATACCAAGCAGTATTTGGCACCAGATCGACCAAGATTGCTCCTCTCAGGACAGAGGATGGCAATAATCTCCTCACAGACATGGATGGCATGACCAAAAGATGGAAGAAACACTTTGATGGGCTACTGTATAGTCCTTCAAATGTGAACCCTGAGGTTCTCAAGAAAATATCCCAAAAACCCATAGTGGTAGAACTTAACAGCCAATCATCACTGGGTGAGGTTCTGTGTGGCATAGAGCAACTCAATTTGGCAGAGCTGTTGGCGTTCCTGCTGAGATATTCCATTATGATGGAACACATTTAAGTCAACACATGCATGATCTTATTGTAAAGATTTGGATAGATGGAAAAGTGCCGAAAGATTGGAGTGATGCAACACTGATACACATATATCAGAGTAAAGGTGCCAGGGAATTATATGGTAATTATAACGGAATTGCTCTCCTTTGGTAGGTAAGATCTTAGCCTTTGTTCTCCTATTAAGATTAAACTAGAGAATAGTTGACAATATACTGCCTGAGTTACAGAATGGTTTCCGCCAACACAGAGGGACTGCAGATATGATTTTCACAGTACGAAAAATCCAGGAAAAGAGCTGTGAACAACAATTGGACCATTATCAAATATTTGTAAATCTAAGGAAGGCTTTTCACACTGTTAATTGTGCTGCTCTTTGGAAAATCCTCTCAAAATTGGGCTGTCCCCACATGTTCTCAAGATTTTGAGGTCCTTCCATGACAGTATGGAAGCCTGAGCCAGTTTGGGCAGTATGCTTATGGGGTCCATCAAGGTTGAAAATGGAGTCACGCAGGGAGATCTTCTAGCTCCTATACTGTTTTCTATCTACTTTGCAATTGTACTGCTTGATGTGTTCGGGAAAATGCCATGATGGTATTATGATAAGGTACAGGTCAACTGGCAAACTTTTCAACATACGTAGGTTTGCAGCAAAGACAAAAGTCTTTTTTAGTTTTGTGCACAACCTTCTCTATGCCAATGACTGCAACCTGGTTACACACACAATTCAGCACACACAGAAGTTCATGGATCAACTATCAGGATTATGTAAGGCTTTTGGACTGTCCATCAGCCTTGACAAGACAGTAGTGATGTATCAACCTGCCTGAGGAATTCAGTATGTAGAGCCATCAACTTATGCTGATGGTAGTCAACTTGGAGTAGTAGACAAATTTGTATACCTTAGTAGCATCCTCAACTGCCACTGCTCCCTTGATGATGAGATAGCATTACAGATTATATAGATACATACATACACACACACAATGATCGTAAATCGATCTGGTTGTAAGTTGGCAAGTAATTAATTTTGCAATCTTTTTACCTTTCTTTAGGCATCTAAGGTAATCTTTTTACCTTTATTTATATTTTGTATAATTTTTACACTTTCTTTGTTTGATACTATTTGTATCATTTCTCTACACATTGTTTTGTTTGTTATTTTATCTCTGCCAGGTTTAAGTTAAACACTGCATATTACAGTGCAGTTGTTTTAATATTTACTAAATGTACAAAAAATATAAGTGCAAAAAAAAACAAAACAAAAAAAACAGAAAACATTTTAGTTGTAAAAATACATAAGGTGTACAAGGGAATGCTAGTGCTGCTAGGGTAGAAATTGTCGTACTCAAGTTGTAGCCATAAGTCAACAACTATATATATATATATATATATATATATAATGGTTGCCGCCTTATCAAGCATGAACCTTACAAGTTATAATTGCAATGCAAGAATAAATTGTGACTTATGGTATCAAGCAATACCTGTGCATGAAATTTTTAATTGGAGAAAGTTGTTACACTGGGTCAACCCCACTCTCTGAACAAAAACTGCATGCACCCAAAAAGGAGAACCAGTCATCATTGGATACTACCAAGCTGCAGGTACGATATAAGAGCTTTCCTTCTAATTGGCAAAATGGTCCAACACCCCTAGTAGGCTTACTGCACACCTAAACACCAACCCAGATATTTTTACATCTCCACACTAGTGCTTGATCACATTAAAGAATTCATCCACTCTTTGACAGGGTTGTCAGGGTACCAGATATACTGTAACCATAGCAGCAGCAGTAGTGTGTCTAAGGCAAGATAGTCTGATGGAGCCCATTCTTCTTCAGGGTTGTTTTGAATTTACAGTTTTCCTTCTCTTAGACTGCTTTCTACCTCAAAGCAAGGGAACCCAGTCAGTCCTGTTATCCAACCCATAGCTGGAGTAAGAGGGATTTATGCCTTTACCATGAGCATTAAACTAAAGTGAACAAAGCAGAACAGTGCGGGAATTGAACTTGGCATGCTGAATTTAATTTCTGCACCTCCATATATATAATACATGCATGTGTGCTTCCTTGCTTTTATGCATCAAAATTTTATCTTAAGGGATGAAATCTGGCAAATTATGAATCCTTGTCCTGTGTATTTATAGTATTTCTTATATATAATCTCTATTAAAAAAGAAAAATAAACAGTTTCATGATTGTTATTTGAATTTCAGTCGATTTCATTCATTTACACAAAAAATACCCTTGAGAAAAGTATGAATTCATCTCTTCTCCCACCAGCTATGGGTTGAATAGCAGGACAGACTGGGATCTTTAGCCTTGGTTGGCAACCAATCTACCGCAGAAAGAAATGGCAAGCTACTGTGGGAAAAAATCTGCCTTGTCAGTCATGTAGCAAAAGATTGTTCAAGTGTGTATTGCATATGGCACATAACTGACTAATTCTTAATTTATAAAACAAAAAATGTTCCAAAAGGAAACATTGAGTGGGAAAAAATGAATTTGGTAAAAAGTTAGAAAAAAAAAAAAAAAATCTTTGGATTAATCATTAATTTGTATTTTTTAAATTATTATCAGTTCAGAGTGTGGGAGGGGGATAGTTCAACAGTTAACAACACTGAGAATGGAATCAGAAAACCAATTTCAATGTTCCATTAATGCCATTAGGAAAGGATGTACAAATCCATTTCTTCCCCTCTAACTATTGATAAATAGTAGAGAAATTGAAGGTCCTTAGCCCTGTAAGAGTTCATCTTTGGTGTCACAACTAGCACTGCTATGAAAAATTTGCTTACTATGAAAACTGCAATTGCATCACTTTGTTATGGAAAATGCAGCCTTAAATTTGTACAAAGAATCAGCAGGAATAAACAATCAGTTCAAATGCACTGATTTTGTACTTAATAAATTAAATGTGGTAGCAATTTATTCTTTGCTTCATTTATTCTTTCTACTAGAATGTTGGCCACGACAGTATTTTAATGTTGAAAATATATGCTTGACACTGTGGGTAACAGCAGATTTTGTCATTTTTGATCATCCATACTTCAGTTGTCCTCTGTGACATTTGCAAAATTAAGTAGGCTTTCATTACATATAGATAACTGAAGTTAAAAATATAGTGTCTTGTATATTAGAAAACAATAAGAACTGGTGCATATATATATATATATATATATATATATATATATATATATATATATATATATATATATATATGATTAATGCGAGTAAAAGTTTGTCACTTAGATGATTGATGTTATCTTCAGCATTCAGAGTCCAGTGTTTTGTAGGCAGACCTGTCCGCCCGCTCTTGAGGGAGTATCAGCAATTTACTTCTTATATTTTTTCGATGTTTCCCTTTTAGGCATGTTTAACACTGGTGTAAGTTTTCTACTGTATTCTCTGTGTTTGTGCGTGTGCAGGCATATGCCAGTCTCTGTGAATGTGCATTCATTTGCGTGAGCCCATCTACATGGAAGTGTGTACATGTAAAGAGCCGTGATCATTTTGCCCCTTCCTTCGTTTTTTGTTTTTTTTAAGTTAACACTTGTTCATTTAGCCTTCTTTCTCTTTTCTGCCGTTGCTGATTTTGTCTGGGTTTGTTCTGACTCTATACATGTGACTAATTTTTAATTATGGGCATTCTAGTTGCACTTCATTTTTTACATAAATAATTGATATTAATGCTTAAATGATAAATTATTTATATATATATATATATATATATATATATACATACACAGACAGACAGACAGACAGACACATACATACATACATATTTATATCTTCACTGGGCTATTATTTCAGCACACAGAGAATACAGAAGAAAATGTATTTAAATGTGCATAAAAGGAAAAATTAAAAGCAGTAAATGTCTGCCTATGAAACACTGAAGTCAGAATGCTGAAGGTTAACATCAATCAGCTAAGTGACAAACTTTTACTCCCATTAATCTTATTAATGCTCTATCTTTGATATCGAGCACATTATTGCAAAGATAGCTTGCCTTAAATGTCTTTTTTCTCTCAATACCCCATTGACTGACAGCATTTTTGGCTTCATACTATCTTTGACACTGTTATTATATATATATATATATATATATATATATAAAAGCAAGCAGATGCCAAAGTTTCCATAATACTCCATTAATATAATTTAATAAATTGATCATTTATATACTTTTATAGAAACATAATTTGTTTTGTATGTTATAGAAAACATACACCACAAGGATACATTTCATCTCCACACCTACACAGAAGAATTTGTTAGTGGATTTTGGGCTTGGTGCCAAAAAGTGAAGATAATTCACAAATTCATGACTGAAGGAAAATATTAACATAACAAATTCAGTCCGATAAAGTACTAAATGATGTAACACATCACATAAAACCTTTTTTCCACTTTGTCATACATTTTCCCTCCAATATTGTTCTTGATATATAAAAATTTATATATCATCTTGTGTGTGTGTGTGGGTGTGTGTGTATATATATGAGTACCATCCTCCCTTATCACCATCGGTGAGACTGAGCTGAAAGCAGTTCACTAGTACACTTACCTTGAGTGTACCATCACATCATATGCCACGATCGACAGGGAAGTAGACAACAGATTGCCCAAGGCAAACAGTGCTTTTGGCAGACTTTACAAAAGAGTCTGGAACAGCAAGCATCTGAAGAATGGCTCTAAGATCAGCATTTATAGAGCTGTTGTACTCACCACCCTGCTGTACAGCTCTGAGTTGTGGGTAACTTACCACCACCAACTATGACTCCTTGAGTGCTTCCATCAGCACTGTCTCTGTACCATCCTCAACATTCACTGGAGTGACTACATCACAAACGTTGAGGTCTTCAAACAGGCAGAAATCACCAGCATTGCAGCCATGTTGCTGAAGTCACATCTACGCAAGGCAGGACAAGTCTCCAGAATGGGGACCATTGCCTGCCCTGTACGGTGTACTCTCCCCTGGCCACTGTGACAGAGGAGCACCAAAGACGTGTTATAAGGACTCCCTCAAGTAGTCCCTCGGTTCCTGTTACATTGACCCTGCCAATGGTCGACATTTGCTGCAGACTTTCAAGCCTGGTGCTGCACTGTCCACCAGGCCATCTCCACATTTGAGGATTCTTGCAGGGCCAACCTGAAGGTGAAACGCTATGGGAGGAAGGACTGAGAAGCCTCAGCAGCTATACCAGATCAAAACCTTTAATTGCAGTTGCCGTGGCCAGACCACTTCATAAATCTTTGTTTGCGAAGCTATATATAAATATATATATATGCGTGTATAAATAAACTGAAAAAAAGAGTCACAATCTTTAACCTTTTTTTTTTTTACCTAAAATTTATTTAAACATGTTTCTTACTCAATCTGTATGATATACTTTAAAAAATTAAGAGGAAAGGAAATTGTTAACAGCTAAAAATTAACATTGCTGATAGAACAGGGATATGTAGAATGGTTTCATTTTATAAACAGACCAATATTTCTGTGGTTACCTGTTTTAATGCTTTTTTTCCTGTTTTAATTTTGAAACTTAACAGATATTAGGGTGTCATATTATTTTTCACTCTAGATAAGAGACAATCTAAGACCATATATTTTATATCAGATTTTATTACACAAGTTAATATTTTCACAATAAAATTAGTACTAACCAAACAATGTGGTACAATTTTCAGAATATATTCATCCATATGATAAATATACCATGCAAATTTCAGCTTACAGTATCTGTTTTTACTAGAAATATTTCAGTCAGTTAAGTGACATACATGACATGTCCGAGCGATCATGTCTCTTTCAATTCATGACTGATTAGGCAGAGGTTTTTCCGCTGTAGGTTGCCGTTTCATTATGCGGTAGATTGGTTGCCAACAAAGGATATAGAACCCAGTCTGTCCTGCTAGTCAACCTAAAGCTGGGGAGGGGAGAAAAGATGGATTCATACATTTCCCAAGGATATTTGCATGCAAGTGAATACAATGAACCTGGCTGGAATTTGAACACGGCTCTCCAATTTCTCATTCCAAGCCAATATCCATTACACCACAACATGCATCCATATTTACAATAACTTATTTGGTGGTGTAAGATTTTAATATGCAATTCAAAGGACGTTCACCATATTGTTAATAGATAAATATAGTATAGCTATTGATATTTATTAATTTCAGCTATTTAAAATTTGTCATGGTTCATAAGAACGTCAAAATAGAACAAGATATCATTGTAAAGTTACTGATTTATAGTAACGTTTTTGTAAATTGCAAAAGGAAAGTTAAACAGAGATCATGGAGCAATCAAAAAAAAGTAAATGAAAACATTGGTAAGATAAGAACAAGAAAAAATGGTTTCAATAATGTCACAAAAAAATCTGATAGGAATTAAAAGGAGTGATAAGCAAGAAAATATCTGAAGAAACTGTTGTGAATATAAACAAAGATACAGAATATTAAGGACAGGGGTTAGACACATGAAAGCAACCAAACTAGCACCTTCAGCAAACATCACCAAGAGAAGTGTATAAGTTAAGCAAAGAGGTATTTGCAAAAAACAGAGGAATGAAAAAGAAAAATGGATTGACCAGAATATTATGGTAAAAAAGAAAAAGGATAAGTGCAACAATTGAAACAACTCTTGGAATAATACACAGTATTTTCTGGAAATCATTTATTTTTGAGGCGTGACAACAGGATTTCTAGAATACTAGCAAGCCACCCTCTTTTAATAGTTTTTAAAAGCTATAGTGTAAATACTTTAACATAAAATTAGTCATTTAAGCCAGTAGTTTTCAAATGAAACCAGATCAATAGATTTAAATATAATTATGTGATTTACAATGAAGAGGAAAATAACTGTAGGAAATGGAGTGAAATTGAATTGAAAAGCATTAAGAGAATGGGCATTAGGCAGTATAGAGAGATTTTAACAGTTATTGGTACAGAGAGAATGAAATCAGCTAACTGAGATCGAACTAGGATTATTTACATTCACTTCACACTAATGCCCTGGAGAAAAGCATGAATCCACTTTTCCCTTCAACTATCTGATATTGGTGGGCAAGCAGTCTAGGAAAAGACAATGGATTCCAAACTAAGAGAGGAACCCCTAATGTAAACACTATCTCCTTTCTGGTAACTCCTGGTTGTGAGGTTTCATTTTTCACCATAGTGGGTAATGACCATTTAACTTAAAAAAAAATATTTTAATTAAAAAAAAAAAAAAAAAAAAAGAACAACAACAACAACAACAACAGATAACTGGACATCACCATCATGTTGAAACACTGGTTCCTGTACAATCACCAAAGTTAAGCAATGCTGAGCCTGGTTAGTACCTAGATGGGTGACAGCTTGGGAATACCAGTTGTTGTAAGCTTGGATGTGCAGGTGGTATAATGAATAATAGCTCAGAATTGTTAACCAGAGGGCTAAGTTTCAATTCCTATTGGGTTCGTTATATTCACTTACATGCAAATATTCTTGGAGAAGGTATGAATTCACATCTTCTTTCCCCCAGCTATTGTTGTTAACTTGTATCCCTAAACCTATATTATATAAAAATAAAATTCTTACAACCTAAAAATATTTTCTGTCTTTAAATAACCTACAAATGATTGATAAGCCATAAAAAGTGAATCAATCAATCAAGAAAAAATATAACCTCATAAAAACGAGTACATGTCTTTATTAATACAGGTATGCAGATTACAGCCTGTCTGGCTCAAATTATTTTGTTAATGGTTTTGTTATGTTATTTCTTGAAGAAAATTCCTCTTTAAGATGAAAGGACGGAAGAGAATATGTCATTGTTTGTTTGTCTGAACATTCAGGCTGAACTGTTTAAATTGGAAATTAAAAGACTTGCATATTTTCTAGGACTTTGGAATCAAAAACTTAAGTTTCATATGAGGATTAAAATATTTTCACTTTTGTAAATCGTGTAAGCTAATTATTTGTGGGACTATTTCCTGATAAAAGGATTTGGGAAATATTTGTATTACAATCAAAAGTCAAATGGCTCTCAGCAAAGACATTTTAGCTTTGATGGCCAATTTTTTTTTCTTAAGTTAATATAGGTTTCTTAGTTTATTATAGGTTGACTGAGGTTTTTTTTTAATAAGTTATTAACATGAAATACAATATTAGAAAGCGGAGTTTGACTTTCAGCTGAAGTGTTTCAGTGTTCATTTAACATGACCTTAGGAAGTGTACGAATTCATATCCTTTTAGTTATGTCCTCTCAGCAGACATCTTGACAAAAATTTCTCCTGATATGCCATGAAGTTAGATTAAAAAAATAATAGGTAATTTACTCTCCTATAATCACTACCCAGGCAGTTTAAAAAAAAAAAAAAAAAAAAAAAAAAAGAGAGAAGTAGTAGTAACTACATCTATTGTCAATTTTGATGGGAGGACAGGGATGGGTTCCTTTTCTTTATAGTCCAACAAGAGGCCAAATAAGCAGAAATATTTATGAGTAATTTATGTTGCCTCAATTTCCTAAGTGCAGAGGAACCTTGAAATTAAGTTTCAATATCCTGGTTTTTAGCTGAACTTGAATACTGGCCACAAACACTGATGGAAAGTAAATAAATATATCAGCAATGAAAGCAGGTCTGAAATATTTACTATACTTAGTGTGGAACAAGGTCATAATGGTCAGACACATAGTGCAGATAGAATGTACAAGCAATGACATGTGAAACAAGCAGGCTAACAATTTCTCTGTAACAAATGTCTTTCCATTGTTTCACATTCTTTAAGTTGTTTAATTACCTTATTTCATTCCTCTTCATGTCTGTGACTTCTTTAAAGTCCTCATGTTGTAGCAACAAAATTTTATAACTTACTCTGTGTTGTGTAATGACCATTATTCTATACATCTTTTACAATGGCTGAACAAAACAGTTTTTAGATAAAATTCTCAGCTGCTTTGTCAACAATATATAACTAGATAGGCTCTTTAATAAGTTAAATATTTTAGATTGAAACAGTAAATTTAGATTACATTGACAAAAAGTTGTTTACAATTACACCTGTGTGTTACCTTGTAACACAATGGCTCCTTGCTTAAATTGGCT
Source organism: Acanthosepion lycidas (assembly GCA_963932145.1). Taxonomy (NCBI): domain Eukaryota; kingdom Metazoa; phylum Mollusca; class Cephalopoda; order Sepiida; family Sepiidae; genus Acanthosepion; species Acanthosepion lycidas. Next base: position 45,601,006 of record OZ010588.1, on the reverse strand, counting down.
TACAACACATGAAGTCAGGTGAACTTTGAAGGAGTTAATCTGGACCAGGTTTTATGAATGTAGAGAGTGAACTCTAGAAATGAGAGTTTCAAAGTAACCACTCACTGACCAATGGGAATGGAGTAACTGAATAAATGAAAACTTTGAGGATCAAGTGCCACACCCAGAATTTAGGAAGCTCCAGTCATAGGCTTATATAAGCCAAGTGTCAGTTCTGGTGTAATCCATTGGCAAGACACAGCCATCTGTTGACATGTAGAGACAGTTGCAATGAAAGATCAATAAAGGGACAATCAGTTCTCACTGGTTGAAAAAAAAGATTCTGGTCTGTTGTGAGAGGAGACAAGTAACAGATCTCCAAAGTGTCACCTACCTGCTCTCAGAGCATGTCAAGAGAATCCATGAATAAATAACCAATGTTGGAAACAGGATTTGCCTTTTCATTTTTCTGTGTCATTATTTCACTTTTGTTCAATTCTGAACATACATTGAGCCTTTCCCAGTTTTTGTGCAAACCAATACAAAGAAAAACTGAAATGCAGTGGATTTGTCCAGTTGGTGAAAGACTAAGCCCCACTCAAGTATGCTCACAACCCATAAAAAAGGAATGATAGATGCTATCTTTGCTCACTCTATGGCTAGTCACAGCCAAGTGGCTTTACAAGGAAAAGAGATCATTGTAACAAGAATTTAAGCTTGTTATGACATATCACAGTACATTTGTTAGTGTGATATCTTGAAAATCACAAAAAGCAAGTTCAATCCAAAAATTTTGCTTGGAACTAAAATTGTCTTGTCCAGTGGAGACCTTGATAATGTTTAACAAAGAAGAAAAAGAGATAGAAATCACGATAAAAAGTAGAGAGTGAAAGAATGTTTTAAAGTAGTGCTTCTAAAACAGGAAGCACTTTTTATTCAAATTTGAAATGCCATTCTTGGTTAAGCCAAAAATTTCAAAAGAATTAGTCTCGTAATTCTTGATCTCTTAACAGCATTTATTTAGAACAAGCATTTGTTTAGAGTTTTTAGACAGGTTTTGAGATAAAGAATATTATTTAGATACTCAACTTTGATAAGTGAATTTCTAAAATAATATACCAATGTTGTCTTTATAATTGAATGATTTTTTTTAAAAACATTCTTACTATTCCTCAACATGCATGGTATCCCCCAACCAACATTCATCTCTTTTCATCATCCTCTCAATCTGAACATATACATATTGTGATATGAATGCTTCCCGATAAATTTCAACATACAAAGATTTGATAACCATTTTTATAACACATTAAAAAATGAGAACAGATTGAAATTTTCAGGTACTGTTTATGTTTATCACATTGTGCATATATAAGTGCTGTGGTCTGTCTCAACTTAGCTAAACCTCTTATACCAGCTATATAAAACTACTTTTGTCTACTAAAATATTAAAAAAATATTTTTAAGTCTTATATAAACTTGAGATATCTGGCAGTCTAATGGTTTATCTAGATGCTATGAACTACCAATATTTATAGCACCTAAGTCCAAAATACTGAAATATTAAATAAATGTCATCGAATGGGTATTTTCAAATTTATTTACAATTCATTAACCTCATAAATAAATGTTTTGCTTAGGAATTTAACAATGATTAGTTTCTTTGAGATTGCAAGTTTTTCTTGTATTCATGTTAGATTTTTTAGAGTACAGTTTACTTATTTGTTGGTATTATTACAAGCTTTGTCAGTGGTTATCCTGCATTAATGGATTTCATATTGTCCTTTATTTACATATCACCCCCCTTTTCTACTATATACCGATTGAGTTCTTGAGCTTCGTTGGTCAGAGTTCGGTTAAGATAAGAATTTTTACCTAAATAATTGCATTGCATGTACTAGCGAACGGAAACACTACACATCTTTAAAAATAAATTCACTGGTGTAGTGAATAATTTTACGTAGAAAAGGTTAAAAAAAATCATGTTTCGATCATTCCAATTCGTATAAAAGAGCATGTGGATATTCATCAAGTTTTTACTGGTCGATTACAGTTTTACTTTTACATTTACTACACTTACATTCGACAATTTTTTTTTCTACCAACCCGTGAGCCACGAGAACAAACGATCGGTCAGGTGGATCTCTCAACTGCATATGCAACATTTTATGACGTCCAATAACTGATTGTTGTTTGTTTTACACTTATAAAAGGTGGAGTGAACTTATTCCTTTTTCTTCTTGAAGTAATCAAAAGAAACTGATAAAAAAAAAAAAAAGAAAAAAAAAAAAAAAAAAAAGAAAGAAAGTTAACTAATAAAAAAAAATACATTTTTGATCAAATGTGACAAAAAATATTCTCCTACTACAGATCTCCTGATGATAGGGGAAGAGATCCAAGCACTGCCCAGAAAATTAGTTGGACAAACTTAACTTGAACAAATAAATAAAAATCAATTTTCTACTTTTTTTTTTTTTTTTTTTTCAGGCTCAATTAAAAATCGAAGAAATAATCAGTCTCAGATCAGAAATTACCACAAAAACTTTCAATAACTAAAAAAGACAAAAAACAAGTTTTTAGAAGAATCATTTTTGACTTGGCAAAAAAAAAAAAAAAAAAAAAAAAAAAAGTTTAGTTAATTTACAAACAAGAACAAGATGATACAAAGCTAAAACAAGAAGTAACGTATAAACTAAAAAAAAAGTTACAAGTTGGCACGATCTTTGTCATTAACTATGTCACAAAAATCATTTAAGATTGTAATTTGTAAGGATTATTTAATTTTTATGTTAAGGATCAGTTTACGTACAGAGTAATAATGATATACAAAGGAAGCCTAAAGGATAGTTATTTTGAAGTACGGATGTTCGACTAAAACAAATTTTTAAGGCAAAGTCAAGTTACGATTTCTTGGTCAAGCAAGTGTCTTTTTCAGTTATTTCAAATTAATTTCTTACTTTTCACAATTGGAAATGTCATAAAAAAATAATTATTTTTTCTTTTCGTGTTACAATTTTAGATTTAAAAAATAAGGCCAAAATTTATTTAATTGACGAAAAATGATTTAAGAAACATGTTTTTGTGTAGTAATTAATGAAAAAATAATCTGATGAAAAATAAATTTTTAAACTAAACAAAGCTTTTTGATTCGGAAAAAGTACGAACTAAGAAAAGAAAGCAAAAGGTGGTACAAGATTTAAAAACAAATAAAGAAAAATATATCGTTTATTAAATAAATGTTATTCTTTCACTATTGAAAACATCGTTTATTGATGTTTAAAATAAAAGTAAATTAAATTCATTTTTTAATGAGAAAAAATAGGCAACAGTAGAGTTTTAGAAATTCAAACTAAAAACCGGAGAAAACTTTTACTTTTTCCAGGAAAGTTCAATATCAAATAATTTTAAAAAGTAAACCGTGAATGGCCCAACCCTTAAATACTTTCAACCAAAAATTAGAACAACTACCAAGTAACTTAAAACTACCATTAGTTTGTAAGTTATCCTAAATACAGGAATGATTAAAAACCTACGGTAGACATTACACTTACACATACCACACAGGCAAGCTAGGTAAAAAGACGAACATAAAAATACATTTCATCATCGTCGTCGTCGTCGTCAAAAGAATATATAACTTCCTTTTAACATTCTTACAGGTATTTTAGTTAGCCTACCTGCATTCCTAATAGTAGATCTATATTATCCGTAGTTCCATTAGAAAGAATATCGCTGGACATTTCTAAAACATCGGACTGTGATATTTTTACCCAGCTCGAGTTTAGAACTTCATATCCGTCTACCCTCGCCGGAAGCTTCTCTTGTGTCAATTGCAAGAGTCTGCGCTCGGACCCAGCAAGCGGGCTTCAACTATACATGTCCCAGTCTAAAAGTTGACCGGGTTTTATTAAAATTATATGAGATGTTTCTAAATTTGACTTAAAATTGAATATAAAATTTATTTTTAAAAGTGAGACCGTTAAGTGTGGGATCATTTTCGTAAATAAAATCATAATAAAATAATTTAAATCATCAGATGATAAAATAAAACTTGAAAGATGTGTAGTGTAGGGGACTTATAACCCTCAGTAAATAATTATACCCCACACCCCAACAATTACAAAAAAATATTCGTGTGTAAAATGAGTAACAGCAAGACGTGGAAACAACGAAACGAGTACTCTTTATGATAAAGACTTTATCTGATTATTGTGTGGTGTTGGAGACATGAGAAACACTAATACTGAGTAAAATTGTAAGTTTGAGGTCAAATGTAGATCAAATATGGATTGGAATCTGACAAAAGATAAAGAATAAGTAAAAAAATGTATACAGTTTTCTCGCATGTTTTTTTTTTTTTTTTTTTTTTTTTTTACAGATGTGTCTATTGACTGTCTAGATAATTTAATTGGAAAAATACAAGAAGGGATTTTCTTACCTCAAAGTTTTATTGAGTGCTAAGAAATAAACGTTACTATTATTGCCTGAAAAAGGAAAAGGAGCCAAAATTTTCGTTGACGTACGTCTTGACAGCCTGTCTGTGTTGACTGCTTGCCCAATAGTGAGAATGTTGTGTGATTGTGTGTCTAGAAGAGAAAAGTGGAGTCACTTCTCATTGGTTTAGAATAGTGATTTTTAACTGCTGTGCCACGGTGCACTACTGTGTCGTGTAATCCTCTTAGGTGTGCTTTGAAATATTGTCACAACATACATGTGTGTATGTGGAAGTAGTAATGATACTGCATTTAGTATTTTACTAAATAAGCTGCACAAATAGTTGAATAGAAATATTGAAATAAAGTAAGTTTAAATTTGTGTGTGTATTTTTTTTAAATGTATGGTTTTATTTCATAACATTTAAATGTATACTCTTTAAAAATTTTGCTAAGAGTTCCATGATATTTTTATTTGCTTCTAATTGTGCCATTGTTTAAAAAGGTTGAGAAACACTGGTTTAGAATGAGTGAATTAATGATAATTATCATTGTTATAATTATTTTACTATAACTATTTTGACACTATAATTAATTTTTATTTCTTTTTTATACACATAACATAATGACAGTATGATTAATTTTTTATTTATGTATTTCTTTATAGACATGACAGATGAAAAAACATTCTGAAAAAGGGGCTTGTAAACAATATCTGATTTGCTAAATTATATTGCAACTAAAGAATTTTTGCTATTAAGTGTGTGTAAAAGTTTCCAGCACCATTTTATAAAAAAATTATTAGTTATTAGTATGGAATAATTAAAAATAATAATTAATTAAAAAGCGTGAATAAATAAATATTAAATAGCCTAATTTTGTCTTATACACTTACTTTTGGGAGAAGTTTATTAAAAGAAAGCCTGATGGTTTGTTAAGATTTTTTCATTTGTGTGTAAAGTTGTTTGTTTAGAAGGACTGCCACAAATGACTATCATAGCAGACTGTTGGTAATGTATTTTTTTCATATTTGAAAAAAATATATGCACCTTGTATTTTTTGTTCAATCAAAGGAGGTAGTTTCCACCCTAATAAATTTAAAGTTGAAGCTTGTTTGATCCACCCTCAAGGGTATACAAGAACATGGGTCAGCAGACAATGGGCAGAAGGGAATGATATGTCCCTCAGAAGTGACATATATGAATGAGGCTGGCTGGCGGGAGGTAGAAGAAGTGTGTGATATATCACATGGAAGGGACAAGGCTGGCTGGCTATGGAAGGGTTTCAGAGTTCCTCGCATGGAAGTTGCCGGCAAAGTGAAGGGCAGAAAGGTTTTGAGATTCTTAAAAACTACACCAATGAAAAAGAAGAACAAAGAGAACCTTTTGGCCAACCAAAAAAGAAAACTTTAAAAACAAAAAAATTTCACAAAGATTGTTAAAGACCCCAGTGAACCATGTGGGACTGAAGTAGAAAGAAAACCCCAAGAAATTGAAAAATAATATTAAATCTCCCAGAGAATCTTGTGAAAATACATGTAGTTTTTTTTGTTTATCTATTAGGTTGGGACATCTTTTTTTCTAAGAGTAACTTCTTAATTTTTTTAATAGTTTTTGTATCACCTTCTTAAAGTTTTTTCTGTCATGATTTGAAAAAAAATTATATTGTAAATCTATTTTAAACCAATTATTTCTATAATTTTGTTATGTTATCTTGCATTATTCATAATAAGACACATGAAATTTTTCTGCAAACCCTTTTTGTAAAATTTTTAATTTGTTATATTGTTTTATATCTATATAATAAATTTTTGTACCTTTCAAATTTCACATTGTAGTTTTTGAGTCTCGTTTGTAACTGTATGCTCCCTGTTTTTTAAATTCAGGATAAGAGAGTGAATGTTCTCTCTTCTCTCACTCTCTTTCAAGAAAAATTCTTTTAATTTTGTTTGAAAACTAGAGACTGAGTACACAGTAGAAAACAATTATTTTATAAAAAAAAAATGCTAGAAGCTTTTGCATTAACCTAATATATAGTGATGTGTCAATATTAATCAACTCCCATCATTGAATTTTCTGAAAATAATATGAATCAACATGGAAATATAAAAAAGTGCCACATATTAATTATGTTTACTAATTGAATATTGGACAATCTTTAAACTTCATGCCTGCAAAAAAACAGTATGTTAAAAGGACGAGTTTTCCCTTGACACTGTTATTATTTTAACTTTCACTCCTCAGCAATCTTTATTGTTTTAAAAAGTGATGATTAGAATTTTAATAAAGCCTACACATATGAAGTAAATTTATACATTTTCTTGAAAATTGATAAGAAAAATAATGAACACTATTTATTTATTAGATTGTTTATTTATGCTATTTATTTATTAAAATAATTTGTAATTGTAAATAATAAGGATTTCCTTATAGTTTTTTTTTTTTTTTTTTAAGCTTAGCGCCCCGAGCAAGGCATGAAGCCACTAGGATGCAGGGGGGGTGCAGAAGATTTGTAGCAAGAGCAGATAGGAGTGATAGAAGAAAGGATGAAGGGAAGGATAGTGTGTAGATCAAGGTAACTGGAGATGTCAATTGACATTACATTTGAATAGTTGGAGATTATAGCTATCAGGGAAACAGTAATTGGGAAGGGTGTTCCACAGGCGAGATGTGCGAGGTATGAAGCTATTGGAGTAGAAGAGACGGCTACATTTTAAAGTTTCTACAGTATAAGGGTGAGAGCGGGATGCCAGCCTCGTAAGGTGCTTGTATTCATGGAGACTGGGGACCAGGGAAAGCAGCTCATCGGAGCAATTGCCATGAAAGTATTTGTAGAAGAGACAGAGAGAGGCGACGGCGCGTCTGTGAGATAGTGGCTGCAGGCGAGATGCCAGATCAGGGCCAATCATATTACATATCTGTCTCTGGATCTTGTCAAGAACTCCGAGGTAAACAGAAGGTGCCCCAGACCATATATGGCAGCAATACTCCATGCAAGGGCGAATGGTTGTTTTGTATATTTGAAGTATCGATTCAGGGGAGAAAAATTTCCTGGCGCGGCACAGAGAGCCAACTTTCCTCGCGGTGGACGATGCAATTGACTCAATGTATTTGTTCCATCTCAGGTCAGCAGTCAATGTGAGACTGAGCAGACGCAGGGAGTCGCTCTCAAGAAGTTGACTATCAGATATTCTAATGGGGGGGCAGGTAATGATCTCTATGGTGGTTGATGGAGAGTAGTTTAGTTTTTGAGGCGTTAAATTTGACCATCCAATTGTTGCCCCAGTTAACAACCAATTGGAGGTCCATTTCAAGACGTGCGGCCAGGTTAGTTTTGACCGCGACACTAGATTTGTTTTTGAGGCAGGAGTAAATGTCGTCCGCGTAGATGCCAACTTGGGAACCTATGGCGTCAGGAAGGTCGTTGATGAAAATAAGGAAAAGTGTGGGGCCAAGGATGGAGCCTTGTGGAACACCTGCGTTCGTGGGATAGGAACTGGAGGAGAAACCGTTGAGAACGACCTTCAATTCTCAGTCTGACAGGAATGATTGTATTAAATCAAACAGTCGACCAGTAATACCATAACCCTGGAGCTTACGAAGAAGGCCAGCATGCCAAACCCTATCAAACGCTTTGGAGATGTCTAGGTCCACGGCACAAGCCTCAACGTTATTTTGAAGTGCTTGATAGACGGTTTCAGTGAGTTGGTTCACATATTTTAATAGTTTAGTAAATGTTTATAAATTTATGAATAAAAAATTGCTTTTGTATTTATTTCTTTATAAATTGGTAAATGATACATATTGCATTGCATTAATTTTAAGTTTTTAGAATGCTGAACTAGTCTTTCGAGCAGGAGTAGAGGTTTATCTCTTGTTTTCTGTTCAGGACTGGGTTTTTTGTTCTTTCTAAATTTTTTTAATTTTCTTTCACTCCCAGTAGCCCCTTGCATCCTAGTGGCATTATTGTCTTGCTTGGGTAAATTGATTAAAAAAATATAAGGTAAAATTATTCTTGTAAATAAACACTGTAATAAATAGTGTTTAATATTTTTGTTGTAAATTCTCAAGGACAAAAAATGTAGAAATTCACTTTTACTATATGTTTAGGTTTTATTACAATTCTAATCATTGCTTTTTAAAAGAATAAATATTGCCAACGAATGATAGTAGTTAAAATAATAGCATTGTCATGGGAAAAACCGTCCTTTTGACACACCATTTATTTCTTTTGTGAGCACAAAGGTTAAATATTGTCTAATATTGATTATTTATAAGTGTTATACTCCAAATCTCTTTCTGATTCACTTTACATATATTGGCTGGATGTGAACGCTCAGAAAATAAAATAGTCATCTTCTGTACTGAGGCTCCAAGCATCACATCCAGCCCACAAAACAGATCCCTGCAAAAATCTAAAATACAATAAAAAATCCAAATCTCTTTCTGATTCACTTTACATATCAGATGGATGTGAACACTCAGAAAATAAAACCCTAAATAAAAAAGTCATCTTTTGTGCAGAGAATCCGAGCATAACATCCAGCCCACAAAACAAATCCCTGCAAAAATCTAAAATACAATAAAAAAACCAATCACAAACGTTGTTGCCAAAGAAAAAAGATGAGTCTAGGAGCCACCAGGTTTGCTTAAAAGAAAGCCCCTCATAAATGACTGACAAAGAATGCTACCAACAGGCCAGCTGTTGACACCAGCAAGCTCTTGATGTCATCACCATGATTTCAATCAACTGACCCAACACACATATCTGCTCAGGACCTACCCTCCTCCAAACACCCACACTATGCCCACAGAGACATTCCACTTACACCCTTTGTATCGATAAAGTAAGATTCAAAGCTGCAGTCAACATTGCCACCATGTTTTTGATCAACTAACTCGACACACATATCCACTAGAGGCCTACCCTCCTCCAAACATCCGCACCATACCACTCAAACCCTATGTATCAGCAAAGTCAGGTTTGTGGTTTCCCTAACACACTCCAGGCCTCTCTCATCTTCACCACTGTGACCTCAGTCAATCCAATGTAACAGCAACCAGATTCATGGCTTTATCACAATCCAGGCCTCTCTCATTATCACCATGACTTCGATCAACTAACCCATCAAATGCACCAACTCCACACCTTACCAACTCTACCCACATTCAAAACAGCCAGCACCTGTTAAACTACAGCTATAAAAATAGCATGCCTTGCTGACCAAGAGTAGTTTGGATTAATACCTTGATGACATCACGTCAATTCAATCCTCATGACTTCTGTCCTATCCACTCACCTCACCAGTATCAATTTGAACTGAAGATAGACAGATCAACTCCACCAATGACACCCCATTTGTGGGACCAACAGTGTATACTGTGTGAATTCATACTGGTGAATCCACACCTGATAAGTTCTTTTCACACAACTATATATACTGGCATTGAGTGTTATGTATATATTCTAAAAATTGGTCAATACATGCTTGTTGAAAATTACTCATTCAGGAGTATCATATATTTAGTAGTGAGAAGCTGAAAGTTCATTCAGAGTATAACAGAAGGTAGTAGTCAAGATAAACATGTGGAGAAAATTAAAGAATTGAAGTTCCAACAGGGTACAGCATATATCATGTAACATTAATGTAACATTAATGTAAATGTATTTTGTTTGTTGTTAATTTGCATTTTTTCCCTAGCTCTCATTACCCTGTTCCTAGTTCTCTGTTCCAGAGAAAAAAAGGTATTTTTGGATGGTATTACAAAAGTGAGTGTACAGAGCTGGATGAAATGAAGTTTTGTTTTTGTCATATGAGCTGTGGATATTGAAATGAACACTTCTGTTTGAGTTAAAAAAAAATTAGGATTCTAACAGAATAAGACATTATAAACATTATCAATAAATGGTTTCTGACTTGGATCTTATGAACTGATTTCCATGAGAGAAGTCACATGTAAGTAAATGTCACACACATCTGAATTGTGAGTTAACTCAGATATAGCGACTTTGAAGGTAAAAGGGGATGACTACTATAATGGTTAGGGTGATGGTTATCTTATGACAATATTGTTAACTACCATATATCTATATGGCACTGTGTAAGGGCTGAAAGAAAATCCACAGAATTAATATAAACAAGATAAATATTTATATAGAACAACATATATACAGAAGGATAGCGAGATAAGACTGCCGTTCAAGAGTTAAAAAAGATCCCTGTGCATATGAAGAGTCTTGGAGAATGTATATATATATATAAGTATGTATCACATTATGAAATGGACAAAGTCCAACAATTATTTTTAGACATTTTTTTATGTTTATACATATATAAAAAAAAAAGAATGTATAAACATAAAAAAATGTCCTAAAATAATTGTCAGACTTTGTCCATTTCATAATGTGTGACATCATTTGTTTACATTTGATATGCCATGAGCAGATATGAATGTACGTGAGAGATTCATAGAAGATCAAAGTTCAAATACAGTAAATTTGACCTTGCTAACTGAACGCTCCTCTGTGGCCAAATCGGTTAAAGGCATGTCAAGCTAAATGACGGTTCTGTATAGGATACAGGTTCGAATCCTGTTGGAGTACAAATATTTTCTGTGAAAATCTCTCGGACATTCAGGCCAGTAAATGTTGTTTAATACTGTTTATTATAAACAGAGCATTTACTTAAATATTTGTATCTATAAAAGAAAAAGAATGTATAAACATAAAAAAATGTCTTAAAATAAGTATGTATGTATTCAGTTGTAGTAGTCAACTGTGTAAATGGTAGAAGGAGGTAAGTATATATACGTGTCTATGTGAGACTGTGTGTGCTGCATGTAAGTGTCGTATTTTGGCTCTAGGTATATTACAATGACTGCAGCATTAAAGAATTGATAAAATTAATTTGTCACTTCTGATTTGTTTTGATTGTCTGTCTCTTTATGCTAGTGAAACAAAGAGATCCATTTTGAAACTGCTGCCTGGCTTCAGAATGGTCCATGAGCCATGAACTTATATCCTGGTTGATAACAGATCTTGACTCCGAGTGGTTTGATAGATTATGATGTTTATATCCTTGTCAGAATGATGCTGATTAGTTGGTCAGACTATGTTGTCATATGTTTGTTGAGATTGTTTCTGATTGGTTATGGAGGTATGGCCTCATGACCTAACGATTCTGAATTTTTATTTATTTTTTTAAAATGGTGAAATTTTGATCTACTTGTTATTATTTTTTTTTTTTTTTTATCACTCCACTGCATTTTGTTTTGAGGTAGGTGTTTCTGACAAAAAGAATGGGCTGGTGAAAGGCAGCAGGGAAAAAATCTGGAATCTCATTTTTATAGCAAATAGTAGAATCCCAAGGTCAACTTTATGAGGAAATTGATTGTTTTTTGTTTTTTTTTGATTGTCCAATATGATGAAGCATTGGTTTTACTAAAGAATAGCACATTTACCACTGCTTTATATCAATGCTCTTTTAAAGTTGTTTACTATAATGGTTAGGGTGATGGTTATCACCTGTTAAACTACAGCTATAAAAATAGCATGCCTTGCTGACCAAGAGTAGTTTGGATTAATACCTTGATGACATCACATCAATTCAATCCTCATGACTTCTGTCCTATCCACTCACCAGTTAAGTAAGGTTTCTAAACAACTGTCATGCTGAATTATTTTTGAATTTCATTAAAAGTACCTTGAATGTTCAGTTAGTATAATGGTTAGTGGCTCTGGATGAGAAAACAGTGAGCTAAGTTCAAATTCCAGTCAAGTTTGTTACATTCATTTGCACACCAATACTCTTGGAAATTCATCTCTTTTACCTCCAGTTATGAGTTAAATAGTAAGGTAGACTGGTCTCTCTAGCTGTAGTTGGCAACCGCCATGAGTGAAGGACAACTATGAATTCAAAACTCAACAATCTGAAGCTGTAAAAAGATAGTTAGACATAGGATGCAGGTACTATGTCTATAAAGCAAAAACATGATAGATTTTAACATCAACTGATAATCTCTTGATACCAACAGACACTGAGCTCAAGGAAGATGTCAGGTGTCACCTAAAATACTTATGGGAATTTCAGAAAATTATCTACTTTTTTCATATTTAATATTAACTATATTTCTATATTTCTGCGATGAGGTATTGTAATTATTTACATTATTTACATTGTTTGGACTGCTGTCCTCAAGGACACATGTCCCAGTGGATAAAACTGTTTGATCCAGTTGCTTGACCCAAAGAGTTGTGAGTTCAATACCTGGCTACTGCAGTGGTGAACAAAAACTTGGAGAGTTGAGTTTAAGGGAGATAACTGAGACATCCAGAAGAGGCATGGCACATGGAACTAGGACAATCTACCCAGGTGAACGAAATAAAGGGTTCAGTTTGAAATTCCAATCACCTGAAATGGTCGAAACATCATAAATATGGAAATAAAGATGAGGACAACAGTCCAAACAATATAAATAATATAAATTAATATTAACTTGTTTGGCAACTGTAAGATGATCAAATTTCAAATTTAAATTGTTTGCACTTCATTATACAAGAACCTAAACATATAATAAAAAGTGAAAATTATCCCAGTTTAAATGGAAATTATGGTAAGTTCTATGATCAAGGGTATCATTTTGATGGGCTTTTATGGAATTTATATCAAAGATATAAATTATTTTGTTTTGATAACATTGTCATACAGCTTGGCTGTTATACAGAAGCTAAGATAAATTAAAGACATAAAAAAAATATTGAAAAACTCAATAAAAGTTATATTTTCAATTTATAGATCCTTACAAACCTCAGTTTATAATGATGAATTCAAGAATTTAAAAATTATAAACATTCCAGTCATAATTAAGTGCTATTAAACAAAATTATATATTTATTTAAATAATAATCTGTGGTATGAATTATTTGTAAAATTATTTTTTTATAAATTTGCTTAAATATTATCAAGTTTTGGAATGCATCTAGTATTTGATTATTTCTTAAAATTTTTAAATCAAAAGTTACTTGAATCATAATCATCAGAATTATGAAGGAATATTATTCTTGATAAGATTTTGAATTTAAAAAATGTAAGCCACTATTCTTGAGCCATAGAAGGATCAAGCTCTGGTAGTTAGGGCTAGGTTAAATAGAATGTATTCTGAGGCGTCGAATATGGCCGCTGAACTGCGTGCAGAGGAAAATCGGAACGCGGCTGGGCGACATATAGCGTGCGTCACATTGCCGGATAAGCAGACCGTGACTACAAATGCGGGCATATGCAAGGCTTTTCGTGATTACTTTCAGGATCTTTTCACCAGGGAGCCCGGTCTGAGCTCTGCTCAGTTCAACGCCTATTTAGCCGACTTTCCCTGCCTCCAGGCAGCTGAGTCGGAAATCTGGGAAGCGCTGAAGCAGGTTGGCCTGGATAAATCTCTGGGACTGGATGGTCTTCCCTACGAAATTTACTTGAGGCAGTCGCCCATTTTTGTTCCTTTGCTGGAACTGATTTTCAACCACTGGATGAAGCAGGGGTCTATACCTCATCGCTTCACCAGGGGTGTGATCAAGTTGCTGCATAAGGACAAGAACGGTGGGGATGGGTTAGGGAACTTTCACCTTTTAACCATGTTAAACACCGAATTAAAGATTTTGGCGAAGATCTTAGCCAATTGTTTGCAGCTTGTCCTGTCTAGTCTGATTGGCCCCGAACAGACTTGTGCTGTGAAGGGTAGGACTATTCAGGATACCCTTCATATGGTACGCTTGATCTTAGAAAAAGTCGACAGTGAAGCCGCGCTGATCAATTTAGATCAGTCCAAGGCCTTCGATAGGGTTGACCATCGGTTTCTGGAGGCTGTCCTTTTGGCGGCCGGTTTCGGAGCCGACTTTCACTCCTGGATCCGACATTTGTATGCGACCCCCAGTGCGCTGGTAGAAGTGAATGGGGTAAGATCGAAACCTTTCGTATTTTCACGCTCCATTCGTCAAGGTTGTCCGCTCTTGCCTTTGCTTTATGTTCTTGCGTTGGAGCCATTCCTTCGCAAGTTAAAGGTGAATCTGATCCTGCGTGGAATTGCCCTGTCTGGGGCTACCACCTCAGCCAGGTATTCTGCCTATGCTGATGACATTTCGGTTCTTGTGTCGAGCAGAACTGAGATTGACGAAGTCGGCAAAGAGATCAGTGGGTATGAGATGGTGACAGGGGCCAAGATCAACCGCGATAAGTCTGTTGGCTTGAGGTTGGGTGCGTGGAAGGGAGTTTCTCTTCCGGGACCTTTCCTCTGGACGGATGGGCCGATCTAGATACTTGGTGTCTGGTTCGGTCCTGATCTCCAGTTGGAAATGAATTGGTCGGAGGTACAAGGGAAGGCCGAGATCGCAGTTAAACTGTGGTCTCGGAGGGGCCTTTCCCTGAAGGGAAGGGCGGAAGTATGTGTTTCACACATATATCCGATTCTCCTGTACCGACTCTCTGTACTTCCACTCCCATATGCCAGACTAGTTTTATTAGTATGGGTCTTGTTCTCTTTCTTGTGGAGATACAGGGCCCCTATGGTATGTCGCGAGATCTGTTGCCTTCATCTCTCTGAGGGCAGTCTGGGTATGCCTAGCATTGAGATTAGTCAACATATGCTTCGAATTACCTTTCTAGACCGAATGTGTCGCGGATCAGATGAGGTGGGTGCCTTCTGGAAAGAAGACGTCTGTAAACATTTCCCATCCCTGAGAAGTGTGCGCTCATGCGAGGAGGAGGCCGGCCGTAGACCCCAAGCCAAGTGCTCCTTCTACAGCGAATCTCGTGCTCTGAAGCTCGTCTTTCAGGCTTTGGATGGCCTCTCCAATGCCCAGGCGTTGTCTCACAAGGCATTGTATCAAGTGTTAGTTAGGGGGGCCGTTCAAGATGATCTAATTGGCGAGCTCGGTCTTACGAAGCAGGAGGCTCTCTCGATATGGCCTTCGGCGCCCGGGTTGAAATGCCTCAATAACGTTGAGGCATCACTTACCTGGCTGGTGATTCGTGAAGCCCTCTGGGTCGGCAAGAGACTTTGTTCAGCAGGCTTGGAAAAATATCCAAACTGTCATCGCTGTACGGGGGAAGTCGAGACCATTGGTCATGCCCTCTTTCAGTGCAGGGTGGTAGTGCCATTGTGCAAGTTTGTTGAAGGCCTCATGGTTCGCATGCTGCAGGGAAAGTTTTTTGTCCTTGAAGCCAGTTCTGTTTGTAGCAATGTGGTGTCACAGATGACGAAGGCTGAACACTATGTGTTCTGTTGCTTACTAGGGGTTATGAGAGTCGTGATTTGGACGATGTGTCAGAAGGAATTCTATGAGGGCAAGAAGTTCACTTCTTCCCAACTGATCTTGTTCCTTAAGCATCAGCTTAAAGTCAAGATTAAGACGGAAAGGTAGCGGCTCACCTCCTCAGAATTTGGCAAAAGGTGGGTGAATCTTGCGCGTATGTGCCGAGTAAAAGGGGCTGACCTTGAGTGGCATTTTGATGCCAGTTAGGCATAAGGATATTGTTTTCCTGGGTTGAACATGGGCAACCCATCCTGAGATTAGGCTAGATTAGGTTTTTGTATTTGATGTTTTAGTTTTTCTTTTTTCGGTAAACTTAGCTAGGGTATGTTTGCACATTGGCCCCTTTTATTTCTGTCCCCTTTTTTTTTTTTTCCTTTAGTTTAACTCCCCATCCCCTCCCTCGTTTAGGTGGTCAATGATGTCAGTTCTCCGGTGGATGCAGGGCACCTTTCATTTCGCATGTGTGTATTTCGTATTTGTTGTTGTGTATGAATGTGTGTGTGCCTGTGTGAATGCTTTGGAGGTATGAATGTGTCTTTTATTTAACATAGTCCCGCATCGATTTCGTCCGGTTAACTGATATTTCTGCCACAGGTAAAGTTTGTGGGGTTTTTATTACTAACTCCTTTTTGTTTAGTTTCTTGTAAATATTTTATATGTCATAATTGTATATACTCAGTGGGGATCTTTTAAAAAATTGTTTTTATGCCCCTCCCCCCACAGACAATATTTGTACATAAGGGATTATTTAGGATTTTCATTGAGACAAAGAGGTATTTTGGTGGATGTAGTAAGAAAGGTATGGATAAATGTGTTGTTTTGGTGATAGGAATATTGTTTTAGTATGATAGGGTCAGTGGTTGTGCCTAGCTAAATTTTTATATTAAGACAAGTGATGACCGTCCTTTTCCCCAGCCCCCTTTTTGGCCTTGTGCCACATTTGTTGTATTCACAGCAATAAATATTACTATTCTTAAGCCATTGATAAATTTTTGAACTGGAGAGTTGACAGGGGAGACAATTCAGTTGCAGCCCGTTTTAACATGGCGGCCGAAACTGGTGATGGACGCGTTCAGAAAATGGAAGTAGATTATTCATCCACTGTAGACGAAAAGCTACCAAAATGTGAAAAACTTGCAAAGGTAAAGGCGTGAAGTTTTAATTCACTCTGTTTTATGACTTTGTGGATCCTTAGAAGTTACAAAATAAAACCTTGGATTTGTAGTCCTTAGTAAATAATGGTTTTACTGAAATGCTTTGTCATTCCACTGGTTATACTTCGCCGATTCACCGGCAGATAATTTGCTTTTATCGTCTGTTAAAAAGAATGGGATTTAATTTTGCGTATATTTATTAAGTTGGCCGTTAAGGACTTATTAGTGCGTTAATATTCGATCCCGGCCACGAGTATTGGAAAATTCGGTTTTCCCAGGAAAATAAAACTTCAGTATTTAAAAAGGATAACTTTCCTTAAGTTACGAGAAAGACGAAAAAAATTAGATATTTATTTCAGTTTTTGAAAAAAAAGAAATTTATTTTCCGTTTAAATGCAATGAAATACACTAAATTTTTAATTACTGAAAAACTAAATTTTAAAGTGATACTAAATTTTTTACATAGAATAAATTCGATTCAACAAACTCATCTGTTCATAATGTGTTGTACGTAAACATTGATTTTTTTTTTCATATTCAGTTAATCTTCTTAACGATCCTATCAAAATAATAAAAACATGTTATTTTAAGAATATAACAGCATAAACCTTTCAATATGATGAATAAGATCACTTTTTCTCATAACTTTTTGTGTTAAATCTGTTTTAGCGGAGTTTTAAAATAGGAACTGCGACCAGAATTAACCATTTCTAATTTTATACATCATTGAAGTGGCAAAGTTAAAAAAAAAAAAAAAACTAGTGGGACTAGGTATGGTCATTAAATCAAAAGCATTGAAATATTCATTTTTTTTTTTTTTTTTAATGAATAACTTTATGATCGTTGTTCCTATCTCAGTTTTACGTTTGCGAGTAAAAAAGCATTCAAAATCTAATCAATGAATCTGAACTAAAGAAAATAAAATTACTGACGCTAGTTTTTCGCACCTGTACTATTTTAATTTAAACAATAGGATATGATCAACAAGGGAAAACATAGAAATTATAAATATTTCTAACCCCACAACCCTATTTGAATTAAAATAATTCAGTTTTAAACCACTTTAAATTTAAGTTTGATAATTTAACTCTTGTTGGGGTACAAGTACTAAAAAAAAAAAAATTAAACTAACACCAAATTGTTTATACAAAAAACTGTTGAAACCAAGAAGGGCGTGTGTGAATGATCAGTACTACATTCTTCTAACAACATAATCTGTACATAAAGTAATTATTTTGGGAATTCTTAATTCAGATTAGATTACTTAGGCTCTAGGTACCACTAAAAATGGATGCTTTTTTTCCTCGAAAGTGAAGCATAAACAATTTTTTAAATATACCAAAAATCAGAATTATCCAATTTAAGTGAAATTTTCAGAACTTATTCAGTATGAATGGATTTTATACAGAATGGGTTATTTTATTAGAAAACCTTGTGTAGACCTATTGGTGGTGGGAGTGAAAGGTCAGTGAAGATATTTCAGTAAATAAATTTTGCAAAATCTGAAGATTTGTCCTGAAACCTTACAAAAATAATACAATTATAAAATTCAAAAAAAAGTTTTTTGTTGAGAGTTGGTGTGTTCATAATTTAATAAACGCTTTTTCTATTTTTTTTTTTTCTCTTTTAGATTAGACAGGAAAAAATTTGCAATAAATATTTATTTTTAAAAAAATATTACTTGTAATTTTTAGTGCGATTTTTGAAATTTTTCAGAGTGCTGGTGACAAAAGAGATCATTTTTATTAAGTTGTCTGAAGAATTGAAAAATGTAAAATTTGATGCTATTTTTCACATCAGAAATATTTTTAAAAGAATTTTATTTATTATTTTCACAGTTGTTAGGTTACTTTTTTGTATAGAAGATTGAATAGGGAATAATACAACAATTTTAAATTACCTCCCTATTGTATTGGTTATATAAGGTTAAAAATAATTAATTATATGATGTCTGGAGGTATCTAGAATATTTTATGACATTAAAAGAAAACAAAGTGAAAGCAATCAATAAACAGTATCAATTTTCCTTAGCTTCTTTTTTTATTTTTAGCAGCACTTTTTTTAATAAATCTTAAGATAATTGTGCCAAATTTCTGCTATGAAAATTTGGTTTGCCAATCAACACATTATCTTTGCTGTCCAACCAATGTTAAGATTGATGTTCTACCTAACCCATCATATCTGTTCTGTAATTTATCATTTTAAATGTCTGTGCAATGCTGACTATATAGGTAGAACAGGTCAAAGTTTAGGAGCAAGGAATAATCATCAATATTTGGAAAGGCAGTTTGAGCAATATGCATTAAATCTGCGTCTGATATAGGATGTGCCAACTCCTATAACCAAGACATGTTCTCGATACTAAAGAAACCTCACTGATTTTCACCTTAATGTTTTAAAGTCAGTTTATATTAAGTCCTTCCAATCATCTCTCTGTTAGCAGAAGTCACTGTTAGATTTTAGGTTTAAGTATAATTGGCTTTTGATGTTTATATATTTATGTAACACCTTGTCTCTGGTGTTAATTTTAGTTCTAGTTAAGTTAGTTTTTTTCTTTTTTGTTCATTTATTTGCTTTTCAATATTACCACTTTAAGGTAATGTAAACCTTTTTATTGTTTTTTAATATACCTATTTTAATTGCAATTTTTAAACTACTTTTTTGAATTATTTATTTTTCTTGCAGTATAAAGTAAATGTACTCATAACATAATTTGCAAAAAGAAAGTTTTTTTTTTTTTTTTTTACAAAAATAATTCTAAGTTTGCAACATAGATCCAGTGTTAATATTTGTGTTACTTTATTTCTGAATTTTGTATAAAATGTTTGTAAGTTAATAACCTTTATTTGTATTAATTTAAACTCTGCTCTTGTCCTTTTTTTCTTTTTCAGCAAGGAAACCTTGTTGAAGCTATTGATATGCTGCTCAGCCTTGAGAAACAGACGAGAACTGTGAGTGTGCTTTTATTCATTTCACTGGTTCATTAAAAATAGTTTAAAATATTTGCATAAGACTATAATTATTAAAATTAGTTTTTTGTTCCTCTTTTATATTTTGTAATTTAACTGATTTTCTTGTTGATTTTTATACATTTTCTCACTGCTTGCTCATGTCCGAAATTTTTACATGAGTTTATGAAGATGCTTGCTTTTTATTAGATTTTAAGAATAATTACATTTTTACTGTTGGTGCATATCTGTGGCAAATTCACTAAATTTCTAAATAACTTACTTTTTACAAGTCCTTTTAAAATTGTTTTATAACTAATTCTACATTATTTACATGTGGACTATTGTCCACATCTTTGTTGTTGTTATCACAACGTTTTGGCCGTTGTGCCCTCAAGCTTTCATCAGGTATTTGTTAATTCTGGTAACCTTCAGGGAAATTAAAACTGAATGCTTTATTTAATCTATGAGAGTTAACGTCAATTCTCACCATCCATATAGTGTAAAGAAAGGTATCATCCAATGCCTATAACATCATACAAAAATCATAAGTGGTGACCCAGACACATACCAACAGGAAATGATCAGCATCAAACATAATCTTCACAATAATAACTACCCTACAAATATAATATAGGCACCTGCAAACAAAAACAGAAAGTTCAAGAAGGATGACTGGAAAATTGTCACAGTCTGTCTACCTTGCATCAAGTGTTTATTGGAAAAGATTCAGATCTATGGTCCATACATCAAGAAGACAATATTCAAAGCAACTTGACCCTGCAGTGAAATCTCTGAGTCGAGCTTAACAAAGAGGAGAACATGACCAAGAATTATGTGTATTCCATTCCTTACAGTTATGGCAAAGAATATAAAAAAGTAAATTTTGGAAAACAGTAATTAGGGGTAAGACAATTAAATTGGGTATGGCTGGTCATATATGGAGGGAAAGGAATAGTCATCAACTCCTATGGAATTAAGTAATAAATACTAATCAGAAGAACACTGAAGAGTCAGACCTCTGAAAGAATCAGCACATATGGTAGGCTATAAAGACCTTAGAAATCCTACCTTACAAATAAATACAATATGAGAACTGTTAATAGGTATCCCAAACTATTTTTTTCTTCAATATATCTAAAAGCTTTTCATGTAAGCATATAGAGCTTGACAAAACATAAAAAATGGTATCAAATTTATCTTGCTCACTCAATTAGCAACTGAGTTATGACCAGTCAAATTTTGTTGAATTTTTCATCTTGAGTGCAATTGGGCCAGAAGCCCATTTTAACAGTGTACATGTGAAAATACAGGCTTCAAACAAGTGAAAAATCATAAATGCAATGTGATTAAGTCATAAAAAATATAATACTAATGGAATTAATAATTATTAGATAAGACCAGTCTAAAGAGGAGGGGGACATCACATTCTATCCTTAAAAAAAAAAAATGAAAAAATAACACAGGAAGGCAAATTTGACCGTTCATATAAATTTCAATTCTACAGTTAAGTCATTGAAACTTCTTAATATGTTTCATGTTATGTTGGAGATTAAGATAAATGTTTTTCATAGGAGTACATCAGTAAAACAACTCTTATTTCACCATGTAAGTACAGGCAGAAGCAAAATTTGATAATAGGGCAAAAAAGTGTAAAAAATATAACTTCTTGAACATGCTGTAAAAAGTATCTGGTGGAGGTACATGCCTGAAACTTTATTAATTTTGGGATGAGGAATTCAACAAAACTGTTATTTTGTCTATAATATTAAAACTTTTTCTCATAAATATATTTGATTTTTTTTGAAAACTTTATACAATTTTTGACTTTTCCAAAAAAGACTGACAACATCAAAACTTTGAAATTTGTTATACAAAAGGAATCAGTAGTCAATTTTTCAAACAAATGCTTATTGTAAAACTTAATTTTTAAATTAAAAAAACAAAACAAAATTGAAATGAGCAAAACTACATTAATTGGAACTTATGAAAAAGACTTTCTGGGCAGTTTGAACGGCTCTACTGCACTTTCTTTCCTAATGGTGATTTGCAATCTGAATTTATTTATAGGCTTCTATAACCAATATTTCTGAAACGTTCCAGATTTTACCATCACTTGAAACTGGCATTACACCGAAGTCCTATCTTAAGACAAAAGTTGACTCGACCTGTGCAATTTCACCCACCAAAGGCCATCAGAAATAATTGTTTCTACCCTTAGTTGAAGCTAGAAACTTTAATTGCACTGGTTGACTTGAAGAAACTGGAATCATAGTATATGGCAAGCCTTGTCTCATATCTGAAAATCATTTGATATGGTTCTTCTTCGTTACAGCTCCCAGAGTTAATCGCTGAGTCTTCAAGTTCTTGTGATGTCATTTCAATGACAGTGATTTCATCAGCTACAAAAAAGTATCATGAAAAGAATCTAAAAAGGCTTTCAGCTTATCTTCTTTAGTGGTTAAAATTTTCTTGGCTGTGTTAAATGTTTGTTGAACTTGCTTCAGCAATCTTGACTGTTCCATCCTTATATTAGGATAGGTTGCAGAACCATGTAAAAACATACAATTCTTGTATCAGAAAAGAAATAGGGATAAAAAGAAGAGTGCTCCTTAACAAAGATTTTTCCATGGACAAATATGAATGTGTAAAATGTAATTATTACTTCTAGTTTATTTTTAATGTCTATTTACTTACACAATAAGTAATTTACTTTATACAATTTTAGAATAAACATAAATATAATAAAAAGATTTAAAATCTCCTAGAAACTGTGAAATATCCATTGATGACACAACTCTGAAAAGCTCCAGTGCTTTTAAATCTGATGTTGGTCAGGACATCTGGCAAATTCAAATTTCAGAAACACTTCCTTTTATATTTGCTTGCACTTAAAGTTGGTTGGACATAGTGATATGAAGCCAACTGAATATTAACGATGGAACATTGCTCTATAAAAAGGTGTAATTTTTTAATTTTTTTTTTTAATTTTATTTTTTATTTATTTATTTATTTTTTTTTTTTAAGTGAATTCCTCTGAATTTTTTTAACTTAGAAATTTTATTTTAAGCCCACCAAATTGACAAGCATTCTCTTTTCTTTAAATGGGACTATTTTGATATGCATAGGAACACACAACTCAGAGTGCAGCAAACTTCAAAACATAAACATAAAATCCTCTGATTTTAAAATGCGGGAAAAGAAAACGCCGTCACTGAAATGTGACCTCATTTAAAGATACCTGAAATAAAAACTAATTTTCACACAACAAAAAGAATTGTATATTTATAAAGAGATAACATTAGATTTTCTTTACATACTAATTTTATCAAAATAGCTTTAAAAATAATCAAGATATTGCCAGTTGAACTTAGAGGAAATTTCACAATTTTGACCCATTTTTGCACCATAAACTAGGCCAGTTTGGGATACCTACTGTTAATAAAAAATAGAAATGACAGCTTCAGCAGCAGCCACAATAGAAAAGAGAAGCTTCAGTGACTGCAGTCAAACATGAGAAACAGCAACAGCACTCTTCAGCAGCCAAGTTAGGTTTAAGACTCCAAGTTCTCCAATCAGGATTGTCCCAGTGGATTAAAACATTAGTTTGTGAATTTGGTGACATGGTAATTGTGAGCTCAATCCCTGGTCCAGGCAGTGTGTACTTGTATAAACAAGCAATAATACAAGTAGTACTAAATAAGAACTAGTTGAGATATCCCTAGTCAGCCAAACAATCTACTCTTGTACATTAATAAAGGATTCAGTTTCAAATTCCATGAAGATTACCTGGCTCAACAAGTAATTGATGAAGGCCGGAGGGTACAACAGTTGAAATGTTGTGATAAAAACAACAAAGATGAGAACAATAGTCTGCATGTAAATAATGATAGCTTCTCATCCCCCCAATTTTTTTTTCTTTTTTAACTTGCTATTTGCATTGTTTGTTTACTATTTTATAATAATACTTAAGTGACATTTTTTGGACATATTGACACTGTTCATCATTGCTTATGTAACTGCTATCCAGCTTGAGTATGAAAATAGTTTTACTTTCAAGCTTCAACTCCTTCATACCTAGAATTTATTTTGTAGTTTTCAGGTCAATGCTCCATCACCAAATCCTACATACAAAGCAAAAGCTACTTTTTTCCAAAATGATGAGATTTTAATGAGAATTCTAAATTTGCTCTTTTTATTCAATTAATATTCTTTGGTGGTATTTATTTTACAGGGTGCTGACACTCACTCAACTAGCAGAATTTTAGTTGCAATCATCAAAATGTGCTTTGAGGCCAATAACTGGGAACTTCTTAATGAACATATTGTTTTATTGACAAAGAAACGAGGACAGATCAAGCAGGTAAGCAGTTTGAAGCAAAATATTTCTTATTAAAGTAACAAAAACAGTTCTGACATTTTGGGGTCACTTAATAAGGAAAGAAGTCTTGGAGAATTTAATACTCACAGGGCATATTAAAAGCAAGAAAACCACTTTGAGCAAATGGATGGAGGAACAACAACTATCACAAAGACAAAGCAAGGTCATAAAATAGTATTGTTGAAAGCATCAAAAGACAAAGCTGTGGAGAAACATGATCACTCATGTCCTTTCTAATCAGCCTCTTGGAATTCTTGTATAACATCAGTTGTTTCATTCTCAAAAGTCTGTCAGGTTGTGTTATTAAAATATCAACTAGCTTAAAATAGGGGCAAACTCTTATTACTCTCTTTTCGAAAATGGCATAATAACATCTTAACTTGGTTTCTTTATTTAAAGATGAAAGATTTTGTTAATGAATAAAAAAAATATATTGTGTTTAAAGTTTTAGAAATAAAAAGAAAAATGTTAAAATTTGAACAAAATAAAAAGCAGCTTTGAAAACATTGTTTGAAATTTTATAATGATGTATTATATGCCCAATTTTTTTTTTTAAATTGGCATCCTCCTCATTGTTTTGGTTATCCTTTTGATGTCACATCCAACATTCTTGAGATTGAACTCACAACCTTTCTTCTTTTATCATTTTTTGCTAATCTAATTAAGATAGTTCATAGATTCAAATGTTACAGAGAACTATGAAGCCATTAAGTGGAGTGGCAAAAATTTGCAAGAGAAAAAAAAAGATTCAGCTTAATCTCTATAACCTATACATTCTGATCAAAATACTGTTCCATTTGAAAGTCACTGGATGTGACATAGATCTTAGCAAAGGCAGCAAGTGTAGTGGCTAAGGTGTGACAAAAATGAAAATAGCAATTTGAATAATTGATGGAACAATTTTATTGAGGATTTTTTTACTTTGATATTTCACCTACAAACTGGGTATTTTGTCTGGTAGAATATTGAATTAAACTCTTGTGACAATCAAAGGAGGAAATTAACAAAGCAGCTGCCATTTAAAATCCATTTATTTCTTTGCAAACTGTGGAGCTAGATATTTTTACATTGATTTAATTTTAAACTTTTGCAAACATAATACAAATACCTGTATTAATTCATTGGGCAGTGTGTACCTAATTTCTTTTTCTTTCAATGGGTTAGGCACTTGAAAAACCATAAGTTATTGAATATGTCATTTGTTAAATATTATTTAAAGCCCCAAAGTTATGTGATCAATAAGAATATAAACAATTTTTTTTATTTTTCATTATCTCAGAGAATCTGTTCTTTAATGTATTGTATGTATTAGGCTTACAATAAATTAGACACAAGATAAAATTTTGATTATTCACAAATTTAATCTGCATGTCTTGTATCTTCATCTGAGAATAAAAAATAGTTAATTCTCTTCAAGGATAAATCTGTAGTCTGACATCATTTATTGTGAGGTACCTTTAAACTTAAGAGATTATTGTGCTTTATTTTCTTCTTCAGGCTGTCACCAAGATGATCCAGGAGGCTTGTTCTTATGTGGACAAAACTCCAAACCAAGAGATCAAATTGAAACTCATTGACACACTGAGAACTGTCACTGCTGGCAAAGTAAGTTTTGCATACTATCTCTCATTTTTATATTTCATTCTACAATTTTCATTGAAATTTTTTCCCACTTGATTGCATTTTTGTTGATGAAGAGCTTTTATTGTTACTCTTAAATCTTTTTAGTATTTTTTGAAAATAAATTTGATCATTAATTCCTAAATTCAGACTTTGAAAGCTTGAAAATTCAATTCTTTTTCAAAAAGGAAAAAAAATCCATTAAAAATTTAATTAAATAAAGCAGAATTGGTTTTGTCGGATTAATCATTAATGTTTCACAATATTTTCAGATTTATGTTGAAATTGAAAGAGCTCGGCTTACACGTATTTTGGCTAAAATCAAAGAGGATGAAGGCAACATCAATGAAGCTGCAAGTATTCTACAGGAACTCCAGGTGATCACTAAAATATTCAGTTATAAATTAATGCATGCAAATATTTGCAGAGAAGCAAGATTGCAAATAGAAAAGTATATAAATTTGTGATCATTATTAGATTTTTTTTTTTTTTTTTTTTTTTTTTTAGCAGTTAAAGTTATATTTCCATAATTAAAGCTTTTGGTTCTTTTTGATATTTTTTGTGAGTTTATAAGATATAAACAGAAATAAGCTTACAAATATTTAATATGGATATTATAAGAACATGAATGTTATTTTTGTATGTACATTTATATGGTTTAAACATCAATAAACATTATATATCCTAGGTCCAAAAGAAAAGTCAAGTTTATGAATAAATTGGTAAATTGTAAGTCCCTTATACTTAAGAGAGATATTGGCCCCTTTTAAGATGATTCTGCTCATATGCATTGGATATGATTTCATTATGAAAGTCAATAGTGTCCTGATAAAATTGCTATTAACTGACTGATATCGGTAAAGTTTCCAGGATATACTTAAATTTATATGAACAATATATTATGTGAGTTTGCACTTATAATATCCATGCTTATTGAAAATATTGATAATTTTTTGGGATTTAACTTTATTATACTAAGTGCAACATAAATTTTTGTTTATGAACAGATCCAAAAGATAAAAGGCCATAGTAACACAATATGCTATATTCTTCAATAAATTATTATTATTCTATTACATATTTAGACTTTGACATTCTATAACTTTAATCATTATTTTGATCATGGATTTTTGTCAGTTGTTGTAGGGTTTTAACTTTAGCATTATTTGCATCAGTTTTTATTGCTTTCCAGAGATTTTCTTTGCTCGAATGTTGTTTTTTATTCTCATATACATCTCTTTTAATGATGAACCACAAGTTTTCAATTAATATCTGGAGAGGATGGAGACCCATTTCATTAATTTGTTTTTGAAACCTTTTTTTGGTAAGATGGGCAATCATCAGCATTGCAAAATGTAAAGAAGCATTGTCTTGATGAATATACTCTTGAGTTTAAAGCTTTTTTCCAAGAACTTAAGATAATTTTCTGCATTTATCATGAGCCATAAACTTTGAAGGGGGTCTATAGTTTTACTACTGACAATACTAGTCAAAAATATTATTCCCTGTTGTCTTCCAAGCCATATTGATTGATTATTTCTGTGAGGGTCCCAAATTTTTTTATCTTGTTATTAGTTTCACCCAATGTCAACAGCCATCACTAAAAAAATACTATTGAAAAATCAGTTTTCATGTACTTTACGCAACTTACACACTTCTCTTTGTGATGTTTTTAAAGGTGATACTTTGGTTGCTTGCATGGCTTTAACTACTGTTTTTAATATTCTACATGTTTTTGCAACACCTTCAAATATTTTCTTGCTGAATACCTTTTTTAACTCTTATCAGATTTTTTGCGACAATTTTAAAGCCCCCCCCCCCGCCATGTTTTCAATTTCTTTTTTTTTTGTTGCTCAATGATCTCTCTTCAACTTTTCCTATTTTCCAATATGTTCTAATCATTCAATAACTTTACAATATCTTGTTTTCTTTTGAGGTTATATATTCCTTACCACTCAGTAATCTTTATTTATAATGAACACACTGGTTGCTTAATAAAATCTTACAAATAAATTATTACCAAATAAAGTATTGTAACTATTTCTAATAAAAACAGATATAAAAAGCTGAAATTCACATTATACAGTCATTATATAAACAGCATCAGTTAATACATATTTTATTGCAAAAACATTTGACTTTTATTATATTTTGTATTTATTTTATTTTATTACCCTTGCTAGGTTGAAACTTTTGGCTCAATGGACAAAAAAGAAAAGGTAGAATTCATTCTGGAGCAGATGAGGCTCTGCCTGGCCAAGAAAGATTATATCCGCACCCAGATTATTAGCAAAAAGATCAGTACCAAATTTTTTGATGAAGCAGACACTACGGTATGTCCAACAAACGATTCAAGGAGCAAAAAATAAAACTTTTAGCTATCTTTGTAACCCTGCGAAAAAAAATATTTTGTACTTCTGATCTCCCATAGAAGCGACTGTAGATTGCTTTCAGCTTTCTATTGATATGAAAACAAGGATAATTGCATCTGTGTGTGTTTTATTTTTAAAGAAGTGCTATTATTGTGCCTAAAATTGTATTTAACACTTTCACTGGTGTGGAAATATTTGTCTTTCCAAAACTTACATTGCTTACTGTTGATTTATGTTTTGGAGACATTATGAAATGTTGGTCCCTATCATTTGTATTATAAACTAACTAATGCTTGATGCTATTTCCCACCCAATGTAGTCATACAGTGTAAAATACAACCTGTTTTGCAATGTCTTTTTATTATATTGTGTGTTAGGTTATTCAGCTTAATCTGTACAGCAGAGTATCCAATCAAAGCCAAAATGGTTTTTTCCATGAGAAATCTCCATTGGAATCTTTAGTATCATTTATTTCCAGTAAATGGCAACTTTCTATTTTTTCCCAAATTGGCCAGCACAGTCATGCAACAATGTAGCAGTGAAAGGGTTAGAATATTACAAAATGTTTTGTAACTGGCATTAATCCAAAAATGAAATGTTTGATACAAACTCTTTTAAAATTGAAAAGGAAGTTATTGCATGTAACACATTGAATGTTTATTCATTTTCTAGTTTTATTCTTCTGTAGTTCTTATTTCTATGTATTTAAGACATGTTTTTTTCTTTTGATAAAAATGGAGCTATAATGAAAAATTTCCTGGGATATTAAAAAATGATAAACTTCTAACATTTATAATACTGAGCTGAATAAAAGAAAATTATACCAGCAACAAGTTTAACATTTTTTCTTATGTACTAAGTTACTTACAGTTCACTTGTTTCATTGTTTTCACTGTTTTTGTTTTGTTTTTTATTTTGCAGGAACTTAAGCTTAAATATTATCAACTGATGATTGAATTGGATGAACATGAAGGCTCCTATTTGGCCATTTGCAAGCATTACCAGGCCATTTATAACACTCCAGCCATTCAAGAAGACAAAGACAAAATGGCTGATGTAAGTAAAATCCTTTCATTCATTTTAATTTTCTTCTTGATAAAAGTAAACGGAAAATTTTATCTGCTGTAAAGTAATATTTTTTTTTTTTTCAATGGAATTAACATGGAAATGATAGGATAAGGAACAAACAGGAAACATTTATAAATTTAATGTTTCACTTTTAATTAAACTTTATCAGAACGAATGAAATATGGAAGAGGAAAAAAAATTCTTGTATTTTTTTTAATTCTTGTTTGTTTTTTCATTGGTGAAGTAGACCTTGTGTGTATTTGTCTTATTTGGTAGCATTCATGTGTATAATTCTTGTTTGCGTATCATGATTGAAGTTGGTCTATATGAGATTTGGTCACTAATGTGTGTGCATCTAGTAGATATTTTTTCTGTCTAGTAATGTCTATATGTTGATTAGGGGGATGTTCTGTGTGGGAGTGAAAGAATTGAGGGTCTTTTTAAGTATGGATTTTATAAAAATTGGTGATATGATATTGTGTTTGGTGTATGTTTATTGATGGAAAAATATTTGCCAGGGTCCCTTCCAAGTATTTTCCACATAATAAATTGTTCTTTTATTATTAGGCTGGCATTTTTTTTAGATCGAAGTTATAATACTCTAATAAGAAAAGAATATAATTTATTACATAGTCAATAGCAATTTTAATAAATGGAAAACTGTTAAACATCTTTGGATGTTTTTTTTTTCCATGTGTGGAATGAATTACTATCTAAAAAATTGCTTATAAATATATATTTGTTTCGTAATATACAAAACAATTTTAATTTATATATACAATGGTGTCCCAAAATTCCTGAGATAGCAGCCTATAAAGGTAATTGTAGATGGTGCCATTGTACCTTGACATGGAAATGCCTTATAACAGTTATGCCTTGTGAGTTAGTGTGAACATTGTTTAAGCTGCTTATAGCAAGGCAGTATGAATTATCAGAGTAAAGAGTGTGATAGTGGATCCTATGCAGATGGGATATTCTATTTCTGATATTGTGCAAATAATTGACATACCTCAGTCTACAGTGTCACACACACACATATATATATATATATATATATATAAGGGGAATGAATACCTGATGATTGGACACTGCAGTGACTGAGAATGAATCCTTTATAATCATGACCAGAAAGTGACTGGTTAGAAATACCTGCAGTAACAGACAGTGTCATAGGATCAAATTGCATCCACATTTAATGAAAGTAGTACCAAATGCAGGTTAGTTCAGTGTTCCTTAGTTCCTATGGGATATAGGAGCACAAGACCCACAAAGATGACCCTGTTAATACCACAATGCTACCACTGTGCCTCACCTGGGCTTGTTACATTGCTAATCAGACCCTGGAGGATGGTGATGTCTACACTGCACGTCATCAATCCTCCAGGGTCATGATTCCGGTTGTTAATGCAGAACCCATGGACTATATTAACAATGTTGGATAATACTCTGTCATCAGTTGCCCTGATTTCCCAGAATTTGTTTGAGGAGCATTCAGGAGACTCCCAAAAATTAGTGTAGCTGCCATATTTGCCTGACAAAACTCCAATCGACCCTCCATGGGACTTGGTAGATGAAGAGGTTTATTCACACTCAAGATCCTATACCTTCAAATATTAAGGGGCTGTGGACAGCTATTGAGATAGCATGGCACCACATCTCTCCAGAAAGCTTTCATTTACTTGTGGAATTGATGCCAGGTCAAATTGTTGCATTTTGCTGAACCTGAGGAGGTCCTATATGATACTAGGCACATATCCCATGACTTTTGCCACATCAGTGTATATATTAGATATGTCTTATGGACACTGAATAAAAATGACAATCAACTAATTGGAATATTAATGTCACAAACAAAATAAACCATAGTGTGAATTTCTATGGTTGATACTTTATAAAAATGTTCCTATTTTACCAATTTTTTGGCCTTGGTTGTCACCTGTTGTTTCACTTGGATACTTCAAATTTAAGATTACTTTTCTTTATATTTAGTTTGGAGGACTAAATGTATAAAAAGTTACAAACTTGAAATAGGATTTAAATTGTGGTTTCAGGTAGTTTTTGGTGACACCCCCACCCCCTTCTTTTTAAACTTTAGGTTGTTACCAATTTGTATAACTATGATTTCCACAGCAGAGAAATTTTTCCACAAGATAGTCAGTTATCTGAGAAAGTGAAAACAGCTACACTTTAAAAATTCATTTCTTTCTTTTTTTTAAAAAAGAAAAAAAAAAACAAAAAAACATTGAGTAGCAGTTCTTTCATTATTTATTAATTTAAATGTGAACTTGCTTTGTCGGTAGAATTGAAACTTTATGGTTGGAGAAAGGTTATATAGCATTGAACTAACCTTGCAGTTAATATATTCATTATTTTATGAAAATATGATTTAGTTTAATGTTATTAATCTGTAGTGCTAATGTTAGACATCTTCCTGACCTTTTTGTTTCTTTACAGGCTCTCAAATGTGTAATTCTTTATTTGATTCTGGCTCCATATGACAATGAGCAATCAGATCTCTTACACAGAATTGGCCAAGAGAAAAATCTAAATGAAATTCCAAAATACAAGTAAGTTTGTGCGTTAATTTGTCTTTTCTTTATTTTTGTGAAAAATTTTTTTTTTTATAGAATTTTTTTATCATGAAATTTACTTTTCTTTCTTTAGAGATCTGCACAACTTGTTCACAACATCAGAGCTTATCTACTGGAAGCAGTTGTGTGCAGATTATGAGACAGAACTGAAGCAAGGTTCTAAGGATTGCCCAGCTACACATGTGTTCAGTTCTAAACACCCAGGATCTTCAAAAAGATGGCAGGATCTCAAAAACAGGGTTGTAGAACATGTAAGTCTTTATTTACTTGTTGCATTTTAAATCAAATAATTTCACAACAGAACTAAGATGCAGATATTCACCGATTCATAAAGAAGAGAACAGTTTTCTTTGTTATCCACATAAGCTGTGTTCAACTTTGTATTGTTGAACAACTTTTTTTTTTTTCACATTCAGTGTCCTCATGTGATGTAGAGATTTCGATCTTTTTAGATCAGCTGATCATTTGATATCTCCCAACTGAAATAAGATAGATTTATAATGTAAAAGCTGAATTTACATCCTGAACAAACTTCTCACATTTTTCTATAATGGTAATTTGTATATAAATTGCCAGTACAATACATCAAAATTATGGAAAGTAATGTTTTGAGTTTGTTCCTGTGTGATGTTTTTTTTGTTTTGTTTATCCTTTACAGAATATCCGTGTGATGGCCAAGTATTACACAAGAGTACGTATGTGTCGTATGGCTCAACTGTTAGATTTATCTGAAGATGTAAGTATTTTGGTATTTTTCTTACTCAATTTTCTAAACTACCAAAAAAACTAATCTGCGAACTTGAAAGGATCACTACGAAACTAAGCAATATGTTATGTCTAAATTATTTAACCAAACCTGTTTGTCTTTATTTAGGCATCATATTTTCATTCAATTTAAAAAGAAACAAACATATATATATATATATATATATATAAAATTGGTGCTTTTATATTCAATAATTTTGGTGTAAATTTCTTCCTTCATTAAGAAATCCTTTGATGAAAGTATATTTTAAGACTATAAGGTTAGGAATACAAAACTTTGTACTGGGTTGTACTTTTTCTTTTTTTTTCATTTTCAAACTCTGCTGTAAAAGATGCACTTTTATGAAATCTGGAATTACAATTGAAAAAAAAGCCCTAGGTTATAAATTTTGTTTCATACATTGTCAAAATTTAAAGAAATTGATTGAAATTTATTATTTGTGCAGGAAACTGAAGAGTTTCTCTCCAATTTGGTCGTGAATAAAACTGTTCAAGCCAAGATGGATCGCCTAGATGGTATCATCAATTTTCGTCAACACAAGGATCCGAACAGCATTTTGAATGATTGGTCACACAATATTAGCACTTTGATGCAATTAGTGAACAAAACCAACCATCTTATCACCAAGGAAGAAATGGTGCATAAATTGCATTGAATGGTCAGCAGGTTGCTTGTTGCTACAGTTCTTTTCTCTTGCCACCATTTTATTGGTGTCCATTTTAAGTTCTTTTCTCTGCAAATTACATCCCATCATCAGTCTGACAAGTTTCTCAGCCCCTCCAACTCCCTTTAGCCTATCAAAGTCAAAATTGTGGTTGGCAACTTCGCTGAGCATAATTGCAAACAATTGAATGACCAACTGAATTTATAATAAAAAATACATGTAAAGAAACTTGTTGACTTGTTTTCATGGAATTTTCACTTTGGCAAAGTAAACCAATTTCAGTTATCTAAGAAGGCCTCTATTTTTTTTCTTTATCTTTCTGCTCTCCAGCTGCTGAGTTAAGAACCTTGTTTAGTGTAAATATTTTCAGCTTTAAAAAAAAAAAAAAAAAAAAGTAGGAATAAATATCCATGTTTAAACTTGATCTTGCAATGGCTGTCAAAATAAATCTGGAAAAGAAATTTAGCAGACACAAATAGCAATTATATGACAACAGAATTTCATAAAGTTGTGAGATTAACACTTTAATATTTTTCTATGATCTTTGCAAGTAAAACATTCACTGAAAAATAATCCATTTCTGTCTGAATTTTTTGAATAAAGAATTATCTACTGATTTATTCAAACTTATAATTAGAAGACTTCAGCTGTTGTACACTAGTCTTCTTGAGGTGCTGGTTGTGTTCATGCTAAGGGATGTCAGATGTCTTGTTAATTTGTCTTTGTCCTTTTACTATTTTGAACTATTCTCATCTTGATTGATGCAGATGTTATAGACAGTGAAACATTGCATCTATAATAGCATTTATATCAACCAAGATAGGGAACAATAATTTGAAATAATAAAAGTATATTGATAATTGCTCATCTCAGAAATTTTTACTGACCCAGAGATTGAACTTACACTCTGCCTACTGTAATATCCACAAGGCCATTGTTTGAATAGGAAGATTGAGTAGTAAAACTTTGGAGCCTTAAACTTGATGTCTATTCTTTCCTGGTCAAAGACACCATTTTTTACTGTCCAATTCCATGAGATTATTAGAGCCTAAAATTTACACCGATCCTACTTCATTCTTCAATGTTATTCTCTGTTTATTCTGGTTTAATAACAAGTAGAATTGGCATCACAAGAATAAACTAAGATAAGATCTACCCTAGTTTATACAATGGAATGAGTAAAGGATTCAGACTGAAAGGCATGATGCTGAAAACATGACTAACAAACAAGATTAAGGCAGCAATTCAAAATCAATGTATAATTGAGAGTTAGGTTGAATAAGATAATTTAAAGAATCAGTTCATATGCAAGGCTCAAATTCCACCACCTGACTTCTCTGGGATTATGACCTAATGGATAAAAGCTATTGATTAAATATGCAGTTTATCTGTTACTGGTATTCTATTGTTAGTTCAGTGGAATGAATAGAAGTAGCATCATCACAAGGACAAATATTAACTAATACAAGACATATCCTAGCATGAACAGCAGAATGAGAAAATTGTATTCTAGTAGATTGAATAAAGGGTTCATTTAGAAAATCCAAGAACATTACTTGATATGACAGCCTGGAAAACTATCAAACAAAATTAGAAAAGCAGTTTAAATGTGTATAATTAATTCTTGTCAGATAGGTACAATTTTCATAGTGACATATTCCCTTAAAAAAAAAAATGAACATTTCAGCTTTATTCAGTGGATTTTATGGACATTAGTAAAATGTAAAAAAAGTGCAGGTAATATAAGAGATTACACTCATTTTTAATGTTTTCTTTCAGGAGAGAACAATGTTGGTTTTGAAATTTTTTGTATTTGAAGATTGTTTATTCATGCAAAATCTTATTTCAGCTTACTTGGCCATGTAAGAATATCTTTTGCAACTTATATTTCATTTTAAAATAAAAACTCAAACGAAAATAGTGTTAGATCAGTAACCAAGTAAAATATTAAGTAGAATAAAGTAAGTTTTATAAAACAAGTTTGTCTTTTTTTTAAGGTTACTGCTATGTTGCAAAAGTTAAACTTTCTTGAACAAAGAACTTAGACAAAGGTGCTTGATATTTTTGAGTTTGATCTTCAGTGAGTGCTCCACTCATACAAATTTGTGTCAAATAAACTGCATAAATGTTTACATGGATTGAATACAGTGGACACAGAAAGCATGTGTGATAAGTTAATCTCATTGGCTACTATTAAAACCTGACCCTATATTCATAAAGTATATATGCTTGAATAACAGTTAACTATTGGGGAAAAAAAAATGATAAAGACCTTGTATAAAATTGCTTGCTGATCTTGGTTTGGCACCTGACCCCCAAAACAAATATATACACTCACTCAACTTTAACATTGAACAAGTAGTGTCATATTTAGATCTAAGTGGGGGGGGGATGAGATTGGCACCGACTTCTCTTTCTCTGGCCTGTTTCCTGGACAACTGATATCTGACCTAGTCTGCCACGCCAATAGCAGTGTGAATCTGTGTGCTCCTTGATTTTCCTTGTTCCTTTCATCAGCTTAAGCGATCTTTTGCAAAATGATTGGGGCTGTTGCATTCATGGTAGATAATGCTGTTATGCAGGAGATATGACTGAATCCTTTCACAGCTGCTAGAACTAGTCCCTGTGTAGGATCATCATCCTTCATAATCACTCAAGCTGGGGCCTTCAAATGGTCTAAAAGAACACACATTCTAGAGAATGCATACAGAAGTTGCTTCATGTCCTGGTAGCCCAGCCACAAAAGCACATGCCAAACCATGCCCTGGTATCCACTCAAAGAGTACTGCCAGGTACACATCCTTTGTTTCACCTGGATGTAAATTCTGTGATATATACTGCTTGTATGCAGTAAAGGTGGTGAACAAGCCTTCCTTTATTCAGGTTGCTTGACATTATCCTCTTCATTCAACTGCATATATACAATAAAGGTTCCATCAATAAATTGAAAATGGAAAACTTCATTTTTCTTGATCTCCAAAAAGTTGAAAAACTGGCTCTACCTTTTCTACCCGCTCAACCATGGAAGCCAATCCGTCAAACTTGTCATTGGACATTTTGCCAAAATAGCTTGGCATTCAACCTTTATATCAACCAGTTCTTCTATATGAATCTACTCTTGCAGTGAACAAGTTAACAATAAAAATGTAGGTGACACTTTCACCAAGGAAACATCTCGCAGGGAATGTAGCTACTTCCAACACTGATTCTCCCAGCTCATGAAACTGCCAACAGACACCCAGTTGAAAACATTTCAAAACTGCTATCACAATTTTACCCTTTTTTTTTTTTCTTTGGCCAATATGTACACAATTCAGATTAGTTTGCTATTTGGAAAGATTACTAGGGGTTAGCTGATTATAAATGTTTCATGATATCCAAACTAATCTATTAAGTTGATAACTTGTGTTTTAGTTGAGCATTAAACAAATAGACTAAATATTCATCTTGCCAAATATCATGTAACTAGGATAATTAAAAAAAAAATATTTTGTTTTTGGCAAAGAAGTTCAAAGACTTCTAAGATAAAATCCACTTTTAAATCAAAATAGGTACAATTTATTTTTTATCTTTACCTAATAGTTAAAAAAATAAATGTGAAGAATATAAGTTATAAAATCTATACAGCTCAAACCTTCCAAATTTAAAAATCATACATAAAAATAATTTCTCGTGTGTTTCCCATTCAGGTCCCAAAACAGCTTAAATGTAAAGTTTAATCACAGCATATAAGTAGGCAATTCTCTGAATTTTGAATTTTACAGTTGAAAAAAATGCAGGTAATTTAAGGAAAGCTGATCACTTCAAGTTTTTTAAAATTTGATAAATGTTTTTATAACCTCAATTCATTAATACTTAACAACTAGTTTCTTCTGCTAATGGAATTTTTAAAAGGCGTAACATAATTGAACAACAAAAAATTGAAATCTGTGTAATAACCTGATGCAAATTTTTAAAAAAATGATTTTTTTTTTTTTTTTTTTAATAATAATATGTGGAGTTAGTTGTATTTTTGTTTTTATTTGGATCATGCACCATCCAACAATATATTTTGCAAGTACATACAGGAAAAGAGAATTTTCAGTTGATGCAGATTACTCCATCTCAGAATATTGGTTAACTAAATACTAATAATGAAAATCTATATTAAAACAAACTTATTCAAAAACAAACAAAAGAAAAAAACTTCCCTCTCTTTGCCATTTCCTGTTTTTCTTATTCTGGTTCATTTGCTTTCTTTATCCTGAGACTGGACCAATCAAGACTCAAGAACTTTTCTCATTTCCTTTTTCACACTGAAGAGAAATATTACATTAAAAGGGGAGGAAGAAAAAAAAAAAAGTGTTTTGCCTTTCACTGTTCTTGTTGTACATTGCAACATTGACTAGTTGAGTTTTGGATGAGTGTGAGGGAAAGAGAGAGAAAGAGAAGATAACATTGTCATACTATTGAACACAACCAGACAGAGAAGATTGGCTGATTTCAAAGGAAACTGGTTTCTTTTCTGCTCAGAATGGCCCTTGTGGATCCTAGCACCAGGCCAGAATAAGGGGAGGAAAAAAGAAAAATGGCATAAAAGAGTGGGGAAAAATAAATAAATTTTGTGTTTCTACTTGAAAAAAAGATCTTTTTTCATTTGTAATCATATAGGTTTGAATTGGAATTAGGTTTTTTCAATTCTTGTAGTTATCATGTTCAAGTCAGGCTGACAAAGGCAGCCAAGAAAAGGACAGAAAATTGTTAGGCTCTCTCTCTTTCTCTCCTCATTTCCACCCCCTCTAAATCTTTACTTTTTCTTTGTTTTTTGTTTTTTTTAAGATAAATATTTTGTAAATATTTTTCTTAATTTCAAAAAGAAAATCTTTCCTTAAGAGCATAAAACAAAATACATAACTCAGTTTGTTTGTACTTTTTTGACTTCTTTTTTTCTCTCTATTTGCTGCCATCAATGTGTGGTACAGACGTTTCAAAGTGGGACGTAGATAGTATTATTGGATACTTTTTCAAGAACAAAATTCAACGGGTTTAGTTAAAACGGAATATATGCAACATGGATGCACATTTTCTGCATATTGTCCATAATGCAATGCTTTTGGGCAATGTGCAGTCAGCGCAGTGGTGCAGAATGTCAAGTGGCAAGCCCCAGGCTCCAAAAACCATAACACCCTTCCTAATGGCAGGGTGATGGATTTGCTCATGGACAAGGGCATCATCCCTGAAGAACCAACTCAAGAAGAAAAATGTCAGTCTGTTTAAATATGTTATTTTTTTTTAATTTTTATTTTGGGAGGGGGATGTGTAGGTTTATTCTCATTT
The DNA here is from genome assembly GCA_963932145.1 of Acanthosepion lycidas. Lineage (NCBI taxonomy): Eukaryota > Metazoa > Mollusca > Cephalopoda > Sepiida > Sepiidae > Acanthosepion > Acanthosepion lycidas. The sequence goes on along the minus strand of OZ010588.1, from coordinate 45,562,413 downwards.
CCTTATGTGTGGTTTGTGGGGTGTTGAAGTTTGCTGTCTTCATTCCCATGATGCTGTAGTACGGAGAAAGAGAATGTGGTGCAGAAGGCTCATTGTTAAGACCCTGTTGACAGTCCCTGTGTTTCATAATATTGGTCTATAACGTTGCACACATAACCAGCCACGTCAACCTCCTCTTCTTCAAATCGATGAATGAACGGGTGATCCTGAATGACAGCAAAACCATAAACACCAATTAATCACAAGAGCAGTACATTAACAGTAAAGAATCAAATCAAAAAGGAAGAAAAGTGTGGGCTAATTTTTGCTTCAGTAAGATTATATCCTCAAAGTTACCTTATTTAGAAATACAGAGTGAGGTAAAAATACCTCTCACATAATGGCAAGACATTAGTTAGATGAAGATACCATTGCTACTAATGTCTTACCATTATGTGAAAGGTATTTCTTCCACACCCTGTAAAAGGCTTTTGACAACATTCTCATTTTCTCTCAATCAGAAAATAAATATTTCATTTAATTATACTTAAATATTAAATGTGATAATTAATACATTTTCAATTTAACAACATAATATTATCCTGTTAATTTTCCAAGGATCTTACCTTGTGAAATATTTCTAATAGATTCCAAACAGTCCATGTCATATAATTTCATTTTATAACTAAAATATTCTCGAGAAATTTGAAATTGTGTTGAATAGTTTAATATTAACAAGCATCTGTTTCATAAATTATGATTTGCCATGTTGAATAACATTAAACATACTTTCTGAGAATGCTTTATGTTTAATTTATTATAAGCATATCTCATGAAATACTAGTTTCATGTAGGTAATTTTAAAATATTACTTTATTTATTAATCAAAAGTTGTTGTTTTTCCAGATCTTTAAAAGATTACTATTAATTTTGAAAGTAAAAAACAATAAACAAACTTAAGTTATTTTTTAAATTTAACAATGGATAATTATTTTTAAGTGTAGACAAAAAGAATCCGTTTTCATAAATTAGGCTTACATTGTTTTTTAATTATTGAAGTGACTGAAGCCAAGATGCCAGGTCAGGACCAATAACATTGCAGATTCTTCTCTATTTTATCAAGAATCTCTAAATATATAGCAGATGTGGTAGCAATATTCAAAGCAAGGATGAATGGTAGACTTATAAATATGTAAGATAGATTTTGTCAAGAAAAATTGTCTAGCACAACACAGTGAACCAACTTTCTTTGTCTATGGTTTTTAAAATATGTTTTAAATTGTTTGATTTTATTTTGATTCAAAATTAATAAAAGAAATAAAACCAGAAAAAAATAAAATTATTAAGAGAAATGCCTGATGAGAATCATATCTGAAGTACCTGTGTAAGTAAGAAGCTATCAGTTATTTGGGAAGAGAGAAAGTTGAATGAATCCCAAGTAAAGCAAACCTTTACATACAATGATCTAAGATTTGGAGGGTATGGAACAGAATATGAATAAATTATTAGGATATTTAGATAAAGAAAGAAATAATTCATAATAAACAAGAGAAAGTGTAGTGATATTAATGTCAGCAGATATCTGAAAGGTGTTACAGAAATTGTTTTGACAATTACTATCTTGGCAAAGAAGGCCAGCTTAATGGAGTGAACTTCCCAAGAACCAGGTCAAATGATCCTGAAAAAAAAGTTCACTGATTGAAGCCAGACCCTGAGTTTTTGATGAATGACTTTTCTTTATTCAGAGCTGACAGGACAAAGAATGCTGGTTTCTATAAGACAGTGCTTCCTAACATCAAAAGACAGAGAGGGACAAGAGACTGTTTGCCACAACACGAAAAGGAAGAGACATCAGTTAGACTGTTCGCTACCTCAACACACCTCACCTCTGCCTCGCTTGCCTACAGCAGAAGGTTACAACTGAATAAAATTTACCTACTGCTACAATCATCTCATGGTTTTATTTTGTGAGTAACAATTTGGCCAAAGAGTTTTTATTAAGCCCAAAGCATTTGACTGGAAAAATCTGAACCTCTCATCTGGTTTGAGTTGCAACACTACACACAAAAAACAAACTTCAAAACATAAATAAAGCAGCATAAGCAGTCATTATTTTTTTAACAAAGCAAGAAAACAGACTTACCAGCAGTTTCCCATATTTTGGTCTTCTTCTTTCATCTTTTATTAAACTGGGATAAAAAAGAAAAGAAAAAAAGATGAATGAATGAAAAGTGTTGTTGTTACTGTAGTAGAAAATGTAAGCATTTCTGAAAACATGTTTGGACCATGCACTTAAAAGTTGAAGTCCCTTATATTGTGATAAAAATAATTTACAATATCAATGAAAAATGGAAGGTTCCTTCAAACATAGTGAAATTTTAAGTGATTTAAAAATTTTCAGTATATAAATATTATCAAAATAAATAAGCAACCTATGTTCATGTTGTAAAACCAATTTACTTTCTCTCATTTCTTCTTTCATTCCTTATGTCTGTTGCACTTATGTTTGATACTTCTATCTCACACAGAATTTATTTTTTGGAAATGAAATTACTGAATTCAAAATGTGATACTTAAATATAAAAAAAAATGAGGACTTCCATCATAAACATTTGTGAATATTTAATTTTGCAAATAGAAAAATATTTTAAAGTTTATTATTATAGAAATAAGATATTTAAAGCAATAAACACAAAGCAGTTGGAAATATATATGTATATTAATAAATGTATATTTTGTAATTGGTTATTTACTTACCATGTATACAGGAAACTTTTAAATTCATCTGAATACTTGGAATCATATGTTCGAAGACTCGGTGGTGGTCCCTGAACAACTTGAGTCAGCTGGTCAAATACACTGTCCCACTTAGGATATGGGAAACGGCCAGTAGATAATTCCATCTGTAAAGATCATGATAACACTGATATACATATAATTATTGATTCTTAAAAGTGTTTTAATAAAAAGGTGTTTGCTTTACTTGGATTAATTCTTTTAGATTTGTTAGAATAAAAATGAACATTCAGTGTCCCTGCACATAATTAAGAGAACCAGCTGTGGGACAGGGCTACATTCTTAAAGTGAAAGAAAGGCTCTTGGTATAGCTTTTAGTCTATTTTGTTGATAGCTATACTTCAGTAAATGGCATGCTGAGTTGTTTCTATGAAGTTGTGAGTTAAATTTTATGGAAAATTGAATTTTCCTCTCAGCTAATTCTTTTATGCACATTTCCCAATGTTTAATACTCAGTTAAATGATAAACCAGCAGAGAATAATATTGCTTTGTGGTTTTATAAAAAATAAAATAAAATAAAATCCAAATTGCAGAGATGATAAAATCATCACCTACCAATGTTATTCCAAGACTCCAGACATCAGATCGAACATCATATCCTCGACTTGATGCCCGTGGATCAATTCTTTCAGGCTACACACAAATACAAAGGAAAAAAAGTTTTAAAATATCATATATAACATATAAATTCTTTTTCTTAGAAACTTTAATTGCAAACAAAAGTTTATATTTTGTATAAAACTTATTTTTTTATAGTTTACCAATTATGTTAAGATGAATAAGAATTTGGATATTAGCTGTGATACTTGGTTTTTAACTTGAAAATTGAATAAATATTGTTAAAAACTATTTGTACTTATGGGGGAGGTTGAGAGTAAATATACTTCATGGCTTTCAGATAAACACTGGATTAAGAAGTATAATTTTGCATGAAGGAAGCTCAAGAGAGAAAAACAGATCAACTGAACTTACTGCCATGTAAGGTCGACAGCCAGCATCACGACTCTTAGCAATTGAATCAACCAATTGGCCACTGATACCGAAATCACACAATTTGATGTTGCCCTTTCTGTCCAGCAGAATATTTGAAGGTTTTACATCTGAAAGAAAATGTTTTGAATTATTACTACTTTTTTTTTTCTAGGATGATAGGTAATAGAAAGGAATATTACACAAATTTAGTTGTAAGGAGATTGTCTTTTATTTATCTTTATATTTGAGAGTTCATATTGTCAATCATTTTTCAAAGGTAGAGAATATTTGTCAACCATCTATTAGATTATCAAGATTGTTCTAACAGCTCATCAATTCATATTTTGTTGTAAAGAAAATGATGTGAAGAGGCTGATGATTTCATGGGTTGAAAGTTAAGAAATACTTTCAAATGACAAAATATAAAAGAAGGGAAAAATAAGCAATTGAAGAGTGTGTAGATATTGAAACAATAACAGTGAAAACAAATTTACTCAACTCACCTCTGTGGATAATTTTTAATTTTTCTTTTAAGTAATTCAATGCTTTGAGTGTCTGAAAGACAAAGGAGTGTTTGTAAAAAAGTGAAAAGCTGTTGATAAAGAAGAGATCTATAATTTGCATTTCTACAAAAGTAAAGATGTTTTTCAAACTAGTCCATCTTTTTCTGCTTTCATTTTAAAGTCAATAATATTAACTATATATAAAGCTGTTGCATTTTCTTGAGGTGTCTTTTGCATATAAAGCAAATACAGTTCAAAGCATAAATTTTTCTAATGCAACATGGAAACCATTTTTTGGTTGTAATCAGCATTTTTGTCAGTGAAAATATTTTTGTTAATGTTATTGCTTACTATAATTCAGAATTTTATTTTATGTTTTAAAGATTAAATTGCATCAAATAAGAAAAAAATGAAATGAACTTTTAGTTCAAAAATTAAAATTACAAATAGGAAACAGTAAATGAATATAAATGGAGGAATTTTAGAGAAGTACTTACCGCTACAGCTACCTTTCCTAAAATTTCCTCTGGCATCATACTCAACATAATATTATAAATGAATTTATAAAATTTGTCTAGTGAAATATCCATGATTTCCATACAAATCCAACAGTCACCCTGAAAAATAAAGAGTAAAAAAATATCAAATCAAAGTTTGCTTTCTAGTTAGTAAATTTTCATTTTCTATCTCCACCTTATTTCTTAAAATTTCAGAATGTAAAAACCAGTAATGGGACAAGAATTTAGCTTATTTTTATCCAATCAATGTTGAAATGTTACCATACTGAGAAAAAGTATTTTATATCATTAGATTTTAGCCAGGCTGTATTGATCATGTATTATATCAAATAACAACTGTACTGTACAATATTTATTACAATTTAATTTCATATTTTTGTCACTATTTAAATAAATATATTGGCCATGTATGGTATCAAACTAACAGTAGCATTCCTTTGCCTATTTTCACTTAAATGACATTCTCTTCTAAACTGGATTCTTGTACTCATGCCACAGCATTTTGAGTCCTGATAGCAAGTAAATGGGTCTATCGAATGTCCTCACTTTCTTCTGATTGTTTTTTTTATTCTCCTCACCTCTGAAGAGGATCATACTTAAGATATTTTTTCTGAGGCATTTATTTTATATATATTGTTTTCATAGAATGGATTAACTTGAAGTAGTTGCTGAAACATTAGTTCTGTGCTAAACCTTAAACTGAAGAATCTTAAATGGTCACGATAAGATATATCCTGATAAAACTTTAATTCTGGGTTGAAAATAAGCCTCATTAAAACAAAATCAATAGATATTTAGAATAAGATTGAAAAATAAACCTGTTATGAAAAATTTAAGTTAATAAATTTTTCCAGTTTAAAATAAATTTGAACAAAATAACACATGTTCAGGGAATATTTAAGTCTATTAAGGTTACAAAAAATCCATAATCAATTATGTAGTCTTCTGTTTTCATTAGAGATGAACTATCACATATCAGAACATATAACTGTTGACTTGAAGTAAGCCATAAGTTAAGCCTTAAGTCAGTGTTGTCTGTCTTCAATCAATTTTCCTGCTACCTTTTTTTTTTTTACATTTAATTGAAAAAACAAATTTATCATCATCAATTTCAGTTTTCCATGTTCCAAACTCGTTTATTAATCAACATTCATTGATCTAAAGCATTTCTCCTTATTTTCTCTTTTTTTTTAAATAACAAATCAATTAAAATATTGAAAAAATCTCAATAAAACCTTTAACATTTTTTTAAACAGAATGTAGCACTAAAATATAAGTTACTACAAATTTTTTTAATACAAATCTTTGATTAAAGTGTATGCAAATAAAATATACAAAAATGTTTTTATGCTTAATATTGTTTTAATGGATAAAAAGTGTAAATTTGCCTATATAAGAAATAAGAACCTATTGTTTTTCATGGAAAAATATCTTTAATTTTAAAACAAATAAGTAATATATTAAATAAAGTGATTTGTTGACAATGTTTAATTAAAAATAAATAAATGATAGGTTTATTAATGTTTAGAATGTAAATAAATAGAAGCCTTTTTAATGTTTTATTAAAAGTTTACCTTTTTTGTATTTGTCTAAAATAAAATAATTTATTAATAATAAAAAAAAATTCTTTTATTAAATAAAAAGTATAGAATATTCTACAATCCATTCATTAACTGTGCCATTGTTTACTTAAAAAATAATTGAATAAAATTGGGTTTAAACTAGAAAATGCTAAATATCAGTACATTTTTTGCTAGATTTTCTAATGCTGCTACATGTTTTAATTTACAAATATCTTTGCTTATATAGAGTACAGAAATAAATTGTTTATGAAAACGTTTTTTGAGACATGCTGAATCAGAATATATATTGTTTTAAGTAGGTACCTCCACTAATTTGCTAAAAAAGAACATACCATGATGAAAAAATACCCTAAACTTAATAAAAATTAAGTTTTATCATCAAAATGTTTGTTAGTATTAAGAGGAAAGATAAAAGTATTTTTGATTATTTAATTATATTTTTTAATCCTTTTTAGAATGTGAAAATTTTGGTTACAAATCTTGTATTTTTTTGTGTCAGAGGATGGACTATAAATTACCATAGGAAATTTTAGTGTCTTTTTTGTGGTGAAAAACATTGATTTGGACATTCTTGTAAGAATCAAATAATTGTTGAATTTTAATGAAATTTTCAGGACTTATTCACAAATGAATAAAAATATTTTAGAAAAGTTTTTTTTTTTATAGTAAATCTTGGTTAAAATATATATTTTTTATATCTGTTATCACCTCTACTTATTTAATTTTAAAAAATTTTGTGAAATTAAATTTGTAAAACTTACTGTCTATATTAATTAAAAGCAGAATTCCTTGGAGAATTTAAATCATCAATTTCTTTTTGCCCCTCGTTACTGAAAATCTACTCTAAATTGTAAAATAAAAATTCAATAAAACTAAGACATTAATTAGAAAAGATTTAATTGCTTTTAAGAATAAGATATATTAAGGACATTATTGTCCTAAGAAAATTTTTTTTTTATAAATAATGAATTTTTCAAGAATTGTTTTAATTTTTTATTAAAGTTTTAAATCTATTAAAATTCTGTATTAATTTGTAACAGGTGATATTGTTAATTAGTAAAAATTACCTTTACTAATTATAAATCGAATAGCATATCATAATTTAGTAATCCCAGTACTTTAAAAAGAATTTTGAATTTTTTTTTGTAGATGTATAAATGTGCTGATTTTTGTAAATACAGAAGTGCATACAGAGCATTATCAAAAAATAAGAGTGATAACTATAGTAAGTTTGAAGCTAAAATACCTAAAATTCAATGAAACGGATTAGACAATATTTTCCTAAATTTTTAAGATTACGGAGTAGTTAAAAATTATATAAAAAAAAAAAAAAACGGTGCTCACATTATATTCTTTAGGTAAATTTTTCAGATATGACTAAAAAGACATTAGATAAACTTCTATGGTATAAAATGACAATTGGAAAAAAAATCTTAGATTTTGCCGATGTGTTTCGTTTTCCGACTTTTTCATGGCAAAAATGTAATCAAAATGTTTTTGTTGTTATAGTTACATTAAAAAATCCAAATTTAAAAAGATAGATGCTTCTGTCTAAGCTTATTTTCTGGTTAATGTAAATTACCTTTAAAGTAAGGGATTTTTTTTTTCCATGTCGACAATATAGTTAAATTCCCAGATCAATTCTGTGGACAAGACAAATTGGTATAAAATGATAATTGGAAAAAAAAAAAAAAAAAAAAAATCATTTCATTTTTGCCTTGAAAAAGTTGGAAGACAAAACACATCGGCAAAATCTACGATTTTTTTTCCAATTGTCATTTTATACCAATCTGTCTTGTCCACAGAATTGATCTGGGAATTTAACTATAAATTTCTATCCATCATTAAAGCTTTCAACCTGTCAACACCTAAAATAAACAGCTACTGCCATGTTAAAAAATGCATTTCTGATATTTTAAACCTAAAGATAAGTAATATTTGTTTCAAATCAGATTAATTAAACTTTAAATCAACTAATATTCCTCAAATAAAGTTTCAGAAATCATATTTTACTTTTGAAAGATTTTTTTTAATAAAGATAATTACATTGTGATGATAGATGGTTAAAAATGGAACTAAAATCAGCAATGGTTAGTGAGTTGAACAAAATGAAAACTCCTTCCAGTCAATTTAAATTAGTTTTGAAATACAGCGTAGTATTTTGCTTATTGGGAATATTAAATTTAATGTATTAGCTTGAAATTAAAACTAAAATAAAAGCTTCAAGAAAGATTTTTGATTTTTTTAAAATTCATTTTAGGTATTGCAAATCTGTGGAGGTACCTAGTTTTAAAGGTCTAAATATTGTTTACAGATCACTACAGATACAACCAGTAATCAGGAGCCCATACAATCAATTACACAGATCAAAGTAAAAATAAAAAATAAATATTATTATTAATAAATAATGCCATCCTTTTCTGATTAACTTTAGTCATTTGAGGTGCTTGCATTTGAAATCAAAATTATTCTAATATTCAAAATATGCAAATTTTAAATATATTTCGATTTTTTATCTATTTTGAAAAACTTTAAACGTCGTGAATTACTTCCCTTGAATCTTCGAATGGCCATGAAGACGCCTGAGTAAACGAAACCCCCTAATAATACTAGAAGTTTTGCTCGGATTTTTTTTCTTTTTTTTTTCATTTTCGCAATAGTATTTAAGCATTCTTAAATGAGATAAAATTTCTATTTCTTACTAAGGTTAAATTATGTGATCATTTTCATTATTACATCAATAACCTCATCAGTTGAATGTGGTAAAAACAATAAAAATTAGTCTAACCCACATCTAGCTTAATTAACTGAGATATTAATTTTTTAAAAGTATTTTTGCTATTATCATTTATTGTAGCTGTTGTACAAATCATGTGGTCAGAAAGAGATTAGGTTATACAATCACTTGCACAAATAGATCCTTCCTTCTATCTTGACTGCGCACAATGGATCCAATCAAAATAGAATGCAAGTTGAAGGCTATAATTAAAGCATTGCTTGGCTCATCATTCACCTGAGTAAATTATTTTCATTTCAGCTTTAAGTTATAGTAACAGTCAATCATATATTAATAATAAATATACATTTTTGTTCCTTATCAGTAGCACTATTTTATTAACACCAGCACCATGGCGTACTATACTCTAATATAGAACGCCATGACCATCACTCAATGTGAGACCATCATTCTTTCATGTTAAGAGGTTCGACATTAATTAGATAACTTTTTAGTGTGATCTGCTAACAATTCTACTTATATATTTTACTGACCTGATTTGAAAAGACTATTATAAATAATTTAATGTTGATTGTCTTATTTTAATAGAACAAAAGATATTTAGAGGATATTTCAATCAAAAAGGTTTGCTCCTGAAAGTTGAATTATGCTGTCATATCATTAAAAAAAAAAGGTCAAGTTACCTCTTTGAAAAGAGCTCCATAAAACTGAACAATATAGGGACAATCATTACTGCGCATCACAACATCCAAATCCATCAGAAGCTGCTTCTGATCTTTCTCATCAACCGTGGATCGAATTCTCTGTTAAAAAAAAAAAAAAAAAAAAAAAAATCTTACTCTTTATTTTCAAGCGTCTATTTCTTTAGTAATATGGATAAACAAATGTGCTTAAAAAGATTCTCATTGCAAGAAAGATATTTCTGTTAAATATTTTTATTTACTCTTAAGATGTTGCATAACCAATCAATTTATCTAAAAAGAAACAAGGAAACTTCATATACTTTGATTTTTTTGATTATTAGCCAAACATATTTTCTAAAAACATCCTTTTGAATAACAGAAGACAATTTAAATTTTACTTATGAATTTTAGATTCATTAAGGATTTACCATGATTTCAAATATAATTTTGCAATTTTAAAAAAATATTTAAACATTTATCCAAATGAATAGTATTGAGCTACATTTTGTAAACAAAAATAAAAATATATCATACACAAGAATAGCAAAAAAAATTTAAATAAGAAGAAAGTACATGATACATATTAAAACTAAAGTATTTACATATTTTTAATGAAAAAAAAAAAAAAAAAAAAAAAAAAAACTAGCATGAAGATAGGTTTGATTTCTGGACTGAGTATCAAATATTGAGAAACAAAAACAGTATGTTGATAGTTACTTTGACTGCCATGATAGTTTCACTTTGGGTATGCTTCATCTTATTAACTGTGCCATAGTTACCCTGACCAATTAGACCAAGGTCCTTCAAATCTTCGGCTGTGAATTTATAAGTCTACAAACAAAAACAGTATTATTAGAGTTAGTTGTTCCAAGATTACAAAAATCATTTATTCTATAGAGTTAAATAAAATATGAATTTTGATGCTAAAGAGATTTTTTTTATTTTACCTGTTTGTTAATTTGAAGTTTCCCAGCAGATGACATTCCATAGGAGCGGAGACGTTCACTGAGAGAGAAACAAACAAAAGAAGTAATGCTTTAAGTAAATATCAGCAAATTATACCCATACAGTCAAATAACATTTTAATTATATGCCCCTTTTTTGTGAATGATGGAAATAAAGACAATAGACAAACAAGTGGCCATAATGTATAAGTTTAGATTTTAAATACTTTAAGGAAAATAAATTACTATGCACATATCAATGATTACTGAAAAATGTAACAAGACCTTATTAGTATTATTTAATAATTTGTTTTTATTTCTGTATATTTTCTGATACTGGTCATGGTTAAGCCTGCATAACCATTTTTACAACAAACTGCAGTTAGTGAAAAGTAATATTTACTTTTCTGAATATAAAAAAAAGAAATATCTAAAATAAACTTACACAAAATTTATACATTTTAATTATATTCCCAAGAGAAGAAGAAAAAGAAGACAGGTTACAACGACAATGGTTAAAGTAAGCAATATCAATATGAGAAATTCTAAAAAAGTTCTTGGCCCAACACATTTCCCCAAATCTGACCAAATATCAGAATTTAGTGGAGAAGAGGTTTTTGGTTGGGCTAAGAAATTTCAGCATCTTCTTATGAACCTAGACATCTATATTTACATTTTAAGTAACAACAAACCTGTAATCATTTAATGTGTGTATAGTAATTTCATTAAACAATTATAAATTAACTATCAATTTTATTTTTTCCTCTTAATAGCAGTTGCTTTTTTATTGACTGTCATTCTATAGCTGTCAGCAGCACAGATCAGAAATAAAAAATAGGCATCTGATGCAGAAGTTCAAATCTATCCATACAGCTTTCATTCTTGATTCCCCCAAACTCTGAAACTCCTGATTTGTTGCTATTTTTAATGTTTACATACACTCAGTTTCAGTAGCAATATCTTAAATTTATTCTAATATTGCTATTAATACTAATTTAATGTAATTTTAGTACGTGCCATTGTTAGTAATAACAGTAAAAATAAGCTACAAGATGTTACATTTTATTTAATTTATTTGAATCTCAAAGTCAGTCTGCATATGTTAAGTTTGATTTTATAAATGTTTGTTCTTGAAAAATAAAAATCACTAAAATGATAAATAGAACAGTTTTTTATTAAACGATTGTCATAATAAAGTGTAAAGTTTTTACAATATAAACAAGTTTCCTTGCTATCATGAAAGTAAATAAATACTACTAATTCTTATATTTAATGAGAATGATAAACAATGACAGTTTAATATTTTACTAACATTTGTGTCCTGTGTCCAAGATCTCCTAAAGTCGCTTTACGGCCATTGTTGATGTGACTAAAATCAAGTCGTAACTTTTGACGAATTTCTCCTGCAATAAAAAAAGAACATAAGAAATAAAATAATGTTCCTTAACAATTTAGATACTCCAATTTTTTTTTTTTTTAATCAAATTTATAATATGACTATAAATAAAGATAAGTCAAGACTGTCATTAGGTGGTCACCAGGACTAAATTGTAAATCCCTTACCAAAAGTACACAGGGAAAATAAAAACTAGATTGTTTTTTAAAACTGTTCACTGGTTTTAAATTTTGTTTTAAATTGTGTTTTCAAAATAATTTTAAACAAGACAATAATGTCATATTTAACTGTTCTTGTAACAATTTTGCATCTGTACATTTATATAATAAATAAACTTTTCTTTTTTTTTTTTTAAATACACACCCCAAATTCCACTGCTTTTAAACAATATTGATATAGGACAGGTTTCTCACTTGCAAAAGGTGTTTTAAATAAATTTGATTTTTGTTACTCATGAATACAAGGCTCTGAAATGATAACAGCTATCAAGTGACACTTGTTATACATGTATAGCCAACTATTATGAGTCAGTAGGAAATATAGTAATCCAACATTACAGGTAGTCTAACAAATGTAATCATACATAATGTAAAATTATTTCATGGATTAATGGTGAAAAGAGTTCTTTGACATAGAAAAAGCCAATGATACCATATGGAAACATGGCATCATACAAGATCTAAACAAATGGGTCTCAAAGGAAGAAAGGACAATCTTTAATAGCTTTGTAACAGAATATGTTTTCAATGTCTAAGTTGGCACTAACCTTTCTGATTTATTGACCAAGAAATGGATGTACCAAAAGGGAATATCTTATCAGTTACCATTTTTAATATTAAAATAAATGCCTGAATCCAGAAATTGATTGTTCATTGTATGTCATTGAGTTCTTGATTTGCTATAGATTGAAAAATATCCACATAATCGAGCGCCAACTCCAACAATGTCTAAATAAAGTTGATAAATGGGCTACAGAAAATGGATTCAGATTATCTAAAACAAAAACTCAGAGTTTACATTTCTGTCAACTCTAAAATCTGCACCACAAATCCTGACTTAAAACCTTATGGTTCTGATATTCCTGTAGTGGCCCAATTTAAATTGTTGAGCATTATCTTTGATAGAAAGTTATCTTTTATACCCAACATTAAATATCTCCAAGCTAAATGTAATAAAGCAACCCAAATACTCAAAAGTGGCTGTTCACATAGACTGGGATGCTGATTATATCAATCACTAGTTAGGTCCAAACTGAACTATGGTTGTTTCATTTATGGTGCTGCAAGGAAGTCATACATGAAAGAGTTTGATATGATTTATCATCAGGGACAATGATTCATCCTAGGAGCTTTAGAACTTCTCCAGTGGAAAGCTTGTTCACCACAACCCACAAAATGCCTCTGACACTAAGACGGAAGAAATTAGCCCTACAATATACCAAACTACATCCTAGACCAAATAACCCTGCATTCAACAATGTTTCTCAACCACAATATAAAGATCTATTCAACCAAAAAAATAGCACCAAACCTCTTGGTTTTTACATGAAAAAAATTATTAATGAATCATGAATAGACACTGCTCTAACCCTTGAATCTACTACTCTGAAAAACCCACTAACAAAACATCTAACAGTTTTACTAAACTTTGCCAAACATCCTACCAGTTCATCTACCATTTTAGAAGAAAGTGATAATACTTTAGAGGAGCACTGAAACTATAAGCACATATATACTGATGGGTAAAAAAAACATTGGTAAAATTGGATATTCAGTCATTCTTGATGAAATAACAATAAAAAAATACCTACTTAACAAATTCACTATTTTAGTGCTGAAGCTATAGCCATAGATTTAGAAATCATAACAGACAATGAACTAGACAACTTCATAGTTTTCTCAGATTCACTATCCATACTTACCTGAGAAATAAAAACACAAAAAATTCCTTCATAGTTAAATAACTAAACAGGATCAATTTCATTTGCAAGTTTATCTAGCCATATCAGCATCCATAGAAATGAAAAAGCTGACATGGTAGCAAAGGAATCCCTAAAAATGAACATTTCCAAATTTGAAAATCTATACAAACCTCAAAGCAACTAAAAACTCATACATTCTAAACAAGTGGCAAGAGTTATGGAATGACCACCGAAACAAACTTTACAAAATTAAACCCATTCTAAGAGATGGTTTCAGGCTTTCTCAGAGGGAAGAAGACATCCTATCAAGAATCAGAATGGGACACACCTACATTACTAATTCATTTCTCTCTCAAAAAAAAATATCTTCCTGAATGCATAGCATACCAGGGAGCATATACCATAGAATATATTCTAATCAATTGTAATGGTCTTACCCCATACATCAATGATTTTATGACATTACTAGTCCAGAGAACATCTTCAAGAAGATAAAGTAGAGACTAACCTAGTTTACTTGAAGGTGGTTGGTCTATACCACAAATTTTAGCACTATATAACTCTATTGTAGAGGTATGATGGAACCAATATATTTAATAATAAAAAAAAAAAAAAACTTTTCAGCATTAAGTAACCAAGTTGATATTCCATTAGAACAGTCAATCAAAAAAATTGGTGCTATTTTGACTTGTTATCTATAAAGAAATATCTGCACCATCCAAATTTTATTTTGGAATGATATCTACATAATATTATATAACATAAAGAAAATGCAAGTAAAATATTAAAAATTTTTCTTTTATTTATATTCTAGCAATAAACAGCATGTACATGAGTTAAATGACTACACTGTACAAATTTTAATATGGAATGATATTTACATAGTAAACATAGTGCTACTTTGGCTTGTTATCTACAAGCAAAAGACAACAAGCCAAAGTAGCACCTGTTTTACTATGTAGATATAATTTCAAAATAAATTTTGTAAGGTGTAGATATTTTTTCCTTGTAGATAACATGCCAAAGTAGCAACAAAAATGTTTTCACCCTCCAGCAAGTATATAAAGAAAGATTATATTTTCAGTTTCACAACATTTTACTTGTATCCCTAAAATGGTTTTAAGACTTGACATTGATTTGGTTAATGCAATAATGCAACAGAATGCTACTAAGTTTCATTGTTGGAAGTTGTCAGGTTATTTGGAAAAAGGAAACCATGCCCCTTGTTCAACATAACTTTTTCTCTTCATTCTATATCTAATTAAAGTGAAAAATGCTATAAATCATAAAATAGTTGTGTTTTTCTGCTATTACAGAAGATCAATTGCATCAACAGTTCACTGACAGACTTCTTTATTTTACATTTGGTACTGTGACAAATTTTTATGACAAATTATATCCATATATAAATTTTTTTACTGCAATTGCAACACTGATGTTACCATATAAAAATGGAAACAAAATATTTATTGTAAATAATATTTTTTATAAATTATTAGTTATTTATAATCATGGAATAGGAATATTTATAAAGTGTGACAATTTAATTCCTGGAATGACCATGGTAGGCAAACATTTGTACACAAGCACATCCAGACATGTTCCAACTTCTGTTTTCTTGAGACACAGACCAGATGTACCATTTGTGATGAATATTAGAGGAAGTTGCACATGCGTATGCTATACTGTTAGTGGAAAATGAATGCAAGTCCCCAGTAAAAAAAATCCATTACAAAAATGGTCCAGCCACTTTATTCACCCAAAAATTGACAAATACCCAAAAAGATTTGCTGACATTTCTGACATCCATCAACATGTAACTAGATTACTGAAAGGTATTCTGGAAAATGAGTTCCCAAAATGCTTCCAGCATTAAGTAAACACTAAGTAAACAAACTTTGATTTCACAGGACCATTCTTGGAATTCAATTATCACATCACATATGTACAAAGAAGTTTCTTCATTTCCCCACAAAAACAAAAGCCAACTATTTTTGAAAATGAAGGCAGTTACACTTTAGTCATCTGAATCAAAATGATTAAGAATTGAATTCAACTGTTTTAAAGAAGTTGTTAACATACAATGAATTTTAACAATATATACAAATCACATGGACTTTCACAAATATTGAATAAAAGATTGTGAATATGAGCATGTGCAATGTTGTATAATGTGAAGGGTCATTCCATATCAACACACCAAATGGTTCCATGGGCATCACCTGAGATTTTGATGAAATTTCAATACATAACAGCTTTTCTAAAGATAAATCAATCCTGAAAATTTTAAATGCTTTTGAAGTTGTGACAAATTAAAATGTGCTTAAAATTACATGCTTTGAGTACAAGCATGATTTTGCCAAACTTGGCACTTCTTTAGTATTTAAGAAGTTATCAAGCTAAAATTATGTACCTCTGTAGTTATCCATCCAGATAAACCAGTTCTGGCTTCATTTTATCAAATGTAAATTTCAGTTTGCCTTCAGTCAAGCTGAAATATTCTGGATTAATTTGTCTTAAAAACATTTCCTAGTGAAATTTCATTCAAAATTTAAGCTGGTATCCCTTAGACTATTAGGTGAGTTCATATGGAATAATCCTTAAGTGTTTCTACACACATTAATAAACCTCCAGCAGCCATTTTGGTGAATATCACCAAATATTGCTTCTGCCTCAAAACTTTATTCTAAACATTTTCAAGTTGTGTTAAAAACTGTCAAATTTTTTAATGAAGGACAATTGCTAAAACTCTTGCAAAAGAGCACCATACAAATTTGTCTAAAACCTAATTGTATGTAGTATGCATGCTGTCTATAAGAAAATCTCATGGACGCAAGTCTCTTACTTGACAAATTGAAACCCACTTAAAGATAGAGATGAGGAAATTCCTATTAAAATGTAGCAAAGTAGTATTTATTGCTATTGGTATGCCAAATGTGCCTGAAACCACATGATGTCACATTGTGTAGTTCTTGAAAATGCACTAAATCAATTGTTTACTCACTTTTAAAGCTGAAGCATCTCACTAAACAATTTACTTGGACTGAAAAGTATCTGAAAATAGACTTTTTGTGCATATTATTCATGAACAAGTGTTGAGCAATGTTGAATGATCCTGACAGTTGGCCAAAAAAACATGGTGCCTGAAATAAGACCTTAGACCTGTCTAGTTGAGATGTTAGCAAAGAGTTGGATGAGTTATGTCTTGCACAGGAATCATTGGCAATGTAAGTGTTGGCTTCTGGAGAATTGCTCATAGTATGATAAATTTCTGTTGATATCAACTTCTAAAAACCAATCTTCAGACATGGATCAAGAAGAATTGGTGAAAGGTAGGTAAATTAGAGTTAAAAAATGACACACTTATAGAATGACCTGTATGTTCTAAAAATCATAACCTTATAGAAAATCTCTGGAATATTGTCCTTATAAAGCACATTTTAAAAATAAGCTCTGAGAAAAATAATAAAATGTTTGTAAATCCATCATAACCCATAGAGATTCTAAATTTAATTTCTATGTATCTGCTATTAGAAAAAATAAACTGAAGGAAAATTGTTGCAGTAAATAACATTACTTTTTTTACTGTTACTTGATCAAAATTGTTACTTTGCCCATTTCTTTAAATAAATCATTACATATAAATTGGAATATTTTAAGTAATAATATTCTGTGTATTCCAACATAAATTAAATTCTATACATATATATACTACATTTTGTGAGTCTGAATAAATGTTAGGTGTATATTTGACTGAAATATGATGACACTAAGACTTAATTTTATAATTATTATTACTTCATATAATGCTTGAATGTACAATAGATAAACCTGTGGCATCTCATGAATTTGGGTTTTGTTACAGATAAAAAAAACAGTCAACTGAGATGGAAGGATACACATTTGTCTATTTATTTTTAATGTAATTATAACAATGCATGTTCACGCATATTTAAAATAATTATAACAGAGTGTGTTTCATATATGTTTACAAAAAAAAAAAAAAAATACAACTATCAGTTACATTCATTTTTAGTCTTAACAATTCACTCCTGAAGATGATTTTGAATGAGAGTGAAAGTACTTGGGAAAATAAAAATGAAAATAAAAGAAAAGATAAAAACTATAGCGCCTTCCTTAATGAATTTAATATCAACATTAAGAAGTCAATCAGTGAATTCAAGAGGATTACAATAAAAGTAAATATCATATGTCCAGATTATCCCAAACATGTTTGAATAGCGATATGCTAATAAAATAGTCTCCCTAACAAATAAGGGAAGTTTTCAAGAATGGTTGCAATTAAAAAAAATCTTCAAGATAAAATAATCTTGTGATACCAGAAATAGTTTATCAGTTAATGTGTAAGAAAAAAAATTCAAACAATACAAGAGTATAAAGCTTAACTGAAAATTAGAAAAGTGATGAAAATGTTTTAATGAATTTGAAAAACTGATATTTTAAATTTCTCTTCTCTCTATTCTGAGACGCTGCCTTATTAGAATGTAATTGATAGTTCAATCTCTATTAGAGTAGGCAGAACATACTTGCATAGCACATTACAGCCTTTTCACCATAAAAATTGAACAGGAAATTATGCAGTATTAATAGACCACTAATAAATAATCAAGAACATATAGCAAATATAATTTTAAAATTTTAGAAATCTACATATTTAAAAGAATGAGCTAGAGACAGATTAGGTTAGAATATAACTGATAACAGTCAATGGTTATTATGACTGCACATACAAATATGCAAAAAGGTAGAAAATTACACAAAATATCTCATAATCACAAGTTAATACAATCTCAAAAATTCATCTAAAATGTAGAAACCTCTTAAAATCTACACACTTTTCTTTCAAGTGGTGTATGTTGCAAGAGAGAAGGTGTAATTGTATTTTAATTGTGAACACCAAAATACTAGTTTATCTGTGTTTAAAGGTAGCCTAAACATTTAATGACTGGGTTGCATAGCCATAATAAGAGGTTTAAAGTTTATCACAGTTACTATCAATGATCAGCCAACACACTTGTAACAAATACCAGCAATGGAAATATTGGCAGTTCAAATCTTTTATTATGGTAAACAATATTATATTGCATGTAAATTAAAATGCTATTTTTCTTTTTTAAATACTTGTCTATTTAAAGAGCAATGCTATATATATATATATATATGAGCTGGTGTTTTGCAAGTTGAATATTTGGCTAAAATAATAACTGTGTTACTTCTATGCATACATCTCAAAGATATAGCAAAAGAAAAACATTAAAAACCAAGTGCTGGATTTGTGAGCTTTCATGAAAGTAAAGAAAAACACTCGATCACAAATTCTATAATTCATAAACCAAACAAATTAGAGCATTTAACTGGATTTTATATGTAATACTAAACAGTTTCTGTCATAAGTCTAACAAAAATTTCAATACTAAATAGGAACCAAGAGATGTTCTTCTATATATATATATATATATATATATATATATATCTTTATTATTATAAAAGTCTTTGAACATTGCTTGTGTGTTTGCCAGATGTCATATATAGAGAGTGGGTGAAAGAAATATATGAATTTATTATCGTGTAGGAAGCGGGGGTGAGAAGGAAATGGAGAAAAAAAAAATGCTCTCTCTTTCCACCTTCCCGTGATTGCATGCATGCTTATTTATATTTCAGCTTTCTTTAAACAAACAATATTTTAAATATTTTTATTTCAACTTTCATCAAACAGACAATTTTTTTTAATGTTGAAAGCAATTCAATAACTGTAAATAAATGTATTTTTAAAATATTTCTACTTTCACAAATTCTACATGAAACTAAATGTAAACAGTAATACAACAAGGTTGACCCAATGGGTTACAGGTGGTTTGAGATGATAGATTTAATTTTAATACAGATTTATTATTAAATTTTCTTAAGCATTCAATAATCTTTCTGTTGCTTTATTTCTCAAATTACTACATTCAAAACTGAAGACTTTATTATATTTACTTTTTGCCAAATTTGTTTCACAAGAAGACTGTTAAAGTAAAAAGAATGTAATTGATTTTAAAGTGATGAATAATGGATAGAATTATATTCAATTTCATAACAAAGCACTAAATTCAACTTATGAAACTTGTGGATGATCAAAAATTTATCAAATGAAACAAGACAAAAATAATAAATATAATCTTGTTGAGAATTATTTTTTTATATTGACTTTATATTTCATTTGGCATTGGGACTATATTTTTTTAATATTGTTATGAGTCACCAAGAATAAGAAAATACTGGTCCCATTGATAATATCACATAAAATGCAGTAATATACAAGAAAAAGTATTGTTAAAAATTCTACCACTTCAAATTAAAAATAAAACATAAATGCTGACTAAATATTCTCATATAAATTCTTTGGAAATTGTTATGTTGCTTATTGTGGAATTGTAGATTTAATGACTGAAAAAAAGTACAAGATATTTGCAACCTTCAGTATGCATTTTCTTAAAGCAAGCAAAATCAAAATTTACATTTAATCAAAAAGGATAAATATTAGCAAAGAATGAACAGACACTTTATCCCACTAGATTTCTTTATGACTATACCTTTTGTTCCTTCTTGAAACCATAACTGATAAATTCCTAGTGACTTTCTTTCAGTTCAGAAGTATGACTTATTAGCCATTATAGGTATATACCCTAACTTTTTCATGAACTTTTTTCCTTGTAAATCAGTCAATAAAAAATTATCCGCTTTTCCTACTTTGTTCCAAGTTCTATTTTTATCTTCAACCTTCAGGCTCCATGCTTTCCAGCCAAATTTAATCTGCAAAAATTTAAATGTAATGTTAATTGTTATCTACTGGCCTCCTGATTATTCTTTCCTCTTCTTGTTTATTATTAATGTTTCTATTCCTAATTCTTTCATACCCTGTAAACCCTTGTATCTTACTGGCTTTACTGCCTTGCTTGGAGAGATACCAATTAAAAAAAAAAAATCATCGTATATTCACTATTTATGTCCTTGTTTCACCAACCCCTACTTGTCTACTGTTTAAATTGCTGTCTAATAATTTTTAAGCTTCTATTTACCATATTTTAAAAACATTTCCAATTTTTGGTAAATTTTGGAATGTACCAAAAAGAAATATTGTCACTGCTGCTGTTTCTTCATGTGAAACTTAAATATAAAAAATAATGACATTTAAAATACAAACATGTAGGATACTTCTTTAGAAATTAAAAAGAAAAAAAATTACTTGAAAGATTTTACTCATGGAAGAGTTTCCAGCTGAAAGGAAAATTTATAATATAAGCCCATATGATATTGTAAACTAGTTACATTTTATTATGTGAAATATATATTCTCATTCAATGAGAATTAACAGATTTACTTTGATGTCTAGCTCTAATTTTTTGCATTAAAATGGAGAGGAAATAGGTCCATCAAAAATTTCAAAGTTACAATGGTAAAAGACAAGTTCCACGTTTCATAACATTTTGCAATATAAATAACATGTAAAAAGAAAAATTAAAAATAAAATATTTTTCTGGAAAATTTAAATCCATGTGTTTAAAAGCAAAACCTTTTTGCAGTTCCTTTTCTTTTGTTTTTTAATTTAGGTATTTACATTCATTTGAGCAGAAAAAAAATCAAACATCCACACATTTGTGAAAATGCATTTATGGTAGAATGCCCAATGATGTTCATCAAATCATTTTTATGATGCAGCATCTCATGATACTATTAAACTTTGATGGTTGGACTTATTTCATGTGGTAATAGCCACAAATAGATATAGAGCTTCAGAAAAAACATCAAATACACCCAGGGAAATATTGAAAAAGAAAATGGAAACAGTTAATAATGAATATGATTCTTTTTATTTCTTAGCTAACTCACCATTATCACTATCAAAAGACAAAGCATTTTAAGTAGATGAGCTAAGCCATCAATCCTTTAATGAATAATTCACAAAAATAAAATAAATGATATATAAAATTTGTTTTATTGCTAAGTATGCAATAAAAAGAGAATGTTTTAGGTATAGCAAGTTCAAAAGAATTGTTCAGAGTGAGGCCAAATCAATGAGTTGATGTTAGATGATCATCATAAGTTTCAATGGAACTTTGATTATTGTGAATTAGTGATGAATATGAGGTTTTTATGGTCTAAATAATAATGCCAAATAAGGATGAAGGAATAAAGTCCAGAGAAGGCAGGAAGAGAAAAATTTTAAATTATTTTTTTTATTATCAATTAAAAGAATAATCTGCAACATACAAAAAACAGCCATCAAATATTTACAATTGTCTGTTACAATGTAAATCATTTTTATCAAATTTGCTTTGTACATCTTGTGTATTAATTTTCTTTACTTTTCTAGATCCATAAAAAAATTTGTACCATTTTATTTAACTAAGATTCAAAATAAACCCAACTTTCTTGTTATGGTTACAAGTGACATAGCACATTATTTTTAATAATCTTTTTTATTACAAATACTTTGTCATTTTTTCATTTTAAGTATAATTTAGTACGAGGTTCAATACTAGAGAAATTATATAACATAAGTTTATAGAAGTTCTAATTTGTAAGTTTTCTGGCTATCCTTATCCAACAGAATGTTTAGATTATCAGGCATTAGTGAGGATTGAATTCCCTTTTGCTTTTAAGAAAAACAATTGTTCACTGTACTATGAATAAGCACTTTTTCACATGCCATTTTATGATTTTATGTCCAGAAAAGCTAAGAAGCACAAAATATAAGTAATTAATTAGTTTTCAGTTGTTAGTAAAAATCATTTTTGAGGAATTAGCCTAAATAAGGAAAATTATCTGGGGCAGGGCTTATAAAGCACCACTAACAATTAGTAGTTATTCAAGTTTGAATATTATTTCACAACCTGATATTTGTTCTCATTCTTGTCCTTCCAAAGCAAGCAGTTTCTAAACATTTTATATGAATATTTCTAATTATGTATGATGAAGAGTTTCATGTTTATCAAAGACATTACAACTTAAACACGCTGTGCACCAAGGAGTCACAACTTCAACAATAAGCAGGCTTTATTAACAAAAAAAAAAAAAAAAATCATCTTGTTATTATTAATGCTAAAATATATTTATATTTTTTTTTTTAAATTTAGTGTACTGCATAATGTTTTAAAATTTTTGAATATTAAAAATAAGTTATTTGGAAAACAAGAAAAACCCCAAAGAGATAGAAAAACACATTTCTAAGCTTGGAGAATTGAATACCTTTGCATTCTGGCATGGTGAAAAGGAGTAAAGTTGGTTAATTCTGTTACTCAACAACAAAGAATTTTCATCAATTCCTTACAGAATAACAGAAAATAGAAATAAGTTTTCTGAAGTATGTGTATATGAATCTCTTTGTAAATGATTTAACTGGCTTCCAAGTAATTTACCTCTAATTTAGTTTTAGTACCTTGTTTAATTTTTTTTTTAACACTCACCTGGTTCTGATGAATTCCGGCTAAGATCATCAATGTTGACCCGGTGTTGGAAACCTGGAAGGGATGAACAGAAAGTTCTAAATAACTAATTTTGTATTTTAACAATTTTACTCTGAGAAGTCTGCTGTTTCTCTTGGCAAAGATTTCATTAAATATTCTTTACCACAACAGAATCATTTGAGTATAGAAAAGAATGTCTCCAATTGCAGTTAACAAATTCCTATGAGGGGATATATTTATTAGTTTTTATCATTAATATTACTATATGATCTTAATGATGGATTTCTATTGAATTCTGCTTCAAATTATTTTAGATGAATTTCAAAGCTTTATTATTTCTATTTTAAGTGACTTTTCATATTAACATCTTTTTTAAGTGCAACAGGTAAGAAATAATTTCTGATATCCTTTAGCATACTGTAAAATAACTACTCACAATATGCCCAACATGTTTTATTTTAAACATTATATTATTATAGCATACTATTAATATAGTAGAACACATTAAAGATTTTCCTAAAATAGATAAAATGTTAAAAAGGACCATACAATGTGAATTTGAATATTATAGTTATAAAATAGTTAATTATAAGGAAGAACTTCCTAAAATAAAAAGGCTATATTGTAAGGTAAAGTAGAGCAGTCCAAGTATTATACAATGGAATGAAACATTTTCTGGAGACAATGAATGACATAGACAGGGTACACAAAAAGTAAAAAGTAGGAGATAAATTAGCAGTGGGATACAAACTACAAATAATAATTTAGAAATGAAGATTAAAAAAATTTAATGATTACATATGACCGATATATTTATCTTTATAGAGTAAATTGCTTATGATTGAAGCAAATCTTTTTTTTGTTTAAACAGACATCATCCTAGGACAAAGCATTAATACTAATTACTCATTTCCCTTTAAACAAAAAAAAAAAAAAAACAAAAAAAAAAGTTTTGAAACTGAGTCTCCTGAGGATTTCCAGAATTATTATACAATCAAACAATTCTTTAGGTTGACAAAATCAACAAATTGATGCTTCTAACTATAGTCATCATCTAAAGAGATACCTTGTACATTAGATATTAAAGAAAAAAATGACAGTTCTTTGAAGTTCTTAAAATTAGTACTTACACTATTCTATAAATTATTCATATTTTCATAATTGCTGCTTTGATCATATTTCAACTGATATATTCTTTGACTTTCCTTTAATATATGTTGCATACGATAGTTCTTGAGTATTACTCAGGTGTTACTAATTCATTAAAAGAGATTAAAGTTTTAAAATCTCATGCTATGAGAGAATTTTCAAAATTACATGATGCAACATATGTAAGTACTAAATGCATCATGTAATGATAAAAATAGTAAATAAAAAATAAAATTATTTTACATTTATTTTTCAACAATATCAATACTCTTCTTAGCCTAATGCTTCTCCCTTAATCACATAAATCAAATACATAGTGGAAACTTAATATCAAAATTCAGCTAATATCTGTTAGGCTATAAACTCATTGAGTTATCCTTTACTCCATGAATTATTCTAAATTATCCTTGTAGGTAATCAACACTGTATTACGAAATGAATAGGCTTGACTTTAGTTTAATTTTTATTCATATCCAAAGGAAATTTTCTAGAGTTACTTTCATCCTTTATTTACAAGATACAAAGCCTAGGTATTTTCAGGTTACATTTTTTTTTTTTTAAGCAGGCAATTTAGATTTTAAATCTTTTAGATACCAGCTTACCTTAGAAAGAAAGATTTACTAAAACTGTGCCTCAGTTGCCATAATATGATTAAAAAAAAAAATGTAAAGAATTTGACTGCCACTGATTATCACATAAACCTCTTTCAGTCAAAGTGAGGGTACACTAATGGATTAGCAAAAAGTTATACATTACAAATTGGACTGTTTGAAAATCTTATTAAGGGTACAAAATTTAATTATAGCAAGAAGAAAGGACATAATTAAAAAGGGACGAAAAGGAAAACGTCTACATTAATGCAAAAGAGAAAACAAATAATATAATGCGCTAACCAGTTATCACTTGTCACTCATCAAGGAAAGTAAACTTTTTGTGCACAACCAAAATGGGTAAAAAAAAAAAAAAAAAAAAAAAAAAAAAAGCAGCAGCAAATACATGCGTGCCAATAACATACAAATCTCATTCAGTCCTGACAACCATTCCTTCAGTTTACATAAAGAAGGTTGTCGTGATTTAATGAAAATACTATTTTCATTAAAACAAATCTGCAAGTGAGATCACCCATTCAACTATTTTTATCAATTCAAGACAACCTTCCTTTATGCAAACAGAAGGAATGATTGTTAGGACTGGAACATTTATTGGTGCTGCTTAGTGTGTCCCCGAGCAATCAGTATATCCTGCCACCAGATTTGTACCCTACATTATCTCCCGTAAGAGGAAAAGCAAAAACAGAAGGAGGGATGCCATTTATTGTTGTATTATAAAATTTAAAATAAACTTATAAAATAAGAAATGTAACTAAAAACCATAAAACAAGATATTTGAATCCTTTAAATAAAAACATTCTGAATGTCTTTTAACATGTTGAGAAATAAGTTAGGACAATGCTTTAATAATGAAGGATACAAATCTGGTGATAGGATACACACTAAAGCAGAAACTGATTGGTAGGACGCATGCTAAAACAGCACCCATTTATTTATAAAAATATAGCCGTCTTTATATATTATCGACACACTTGTATTTTCTTTTTCCGGTTTCCATTTTAGTCAGTTGTGCACAAAAATTATACTTTCCATGATCAAATTTTGATGAGTGAGAAGTGATAACCTGGTTAGCTCTTTGTTTGTTTTTTGTTTTTTTTTTCACTTTCGCATTAATCTAAAAGTTGCTTTCCCTTTTTAATTATCTATGTTCTATTTGTTATAATTAAGTTAGAAAATCTTCAGATTTTTCTACTGAGATTTGTTTACAACCATGTAAGACCAAGAGGCAATTGTATGAGTGAGGATATCATGGGATAAAGTTATCAGTCATTTAAAAAAAAAAAAAAAAAAAAAAAAAAAAAAATTTAAATACTGTACTATAATTTATATTTTATTAAAGTAGACACATTATCATCATCATCATTATTCTTATTATTATTTGTAGTCTATCTCATCACTGCTTATAAATTCAAGATAACGTATGCTGCTGTGCATAATTTTAGTTACAAATGCATTATTCATAAGAAATATGAAGCTTTGTTAGAATAAAACTAAATGCAAAGAAATCTAATTAAATTAGAAAATAAAAACTAAATTTAAAATAAATAAAATGAATACTTCAGAAGAGATAACTACTAAAATCTCATTAAAATTTTAAAATGTCCAATTGAGACTCATTAGTTAGAACTTTGAACTAGAAAAAAGTTTAAATCCTAAATTTGAAGAAATACCATTACAAAGAAAGATTATTTAAAAGTAGTTGAAAATTTATCTATCTTTTTTACACAGCCAACTAAAGGTTTTCAACTGTTTTTGGAGATAGATGGAAGTATTTACTTTTTGAAGTAATAAAGTAACTAAATCAATTGTTTTAAACTATAGAAATTAAAATCCTCTTCCTCAAAATGAAATCTGCAAGCATAATGAACTTGTATTTGAAATTTATTTTCCAAAGATAAAAAATGCTATACAGGGGTACTGAAAAGTTCTCGGTGCAACCCACTTCCTAAAATCTGACTAAATGACCAAACATCAAAATTTTTTCAGCACCCCTTAATACTAGACTTAATGTTAAATAAATGAAATACAAACATTTAGATATGATATCTATTTACAAGTTTAATAGTGCAATCATTTTATGTAAATTTTCTTTTAACAATTTGTTTATTTTTTTTTTTTTAAATAAAAAATTACAATGATATAGGCTAAATAGTGTTACTTACACAATATAGGGATTTACTACTCTTCTGTAAGACATCAGTTTCGAAAATTTTCAAAATAACAAATCTCATTAAAACCTACTTCTCACATTTTCCTTAGCTGTAATATATTCAGCAACATGACTTGAGAATAAAATATCATGGTGGCATTATCATGAGAATAACAAGAGATGACAATGAAAAGAATACATATCTCATAGCTTGAGTATATCATGACTATAATCTTTGAACAGGGACTATATAAAGTAACCAACAAGCATCCAAAGAACAAGATTCCTACTGTTCAGTAAACTGTAACAATATACATGCTTTTGGGATAGACCAATGAGTTTTTTTGTCTTAGTGGTAAGGTGTAAAAAAAAAAAAAAAAAAAAAAAAAATTACAATTCTGACTTCTGTGGACAAGAACTCTCATTTCATTCAAATGTAGAATGGAGAGGAAATAATATTGCAAAAGTTTTTTTTTTTTCTCTCAACTCATCTGAATACACCCAAACCACACAAAAAAGTTGGAGTAGAAAGACCAAAACTGAATTTTGCTCCCTGGATGCTTGCTGGTTGTTTGCACACACAATATTTTCATTCAATCATTTCATTACCAACATACTTTGTTCAAACTATGTTGCTAAACATGCCTTTACAATTAAATGTATTCATTGTAAACTTTTGTGTGAAATCTAACATGCTACATCTTTGTCAATCATGGCTACAAATTATACAGTGGAGAAGAAGGGAAAATCTTATCAATGGTTAATGAGATAATACATATCCTTTACAAACCAGAATTTAGGGCAGGGGTGTCTAAAGTTTTTTCAAAGAGGGCCAGATTCGATGAAGTGAATATGGATGAGGGCCCACCATTCTGCTTGGCGTTCTTTGAACCACTAAAATGAATTACAAATGGCCTATTTTCAATGACAAATTTAAACAGGTCTTACCAAAATCATTCAGCCCATATAAAATGAAGTAAAATATGTCTGAGAAAAAAGAACTTCCAGGAAGCTATAATATATCTCAGTTTAATCTTAAACATTACATATTATTGGTAATCAATGTTGTCTGTCAACTTTTAAGTTAAAAACATATGAATAGGAACATAATACCAACATTCATCTTATTAAGTTGAAAACAAAATGACAAGTCCAAGTGTCTGAATATATTTATAACTGATTTTGACCAACACAAAACAAATTTAATTCAGTAAGATTTTAGAATTTATTCATCTCAGATAACCAAAACAAATAAATTGACTGCACTAATGTGAAGGGTGATACTGAGATCTGGACTGCAGTATGTAATCCAAGTCTGGTTCAAAGACAATGATTTTAGAAATTGGCAGGAAAAAGCCAGGTTCAAAGCCACACAGTGTTGCTGCCATCTTTTGGTAAAACATGAAATTGCATTTCTTAGGTGTGTACTTTACATACTTTGATTGACAATCCTGGTGGACCGTAAGTGATACATTTTATCATAGAGGATGGGGGCCATGGGAAATTTGACCACAGGCCATAATTGGGTCTCAGGCCAGACTTTGGACATGCCTGATTTAGGGGATGGATTGTCTGAAATTTATTTTTTATAATGTACTATTCAATTTAATCTTTGACCACCATTACATGCATTTAATTTAGATTATGTCTTTAGTTTGAATTTTTTAAAGATCCACAACAAATATAGCATTAAAAACTGTCAAAGAAACTTTTTGCTTATAAATTAAAAAATTCTGTTAGAATATTTTAAATTGCCAATATATAATTAATCTATTAAATCTACTAAATTCAAAATACTTTAGCATTTCATTAGAAGAAAAAAAAAAAAAAAAAGCATTTTTTTGCTTTGTGATAAAAACTCAGAAATTCCTATGAAGTAAATCAGCAAAGAGTAAAAGAAAAACATAACAGGAATCAATGTAAATAAAATAAGAAAATGAAATATAAAACAAATCATACATTTCAGTATGTAATGTCTTTTGTGATACCTTTATTTTTTTGTTACATACAAGATAGCAGTAATTCAATGCCTAAAATATAAGCATGCAGTGAAAACAGAATGAACACAACATAAAAAATTGTGGAGTTTTATTAATTTATAAAAACATAAAATTTATATCAAAAGCTGGTGCATCTTTTACAAGCATGCCCATGTGATTACATGGGATCAAGACATATCCCTATGATTATGTATGCTTAAAAACAAGAAACCAGTCACATTAAAACTGAAAAGGAAAAAAGTAGTTTTCTTCCTGCTGCTTTTCCATCACATGTAAAATTGTGCTAACACTGAAATGAATAAGTGGTGCAGAGAGAATTTCTGAATATTTTCCATTGGATTTAAAAGAACAAATATAAGTGTTGTGTTTGTAAATAAGAAAAGTAAACAAAATTGACACTTATCTAACACAGGCAGAAAAATGCAGAACAAATTTGTTTTGTTGGCCATCTAAAAATTATATATATATATATATACACACACAAAGGAAGGGACACTGAAAATCCCTTGGCTTGTCCAGAAAGTGCTCTATTCCCCAAAATCTAGTGTTTGATCGAATTTTGACATGTGGGTCAGTCAGAACTTTTCAGTATCCCTCATATTCATACGCAAAAACCCCATGATTAATCAGTCAGGGTAGGCAGACAACTCTTAAAGTAAACTGTCGATAAAAGCTATATCACTAAGAGAATATTTTAGAATATTTTCAAAAGAAATTTCAGTTATACACCAATAGCAGAGGGTATACAAAAATTTTCACAAGAAAATGAAGGGAAGGGGAAGAAAAATTAAAACTAAAAAGTATATTTAATTCTATTGTATATCCTTATATCATAAATGCAAGACAAATATAGCAAAGACAGAATTTTTGCCACCTTTTATCATTAGTTATCAAATATGGCAATTCACAGTATAAAAAAAGATATTGTGATGTATATTGTTGTATAAAAACAGCATGGGAGAAGCATGGGAGAATTATGCCCAACATAGAAATAACCATTTATTGAATTATACATTGAATATAATGTATTAAGTTACAAACTTACAATGAATCATTTTATATTTAACAATTAACCTTTATAACTTTCATTAGCTACATTACCTACTCAGACAGTTATTGGTTATTGTAAATTAACTGATTAATTTTTATTTTATTTGTTATGAAAGTGCATTTCTCTTGAGAATATATTCACAAATTTAAGAAATTTTTAAATTTGAAGTTATTTTAAAAACATATTAAAAAAAAAAAAAGAAAAATACAGTAAGCTTATTTGTAATCAAACATGTGATCATTTAGCCTCAATCATTCCATGTTATTGTTATTTAACAATTTCTTTTTTAAATAACCATTCCTCAATACTTATTCTTAATAATGTTAAATAATGTTAATAATGTTGTAGCATTTAATATAGAAGAAAAATAAAAAGGTTTGTGAGCATAATATGAGTGTGAAATTCATTAAGTTATGATAAAAAGAATTAAAATATTAAAACAAAAAAAATTGTTTCAAATGATAAAAATACTACAAAGATTCAGTTAAGGAGCCCAAAAGTTGTAATAATAAAATAGCAATTCTGATAAGCTTGTGTTAGTGTTCTGATAAATACAAAAAAGAAAAATAGAAACAAAAAGAAAATACAAATTTTTTTAAATTTATTTTATTATAATTTCTTTTTTATATGAAGTCAAAGTATGGGGAAAAAAATGGAGGAAGAGACCTTTTTTATTAACCAAAATGTATTTTTGGTACAGTCCAACTAAAAAATAGCTAATATCAACCATCAGCTAAAAAACACAAAGTTCTAATTTTACAATAATAGATGAATTTATGTGTATATGAACAGTAGTGGTAATTACAAATGCATGTTTTTTTTTAAGTATTTCAGATTCCTTGTGGAGAATAGAGCTGCAATCCTTAAATGATGCTGTGGTAGTTTCAGTAGCAAATGAATTTTATAGGACTGAGATGCTAGTTCTATACCCAAAATGGACTGCCTTACAGTGCTAAAAAGGTTTCTACTTCTAGAAGTAGATTCAAAGTGAATGTAAACTGTTCCAGTGTTTCACTGATTCCATTCTGTCACGTTAACCATTAAGTCACCGCTCTCCAATTATGGATGCATATATCATCATAACTCACTTTTGCTCTGGTTCTGTCTTAGGAAGAATATTGAAAGTAATTCAGACTATTTTAATATTATACTTTTATTAAGTGGGTAACAAGTTACTTCCACTTTCATTTATCATAATAGCTGATATAAAAACTAAGCTCTAGAGGCATTGATACACCTTAAATCTAGTTTAAAAAAAAAAAAAAAAAAAAGAAAAAAAAAAAAAAAGAGAAATATTAACTACAAGTTTACGTGACAGTAAAGAAAATGTTTCTAGGTATCCAATTATAATATGTATATAAATTTGATGTGATTTAGGTTGATTTAAATTGTGTGAAAGGTAAATGTTAGAAGCTTTTATTTTAGAACTGAAGGTATGAGATGTGAAGAAGAAAAAAATAGATCGATAAAGAAATGAACAGACCCTTCCAAATCTATTTTTTTAATCTGAAAAGGACCATTAATTTCTCTGATAATCATTGAAAGTTATTGTAAAAAAGGAGAGAAAAATTAAGAGTCATCTAATAGTTTGTTATTGAGAAATAGAATCCTAAGCAAATGCAAGCTTATTGACTACTGACAAAAATCATTAAATGTAAAAAGACTACTTCATTAATCAAGTCTAGTTCATTATTTATGTAGTACTTATTACAAAGTGTGGACATGCTTTAAGCATATGTGCATTATAAAAACATATACAGACAAAGACAACAACAATAAAAAGCAAATTTGATCTTTTTTTATAACTCTCCTTTCCAAATGACTGCATAGTGATAAAGAAATATAGAGAAGAAATCATTTCAACTGAAAATAAATTAGAATGGAGATTAAAAAAAGAAAAAAAAAAGAGCTATAATTTGAATATATGGATCAAAATTTATTCTTAGCATAAGTAAACAATATTAGTATCGGGGGAAAAAAACTTGGTAAAGTTACAAATTTGACATTGCTTTTTGAATTATAATTCTGGTTTAAGTATGTGAGATTATACATCTTACAATATAAAAACAACAATAATCAAGTAATATTTTTTATTTCAAATATTGGCCTTGTTCAGTTAATTCCATTATGCCTTAATAAGTGCAAATGAAAAAATCTTTAAACTGTAAAGAAATAGATTCCCATATTCAAAGAAATGAAAAATAGATGACTTATAAAGAGGAATATGAAATGCCAAAAAATTGTTTCATGAGGGGTGAAATCTGAATGAAAAGTTCAATGAATACATGATAACTTTGACAAACTAGCTTTTCTGGCCAGGCAATGGCTGGATCAAACAAAAGACTTATCCAGAATATTAAATATTTTAATAACATTTCAATCTTACCAATCCTAAAAATAACTTCTTTAAATTGCTTAAATCTTTCAAAATTTTTATAAAAGAGTATTAAAGGAATTTAGGAGTTAGAAATTTCTAATTAGATCAAATTAAAAAAATAAAATGGCAAAATAACTAAAAGTGTATATTTAAAATACAACAGAAAAAACTTTCTACATAAAAGAAAGGTTAATATTTTTTGGTAATCATTTTGGACCATTGTAACTAACCTTGAAATTTTTGTTTTGGTGACTCCCGAGGGCAGCTAGAGAATAGGCCAACTTGAAAAGAAAAGAGAAGGAAACCTGGGATCAGTTAGTGGGACAAGCAACTGATAACATAAGCATGACAAATCAAGTCAAAGTAGACAATGCTATAAAAAATGGAAAATGGGTTAACAGAAGCTAAACAAAAAACTTATAGGCTGAGAGTAAAGCTATGGAGGTAGAAAAATAAAGTATTCCTAAAATATTAAATAGAATTATGGTATTGGAAATGAAAGATGAAAATTCTTACTAAAACTGATGTTACAAAGAAATATGTTCAAGTCTCAAAGAACTTGTTGAACAAATGAAGAAAATATTTGATACAAACTTTTAAGATGAATAATGGATGAAATATGTGTTAAGATGAAATTGTTAGATTTTCTTTTTATTTGTGCGAAAAATTTTTAAATTTCAAACACATGGATTTTAATTTTGCCATCATTTTGCAAAAAAAAAAAAAAAAGAAAATTTTTTTTTTTTAAAACCGTATATTTACCAGAAATACTACCTTCATCAAAAGTTCAGTTTGAAAAGGTCAAAGTTAGAAAAAAAAATGAAAAAAAAAAAAAGAAAAGTTATACATAGCTAAAACAACAATTTTTAATAAATACATAAAATCTTTGTACAAAATCAGTAAAAAAAAAAAAAAAAAGAAAAAAAGAAAAAAAGAAAAAGAAAAAAAAAAGAAAATGGTTGTTAATAAAAGGTATCAAAAAAACTGCCTTTGTTGCCAAAAAATATCTACAAATTCACTGAAGATTAAAACAGTTATGGCAGTAAAAATTACAAAGTAGAAATGTATAAATCTATACAAAAGGCACAAAAAGATTCATCTTTTTTTTTTTTGACAAAAGTCTGTGGCCTAAAACGTAGAGTTACATAAAATAAATACGGTGAGGTCATAGAACTGATAGATTTACCTGAAAGAGACCATAAATTCAGATTTTTAAATAAAACAAAGATTTCATTCTTTAATTAAGGATATTTCCAATCATACATAAATGGATGATTATCATTTATACATGATAGCATACATTTACCTATTTTTTTTTTTTTTTTTTTATCTACATTTTCTTGCATTGCAGAAAACTTGAATATAATTTGTTTAGCATAAAAGCAGACCTAACAAGTTATCATTTAATATTTTTTCTGCCAACTGGAATTTTCAAAGATGATTAAGTTTGACTAGGATATTTTGAATGTTTATAACAGATATACACACTGGAAACATTGTGATGACTTAATCCTATATGTTGAGTATTATTAACTACCTCTGAAGAAAGTTGAGAGATTAAGACTAAGCTGGAACAAAAAGAGTTCAATAGCTGAAATTTAAGATTAGAAAAACAAATGCAAAAATAAAGCTATTGTACTGAATGAATTTATTCTTACTTAAAAGTTGGGATTTTCAAATTTTAATTAAGTGAAAGAGTAGCACAATTTTTGCATTTTGTTAAACCATTTACTAGGACTATTAAGGTGTTAAAAGAGAACTGACAATATAAGTCCCCTGACATCATGGTATGAAAGTGATAAAAACTATGACAGATGGCATAGGAAATTTGGAAACCATGTCTTTTAGAAGAGTAGGAATTCAAAAACTGCAGCATAATTAAAGCAAAGTATTTTTGAAGAGCTTAGAGGAATTCAAAACAATTAAAACAAAATTCCCATTTGGTTGGTGATTGGAGTTTGAAAAGAAACCTGGCAAATTGTGTTGGCAGAATGTAGTTTGTATATTCTACCATTTTTGCAAATATTTCTAAATTAGATCCAACTAGTTCCACAACAGCATAAATACATCAAAAGTAACATTAATTTTTGTATCTGCTACAATATCAATAGATTACAATTTATTACATAAATCAGTGCTATGATCATTTCTTTTTCTTTTCCACATTGACATATGTATGATATATAAACAGCACATGATCAACTGTTTGGGTATTAGAAATTAACTCTGTACCTATCTTTTTATGAAGTTTCTTAAACTTTAGTTTTAGTTGCTGCATTAATAATGTGCAAAATCTTTTGTTTATTAAACTAAAATTGGAGGTAACTAAGGTTAAATTGGGATAGTGGAATGGCGAAATAGGTTTTCTTTTATTTTTGTCTTACAATGTTAGTTATATTTAAATAATTTCCTCTTTGGTACCTTTGTAAATTTAAGCATATTACTGGAGTGGCAGCTAGGTATCATTATTTTATTGTTGAAATAGCTAGATGTAACTGCAAGTTCTATTCTCTTGCACTTCTCAACTGTGGAACACTTCTCGCTTCCTGCTTTCCTGTCAACTAAGATCCCCCAAAATTTAAATGTAATGTCAATCCCTATCTTCTGTTGTTTTGAATCCTGTTTTTTCTTTTTTTGTCCTTTCTGCCCACTAATGTCTCATTTTCTTTCACTCTCAGTAACTATTTGCATTTTAGTGGCTTTATTGTTTTGCTCAGGGTGAAATGATTAAGAAAAAAAGTTTTAATTTTAAATTAATATCATAACAGTATACATTAAACTAGTATTTCTATTTCAAGACATTTAATTTTAGTTTAATAGGTTTTATTAGAAACCTCAACTTATAAATATCAATATATACAATTAAAAATATTCTTGTCCAACAGAAAAGATTATATATTTTGAGTGTGAAACATGTTAAACAAATTTTAGGGAAAAAAAAAAAAAAAAAAAAAAAAAAAAATGAAAATTGTGACTTTTTTTCAGTTTATTTATATATTAGTCAAAGTGGATTAAGTAGAAATGCAGAATGTTGCTAAAAGTATGAATTAGTGGAATTAAAAATCAACTAATTTGATTTTTGTATGACTGTAAAAATTCAACATGCTGAAAAAGTGATAAAATTTTATTGAACTATGCACAAATGAATAAGAAAAATTTTAATATTTTGAATAATGAATATATAATCAATTATATTAAATAGTAATAACTTCATTTCCAATGGATGGAATGCTTCTCTTACTCCAGCAAAAACATTTTAAATTAACTTCCCACATTTAAAATATTAGATACACAAGTATAAATTAATTGGAAATTATCTATATTCAACATTATAGATCCAAAGCAACTTGTATTGTAATATAAAATGTACTTGGATAATTTTCAGCTGTGTGTGCATGTGAGTAAGAGAAAGAGCAAACACTATGTAACTACAAATTCTGAAAGATGAAAAGTTTGTTTTAATCAAAATCAATGCTTACCATATTACTAAAATATTAATATTTAGTTTTTGATATAAAAGAACAAACTAAATAGCCACAAAACTCAAAACTAGAATAATAGACAAAAGGATATTGAAATATTAATGTGTACATGTACCTTTATAACAAATGAGACAAAAACTTTGAAAATACCTATAACTGCACAAGGTTCAAAGAAAAATGTGCTTTCTCCTGTCAAAAATTTTTATGAAATTTTTATACACAATGAAAACTCCAGATATGTTATTAGAAGAGCTTCTGAAAAGTACATTTCTACAACATGGCTAAATCTAAACATCATTATTATAGGAAGACAAAATTGCATATGTTCAAGTAGTGATCCTTAGAAAGAAAAAAACAACAGTCAAAATATATCCAATGTGTATAGTTACCCCAACTGCTTGACAGGCTGCTGACTGTGGAATCTAAATAAAAGAGAAAAGTTTAGGATGCATGCATCATTCAAAAAAAAGTTTTTTTTTGTATAGAAGTAACATTTAAATAAATAAAAAAGACATTATATAGAAATAACTCTATATTATTATATTCTATATTTTTTTTAACACAGAAATACAAGTATTTGAGTAGAGTTAGTACAAAAAAAAAAAAAAAAAAAAAAAAAAAAATCACTTTTAAATCAATTATATGATTTTTGATAATACAAAAACCTACACAAACCCAAATTGCAATAATTTCCCAAGTAAATTTAAACATGTTTCAGACTTGGCAAAAGTCCTGTACACAGCAATCTTGATATGATACAAGAAGTCAGGTAATTCTGATAAATTTATCAAAGTATTTTAATTTTGCATTGTGGTTAATTTTTCAAGACATAAAAGACAAAAATTTGCAATCATTTTTCTTCATTATTTTGTTAGGAACACTATGAAAATCTTTAACTGGAAGTGAATCAAACAATATTCCATAACAAAGTGATAAATCTAAGTGGATAAATACAAACATTCTGAATACTTAAATATTTACATATTGTTACAATGATAGAAAACTGTCAATTGTGCTATTACAATTATGTAAACATACTAATCTAGATAATAGTATTATCTAACCATATACAGGGTGCGATGGATAAATTGTCGTCTAAATCATGCAAAAATGAAAATAACACTGACGTCTCATTTTAACAGATATTTACTGAAATTACAAAAAAAAAAACAAAAACATCTTGAATATGAAATAGTAAATTTATTTAATAAAATGGCGATTGCCTTCAACCGACTTTGGAATCTCCTGCAACTCTTCTGGACAGTCTCCTTGATTAAGTTTGTGAATGCTGCCATAATCTTTGCTTTCAGTTCATCTTTGGTGTTACAAGGAGTTTTGTTGATCTCTCGCTCAACTGTACCCCAAACCTAATCTAGGGGGTTGCAGTCTGGGGAGTTAGGTGGCCATATATAAGGGGTGATGTGGTCACAGAAATTGTTCGACAGCCATGACTGGGTTCTCCTGCTTGTGTGACATGGTGCAGAGTCCTGTTACCAGACATAAGGTTTTCCAGCAGCCACCCTCTTGTCCCAGGGTAGCACTACTTCCTCAAGGCACTTGATGTAAGACTGTGTTGAGTCTGAGGCCATCACCAACAAATTCAGGAGTTCTTTTCTCATCAGAATGATCAGAGTTTTCCAAGGTGCTGTCTCTTCGTAATCACCATTAGACTCATTCAACTCTTTCTGAATCCTCTGCACTGTTCTCCCCTTGACACTCAAAACACTGAAATGTTTGTATTGGAGCTTCCAGCACAAATGCTAAGCAGTACAGCATGCTGTTTCTAAATTTCTAGTGGAGTGAATTGTGTCACGGTGCTATTTTTCTTACAGATGATGCCCAACTGACCCTACTATATTGTGCAGTCCACAAAATCAAAAATAAACAATGTGTGAAATTAAAACTATAAAATGGCGACAATTTACTCATCGCACCCTGTATTATTAATCAATAACAATTTGTTTAAACTTGGTCAAAATACAATAAAAATCAATTTTAGAAATTTCAAATATGGAATTTCAAAACTTTCATAAATACCATAACAAAAGTGCCATTTAGAATAATATAAAAATTTTGTATCAAAATGTTTTAAATTTTGGCTTCACAGAAATTTTGAGTGCCTAGTAAAATAACTAAAACCAAACTTTGTTTATACGTGACTTTACTGGCTGAACAATAACTTTTGGAAAGCTCAAATAAATTTATAGAAAACAGAAGTTGAATTTTGTTTTCATGTAATATGGCTTATTAAAAATAATTTTTCACTAAAATTCACCTTTTCATCTTTTCTGAAAATAATTTCCACAAAGGCTAATCCATTCATATAAAACACAAACTTTGAGCAATCTCAATTGTGTATACCAGATAATGATTGGTTAATATTCTTTTTACTGATAATTTCTAGTTTTAAGTGTAGATAGAAAAACAAATGTAAAATAAATGATCAACCAATACTATTTAAACTTATGATAAGACTAGTTTCCTGATCTAGTGTTATTCATCTAATCACATCTTAGTTTAGCTAATGCATGAATCAAAAAATTGTAGCATTGTATTTTGATTACATTGATGCAAAATCATTTCAAAAGAACAGTTTCTGTATCAGTTATGTGGTTACATCTAAGTATATAAGTAATACAAACACACAAGAAATAAGCATAAGATTAACATTTTTCTATTTTGGCAAGACATAAGGTTAATGGGACAAGTTAGATGATTTACTTAAGAAAAGAAAAACTGCAAATCAAAACAACAAAAGTTGTGATTAGTTTTATAAAATTTCAAATTTTATAAATTTTAAAACTGCATATGTAGCAATTATTTCAGCAAAAATCACATCTTTCAATGCTACCAAGAAAATGCTTTGAAGATCAGGCTGCTTAGAGTGTCAAGGACAAGTTATAAGTCAGGTAAGATAACTAGAAAAATTCTTGATTATAAACCAAAGATTTTTTTATAATACAACAAACTACATTATGAATGTGTGTATTATATATATATATATATATACACACACACACACTATATTTAGAAGAGATAACTCGTATTTCAATGAAAAAGATGACGGAACGAACAGAAGTGTACAAGAGCAGTCAAAGTAAAAGTTGTTCTTGAGAACTGAAAATGAGTTGGAGTCTGTTACCAAATATCCGATGAAATAAAAAAGAAGAGTTACAACCCAATTGTAAAAATTACCCTTCAAATAATTCATGATGCTGTATCAAAGTAATATTGTTTCTCATACAGTAAATCAACAAGAGAAGAAAAAAAAAGTTGTAGGAATCACTTAATAAAAACAATCTCAGATCAATATACTTATAACACACACACACACTTGTATGTATGTATGTCTGTCTGTATGCACATGTATATATGTTTGTGGTATGTGCTAGTGAAAGAATCTATCACTTCCCATAACCCTCACATCAAAGTGGCAAGATATCAAAATTGATAGATATGTTTGTTATTGTTTATCAATCCTTTGTGAGTTATTAAGTTGGTGCAAAAATAATGACGTAATAATGTCGTTTTTTGACGTTAAAAAATACGTCAAAAAACAACATTATTACGCCATTATTTTTGCACCAACCTAATATTTAAAGCCTAAGCATATTTTGGATTGTAAGTATAATATTTTCTTTAGTGATAGAGGGGAGTAAATATTGCATTTATAATTGGGGGGGGGGATAAGTGATTTTTCCAGATACAAGTCCTACTATTTAAACTATAGATGGTGGGAGAAGGATTCACACCTTTCCCAAGGATATTTGCATCTAAAAGTGAATATAACAAACTTGACAGGAGTCAAGATATCAAGAAACCAACCTCTAAACCAAATAGAATTTTGTTAAAATAACAAAGAATGAAAATTTATGTTAGCAAAAAGAAAAAATAAATAAATAAATAAAAAGAACTGAATATAAACAAGTATAAATATTTAACTTTAAACTAAAATTAATCTTAAATTTGTTTTCTTTGCCATTTTATAACTGCATATCAAAAAGCAGCCATAACATCAATTTTCTTTGTGGCAGAAACATGTTAAACCACAGGATTGGAATGATACAAATCCCTCAATCTAGTCTCAAATTTCAATAATGAAGTGTTAAGGCATGTAAAATGTCTGAAGGAACTTACCACTTCTGTATTATAGTTATTAGTCATCTTTAGGCAATTTGAAACAAAGACTTGGATCATCTATAAGAATAAGCTATCAAGAGAAGAAATATTACTTGGTACTGTGTTAGCACTATATAGAAGTAACCAGGTTCTAAAACTGATTAGTCATTAATTCCAAACTTAGGCGGAAGAAGTTAATACAAA
The DNA here is from genome assembly GCA_963932145.1 of Acanthosepion lycidas. Taxonomy (NCBI): domain Eukaryota; kingdom Metazoa; phylum Mollusca; class Cephalopoda; order Sepiida; family Sepiidae; genus Acanthosepion; species Acanthosepion lycidas. Next base: position 45,521,768 of record OZ010588.1, on the reverse strand, counting down.
ATAATAAAGAGCAGTGAGATACTTTTGGCAAAAAACTTCATGAAAGTTGCCTTAATTCCTTTGAGACTGGAAAAAACAAACAAAAAACAAATGCATTGAACAAACTAATTTTTGAATTGATAATGTTATCAATATTTATATTTTGCAAATAAAAACTGGTAAGCTTTTCTTCATTTAGATTAGGTCATCTGAATTACAGGATTTAATGGCATATAAGAACCCCACACTCCAAACAAAATCCTCTAGTCTTATATGCAAAGTTGATGTATACAGTAGACTAATGTTTACCCAGATACTGTAGTCTACCAACATATGTATTTAGTCTAATTCCATAATGCTGTATTATTAAATGTAAAATGTGTGTTATCAGATATGGTAACTACATGCTAATTACTTTGTGTAGAGTCAACATTTGATAATGTTAACTAATTCAAGGCTTTACATACCACTCTTAACAGTGACATTGTACATGACTGAAATTGTTTCAATTGCCAGCATTTTGAGCAATGTCAGTATCCATTTTAAAAGCCACAATATATATATATATATATAGATAGATAGATAGAGAGAGAGAGAGAGAGAGATAGATATTTCCTACTCTACATGCATACTATGTTACAATTAATAGAAAACAATGTTTCATTAATTAATGACATGATATTTTTTTTATATCATGTATAATTCCATAAATGCATACTCAATAACTTGAATACCCAAGAAGATCTAACTGGTTGCTTTATTATTTCTTTTTACTTTTAATGAAAAGTATTATGCATAATGCATGTAGTAAGTCAATCTATACCCCTTTTTCCTTTTAATAAAAAAGTATTATGCATGATGCATGTAGTAAACCAATTTATACACCTTTGGTTTCCATACACAGTCCATTCATAAATATGTTAGTATTACAACTTTTAATTTCAGAAAGTTAACATTAAACATTTTGGTAGGAGATGCTAAATTTCCACCAATTCCAGAAAAGCTTGCACCATATTTGAAAGTGTTGATAAATTGACCAGTGATTCCATCTGGTAAAATCACATAAAAATAAAACTGATTTTTGTTTCAACTTTAATGAGCTTTTATTACCAAATATTGAGAAGTTAAATTCAAATGTTTAACTCTTCAAAAATCTAAAGTAAAAAAGATTCAAAGACTCTTAGAGATAATTATTTTCATAAACATCTGTAACAGATATCATAAATATAAATGAATTTTCAAATTTGTAAAAAAATTTGAAAAACACAATTTGATGTTTAGACATGGGAAAAAAGTATATTCATTATTTCTTAAAGTTAAAAATGGAAAATTAAGAAAAGATATGACAGTGTTGATGCAACAGGAAGACTTAAAATCATCTAATCTGATGGCTTGTCTCATGAGCAATAAAACATATTTTTCCAGAATGTTAGAGCTATTATATAATATATGATACATCAAAATGATGGTTTATTAAAACTAAGATATATATATAAATATATATATATATATATATATATATATATATATAAAATATAGAACTTCCACATACAATTCAACGGCAGACAAAAAAATATAAGGATAGATTTCAGATATAAGGGTGGTTAGTACAAATTTGTCATTTTTGGGTCACTTAAAATGTTTTATAGATATAAAATTCACAACTGTTGAATTATATAAAAATGTACTCATTTGGATATTTTTTTTTTGCTCTAAGCAAATTCAATTTTATGAAGAGATAAAAAAATCTATTTAGTGCCGTATAACTTTTTCTAATCATTATTTTGAATGAAAGGATAAAAAGGAGAAATTCATTTTTACAACAAATTTCTTTTTTTTTTTTTACTGATTTTTGAAGTTGAATTTAGTTAAACAATCAATTTTTTCAGATGATACAGCTCCTAATCACTTTTTCAACTTGTTGCTAATCTAACCAGGTTATTTATTAGATTAAGTGAACTGATAAAATCTAATGAGAAGGGTGATTACAATAAACTGTTCAGGACAAGTGTTTTCCTAGGGCAAGCTGAGCAGTGTTTTGTCTCAGTACAAAATCTAGGTGAAGACCAAGTTTTAAACATTAAATTAATTGCATTGCATAAAATTCCCACAAGATTTTGCTATATGAAATCTTTACAATATGCTCTCGTAGCATAAGAGGCTCAGAGATTTAAAAGGGACATTATTAAACCAAATTAACATTTTCAGTTATGATTTGAACTTCTAAGGCATTTTTGGAGTACCTCCACTTTCCTTGAAGCCATATCTTTCTAGGCTTAACCAAATATATAGTTTCAGTGAATTAATGAAGCACATTAATGAAAAAACAAAAAAGGATATTATCAGAGAAGGCAAAATTTTGCAAGTTGTATCTATTTTTGTAAAGTGTGTATAATTATTCAGTCCACATTAAAGTATTTATATCATATCAGTTAATCCAGTAAACTAAAGATTCACTAAAAAATAAAAAAAAAAATTTCCAAACTTAACAAAAATAAAGTTTTATCATCAAAATCTTTGTTATTATTAAGACAAAATTATTTTTTGATTATTAAATATTTTTTAATCTTTTTTAGAATGTTCAAAAATTTGGTTAAAAATTTTATTTTTCTTGCATCAACAGGTAACCATGAATTAATATGGGATATTTGAGCATCTTTTTGCAGTGAAAAACATTTGAAAATTCTTGCAAAAAATCAAATAATTGTCAGATTTTAACAAAACTTTCAGAACTTAATCACAAATGAATTAAATTATTTTTTAGAAACATTTCTTTTTTTAGAAAATCTTGATAAAAATATATATTTTTCTTTTTACCTGTTATCCCCCCCCCTCATACACACTTATTTAATTTTACAAAATTGAGAAATTAATTTTTGTACAGATTAATGTTTATATAATGTTTATAAGGACAAGTCCTTGGAGAGTTTAAATCATTAAATACATATTTTCAATGAATAATGATTTTGACAGGAACTGTTTTCATTGTTTTAAAATTTTAATTATAACTTATAAAGTTTTAAATCTTTTAAAATTCTGTGTTAATTTGTAGCAGGTAGGTGATATTGTTAAGTAAGAACTTATTTACCAATTATAAATAGCAAAGTTTACTATAACTGCCACTATGTTAGAAAGAATTTTGAATGTTTTTTTGTGCATATAAACATGCTAATTTTTTTTCTTAAGACAATAGTGTCAATAATATATCTTATCTATAAAAGCAATTAAAAGCCTTTCTAATTAAATAAGGTCTTATTTTTATTGCATTTTTTACTTTGATTCAGAACAGATTTTCAGTAACTGGGAGGTTATATTTATAAAAATAATTTGAGGATTTAAATTCTCCAAGGAATTCTGTATATAACATTAAGTTCTACAAAATTTAATTTCTTAAAATAAATAAAATAAAAAAATTTTTTTTACCAAGATTTTCTAAAAAGAAACATTTCTGAAATAATTTCATTCATTTATGAATAAGTCCTGAAAGTTTCATTAGATACCAACAATTACTTTATTTTTACAAAAATTTCTAAATCAATGTTTTTCACCACAAAAAAAGACACTAAAATTTCCAACTCCCCACTGCCAATTTTCATAAATATGAATGTTCATACAACATTATCAGAAAATAAGAGCAATAACTATGGTAAATTTAAAGCCAAAGAACCTAAAATTCAATAAAACATTAAATTACAGAGAATATTTTCCTAAATATTTAAGATTACTGGGTACTTAAAAATTATATAAAAATGGTGCTCACATGATATTCCTCAAGTAATTTTTACAGATATGTTCACCATAGAAAAAAACTTCCGCCTGCCAATACATAAAATAAACACCTACCCCCAGGTTAAAAAATGCATTTCTGCAATATTTTAAACTAAAAGTAAATCATATTTGTTTGAAATCAGATTATTTAAACTTTAAATCAGGTAATATTATTCAAATAAAGTTTCTAAAAAGTATATTTGATTTTTGAAATTTTTTTTTAATGTGAACTACATTGTGTTGAAAGATGGTTAAAAATGGTGCTAAAATCAGCGATTTCAATACAAAAACTCCTTTCAGCCAATTTAGTCTTAAAATATAGCAAAGTATTTTGCTTATTGGAAATAAAATTAGTAAAAGCTTCAAGATTTTTCATTTTTTAAGTTCATTTTAAACAACATTTCTGTGGAGGTATATAGGTCAAGAAAAAGGCTCTCTTGACTTACTTGATTTTTTCTTTTTAAACATCGCAAAACCCAAAGAGTGAATCACAAACCACTAGAGATTCATTTCCTCTTTCACGTCAACTTAGGCAATCAAAGAACACTTGACTTACAACACAACCCATTTTTGTACACAAGAAGCCAAATACTGAATTTTTCAAAAGAAAGCGATAATTGCCGGAAATTAATCTTTAAGAAGTAATGTTCCGTAACTCAATTTCATAAAGTAACGTAAAAAAAGGGGACCGTAAATAATAAAATCAGAAATGTACATGTAACTCAGTTCAGGAAATTGTTCAGAGATCTTATTCCGAATTTTATATTGGCGATAAAAAAAATAACATTTAAAATTACAAAATTATATAACAGATTACGAAGAAAATTGAGAATAACTAAGCAACACAAAAATGTCTTTTTCACTGTTGTGTTTCCACTTAAAACCTACCCACCCACACAACGAAATAAATGTGTTTGTTTTTGTTGACTATCATGCTTTTTCTTGTGACAATCCTCAACTCAGATAAAAATAATTCCGTGTCGATAACTTTTCAATTTCACATTGTTTTTGTTTTAAAAAACAAAAATAATGATGATACCGTTCTTAGTCTCTTCTTTTAGTGGTTGTTAGTTTTTAACAGCTATATAGCGAATTTAAATCATAATGAGATAAGAATTTTCACTTCAGTTACTGTTTTACTGACAAAAAAACTAACCAAGTATGGTGATACTGATATAACTTACCAGTTACTACCAATAAAAAATAAAGGAATAGCTTTTAATTTTTTTTGTTTTTGAGCTGGTATTTAAAATTAGATGCCGCATATTATCAATATTTTTTAATTAAGCCTGTTAAAGGTAAAATAAATGTATAATTTGATTTATTGAAATCGTCAATAATGATTCACTCAAAGTTCCTGAGGATTTAGAACGCGAAAAATAAATGATTATTTCAAAGGAGAGGTGAGAGTAAGTACTTAATTAAAATTTCAATTCATTGATTATATTGTGATATGATTTATTTTTGGTGTAAGAAAACAAAATGCGGAAGTTGAATGAAATGCCAAAATGGAGATGACCCTCTTAGTCTTCACACAGAAAATTTGATAACTTTTGTTTCTGCTATAAGAAAAATTTCTAAACATACCATCCAACCAAAGGTATGAAGAAATAACAGTAACACTAACAGCGACCCAGGGATCGGCGTTTAAAGGGAAAAAAATCGGTCTAACAGTCTAAGGTGAGTGACACATTTTGAGTTAATAAAATCAATATAGAACATGGAAGAAGGTCATTAATTACAAGATTTACTATGATTCTAAAAAAGAAAAACAAAGTGATTGTTCGAGGACAAGAAAGAAATTTTTTCAATTAAGGTAAAAAAAAAAAATAAATGCTATATTTGAAACTCGTAAGCGTTAAATCTTTTCTCTATTCACCCAAAATATTGATAATGAAAATAATCATTTAATTTTCCGAGATGCGAACAAATAAATTTTAAACAAAAATTACAGGAAAAAGGTTGCTTAGGCCTTTTATTTATTTTTACAAAATAAAATATAAAAAGCAAATAAAAGTCGTTATTCAAGATAAGATTTAATAAAAATAAAGTAATCAATGGAATTTAAAAAAAAAAAAAAAAAAAAAAAAAAAAAAGAGAGAAATAAGATTGATAGAGAAATTAAGATTTATACATTAAAGAAATATATAAAAAAATATTATGTAAAAAACAAAAAACGTGAATGAAAACGAAAATATGGATGGATGGATGGAAATTACGGGCATAAAACAACCTACACAGAATAATCGATGTAAAGGTGGACAATAAGTCGGGGATTAACAAATATTAAACGAATTCTTACATAAAATTAAATAAAAAAAATATTTTTAAATAGGTTAAAAATTTGTGGGTAATATAAAATGAAAAAAAAAAAAAAAGAAAAAAAAAAGACAGAAATGTATTCATCGATTTAAACTCCAACAAAATTTGTTAAATTCCAGGTGAAGTCAAGCCAAGAATAAGCAATTTTTTAATAAATTATAAAAAAATAATTGTGAAGAAAACTGAATATGGCCAATGTTTTGATCGAATTTTTTAAAATTTATTAAAATAGACAAACTAATTACTCATTTTTTTTTAGGGTATTATTTTCCAACTTAAGAAATCTTTTTAAAAATGAAAAAAAAGTAATCGATAAGAAAAAAAATGTTTTAAAAGTGTAGTAAAGTAAAAAATAAAAAAGGATGACATAAAAAAAGAGATTAACAAACATAGATGATTTTGAAAATTTTTATTTTGAATTTTTGACATGTTTCGCCAATAATCTGCAGTCATCAGAAAACAAAATATTTTATAAAAATCTAAATTAGTGAGACAAAACGGGAGTATAATATATATATATATATATATATATATATATATATATATATAAACCCACGTCACACAGAGAAGGAGAGAGAGACGGAGTGACAGAATTTTCTTAAATCATCGCATATTACGTGTGCATGCACCAAGTGGTCGCAAATTGGGGATTAAGCTCTCCAGTTGAGGATCACTTCTTAATATGGAAATGATAGCCAGTACAATACATTCTCTGGTTTTAAATAAAAAACATTCAACAACTAGAAATGTCAAAATAAAGGAAATTTCCTTTTATTGTCAAGCAAATAATACGATCAAAGTGAGACAGGATTGTCCATCTAGTTCTCGGGTTATACTAGTAAAACGTGAGAAGTGGTCACAAAATAGGTGGTAATTTTTCTATAAAGAAACAACTGCAAAGTGACCCCCCACTTTGTGACACTACAGGATGTGGTTTAACCAAGCAAAAATTATTGAAGAGGTGTCTGAGGAAGAAAAATACGAACAAAAATGTTGACCTTCAAAGACATTATCAATAAATTTTAATAAATAAGGTAGTTTGGACATGCAAAACTATTAAAACAATGAGAAAAAGGGGAGAAATAAATTTAAAAAAGAAGTTTCGGCCCAGTCTCTAAATGTGGGTGTGAATGGCAGACGACCATAAACTCGACTTTAAATTTTGATGAATAAAAAAAAAAAAAAAAAAAAGAGAAATTTTCGCCTTTATAGTAATAATTTTAAAAAGAAAGATCAAGTGGGGTAAAAGAGTTTATCAGTATAAAAACGGTTAAAAAAAGAAAAGTATAATTAACGAAGGGACAGTTTTGTGAAGCAACCCCTACCTGGTCTATTATCCATTCTTGATGTTGGGTCCGCCATCTTGATAAAGTGGTTTTCGCTGTTGCAGCTCCTGTTGCTGTTGGGCTCAGCCAATGGGAAACGACGCTCTTCCCACTGATAACGCGCACTGCCACTATTAGTTATGAAAGCCTTTCGCCTCTCTCTACTTGTTTTTCCTAGTTTCTTTTCCTGTTATTTACTTTGCGAGTTTCTTTAGTTATGCCTAATTAGTGTTTCTCCGTCTCCTGTTCAAATTTTTATCAGTCATCATCACCATCACTAGTTTTATTGTTATACCCGCATCCTCCTTCCTTACTGGTTCCTATTCCACAACTGGTAACAAAACAAAACAAAAAAAAAAACGACTAAAAAAAAAAAAAATTATTCTATTTTTTTCTTTCATGTCAAATCATTCATTTTTGTTTGTAAATTCTTGTTTAACTTAAATAAATGTTTATTCAATTGTTCCTCCTCTCAAGTTTTCTTTTCTTTTGTTTAATTTTTTTAAAGTTACGAATCTATTTCTGTTTCGTTTTATTTTCATTTATTATTTATTTTTAGTTGAGACTTTAAGAGGCAAAATAAGTTCAAGTTGTTATTTTTTTTATTTACATTTTTCCTCTCGTAATAATTGTTCTTTTCCTTCCTTTTTTTTTTGTACGTCATTTTAGCTTTTTTATTTTTTTATTAACTTCCCCTTTTTTTCACTATCATTACTATCCTGCTAAAACTGCTTTTCTCAAGTTAATAAAAAGTACCTTTTTTTTCTCTTCTCTCTTTTTTTTTTTTTTTTTTTTTTTTTTATCTATCACACTTAGTCTTATTGACTTCTTATTGTCTTTAGTTTAAAATAAATGATATCGCAACATATACAATTTCTCTTAATCTTTACTTCAACATCCTTTCAGACTATATCCGACCAGTTAAAATGCATTACGGAATTTCTTGAGGTCGGTAGTAATTATATTGGGATGCCACTGACATTTTTCGGATAATCTCCGCCTTCAAGTAAATAAATAAATAACGCACTCTAAAAACTGTTGCATTGGTGGTGATCCAGTTAATTACTGTTATTTTCTGCTTGTAATTGCCCCAAATATTCTAATTACAAAAGATCATTGCAGCTTAATCGTAGAGAAAATGGTTTGTCCCCGCCCCACATGATCACATTTGACAACAAATTAACTTGTCATAGATGAGATGAGCAAATTAATATAATTAGAAGAATTTGTCAGTTTCTAAAATCTATGGGATTTTTTAAAATCACACACGCGTAAATGGGCTCAGAGAAGTTCTCAGCTCAACCAACAAATTTTTCTTAAAAAAAAAAAAATGAAGACATTTGAATTTGATAAATCGTCCTTTGGTTTGATTTCAGAACGTGAGTAAGATCAAGAACTTTTCAGCACCTCCTGACAGGATTGTTTTCATACAGTATTAAGTTTTTAAGTACAAACGGTCAAGCAGTCTCTTAATTTGACAAATATTTAATTTTTATTCAAGCTAAGTACAAAAAACATAATCGTACAGATCTCCAAGATTAGCAAGTTCTTTTAGTTTGTGTGTTTGCAAATAAAAGTATACCCTACTTTGAAATCGTATAATTTTTGTGCACATACCCCTTTCAAAGCATATTTTTGCATTTCTTTCTTATTCAAAATATTAAAACCTTTTAACTTTGAAATGTAGATATACATTGTGTGTATTTTACAACAATAAGTAAATTAATTAAATTAGATGATAACTCCAAAAACCTAGGTTCAGGAATTTCTCTAATAATTTTTAGTAATGGATTGTCAGTTGAAGCTAAGCTTTTGTGTCAGTCGAAGCTAAGCTTAGAAAATCCCTGTAATGCATTGTTGGTATCAATAATACAAAATAATGATTATATTACTTTTTGCTAAAAGATGACAGTAACTAAAGAGTATATGCTTTGGTAAGTATTTTATTAACAAATAAATCATAAGCAAATGAAATGCAGTATAAATTTAACAATAGAAATGCTGGTTCATTATTTACATTCAGACTATTGTTGTAATCTTTTTTGTTGTTATCAAAATATGTTGGCTATTGTGACCTCTGATCTTTTTCAGGTGTTTGTTGATTTGAGTAAACTTCAAGGGCACATGGCACAGTGGATAAAGGTGTTAGCTAGATCCAGTGGCAGGACCCAAAGAGTGTGAGTTCAATACCCAGTTAAGGCAGAATTGGAGAGCAGAATTAACAGCAGATAACAGATAACTGACAACTGACATTCATTAAACATGGCACATAGAACTAGAACAGTCTACCCCAGTGAGCGAAATAAAGGGTTCAGTTCGACATTCAACTACCTGAAGAACGCCAGAGCATACAACGGCTGAAACATTATAATAAATATGGTGACAAAGATGAGGACAATAGTTTGAATAATGTAAATAGTGTACATAATACCTCATCTCAAAAATATAGACAGAAAAGTTCAAAATTCTCTGAATTTTAAACTTTTATTTAATCTATAGAGGTAGATTGTTTCTTGTTTTGCTGTCCATGTCTAGGGATATCTTGTTTTGGTCTTATTTAGTACTGCTCAGTTATTACTCACCCTGTTTTCACTAAGTCTGCACTATCAAGCTTGGGCTTGATAGTGCAGACTTAGTGAAAAGAAAAGAAATAAGTTTAGGTTTTCTAAAAAATGCTGGCAGCCTTAGACGATTTCAGCATTGACAAGATTATAAACATAAATGAAATATACAACAGTAGTGATATACCAGAAAACCTAAGTAGATTCATTTTCATAGTGCTGCTTAAGAAACATGGTGTTAATGAATGCAAACTCCATTAAACAATTAGCCTATTGACCAACATAACAAAAGTTATCATCCAAGTTCTGATGAATAGAGCTCGCAACAGAATTAGACCAGAAATAGGATGAGACCAGTGCAGTTTCATTAAAGATACTGGAACAAGGAATGCAATATTTATGTTCAAAATTATATCAGAAAGCACAATTGTTATGGTCCAAAATCCTCGCACTACGGTTATGGTCCAATTGTTAGAACCAAGGAAGAACAACACGAACACAAGAGTAGAATAACAAAGATATATTACAACAGAAATATAGTACAAGAAGTTGAAGGTGTTAGTAATGACTGTCTGTCTGGTTTAGAGTGAACTAATATTGTCTCGACTCATTACACCATTCATTCATTGTACCTCTTGAGAGGTGCTGTATTTATAGTGTCAGGAAGAGTCCATTATTGTTATAGGTAAGTTCCCATGACAACAATACAGATACAAATGGGTGTACACCTATGTTTTATAGATTATGCAAAAGTGTTTGATAAAGTATATTACAAAGAAATGTTTGAAGTGCTTGTGAATGATATTAGAATTATCCAAAACTTATATTAGGAGCAAACTGCTTGCATAAGGAAGAAAATGAAATCAATAAATATACAAGAGACATAAGACAAGGATGTGTCTTCTCACCAGACCTATTCAACCTTTACAGTGAAGTATTCCTAAGAGAATTAAAAGTTCTACCAAGATTCATTATTGGTAGCCACAATCTTAATAACATTAGATATGCAGATGATACATTGCTGATTGCAGACATGGAAAGTACAGGAATTTCTAGTGAAGGTAGTTAAGAAAAGTAAGAAGAAAGAATGAACAATGAATTGTAGGAAAAGAGAATGTATGGTTGTTAGCAAAAGAAACAGTCCAACATGCGAATTACAAACTGGGGATACCAAAATTAAGCAAGTACAAAAATGTAAATATCTAGGAAGTGTTTTAACAGAGGATGGAAAATGCAACACCAAAATTCAAGTGTACATTAGGATAGTGAAAGGTGCTTTTCAAAAGCTAAGCAAAATATTAAGAAAGAGGAAAATTTTGTTGGAAACAAAGAAAAGTATACTGAACTGTTATGTAATATTAGTCCTCATAGATGGCAGTGAAATGCTGGATATTGATGAAGAAGAGACATGAAGCAACAGATATGTGTTTCTACAGAAGGATACTGAGAATATCATGAACTGAACACATGAACAATGACAAAGTTTTAGAGAAAATGGAGACAAAAAGGATACTTATATTTAACATCAGAAAGGGATAGTTGAAATTTCTAGAGCACATCATGACTTGGTGTTCCTAAGCAGTCATTCATTTACTACTCATCAGGTTTGACTTTGGGAACTAGGTGTAAACTGATAATCTCAGTGTGATCATAATATAATGAACTTCGTATAGTACAAAGTTACTAATGCAGAGCACCCAATGAGGATCAAAATCACTGAACTTGCTTACAGCTTCATAACCACTACATGATAATGAAATGAGATATCAAAAATATTTACTGAGCATAGCTTTGTCTGGTGTGGGTCACAAGTATGAAACACCCTGTGAAGACTGAACTTGGTTTTCTAGTTTAGCTTACTATTCTCCTGCAGAGATTTTTTAAAATAATAATGGCTTGCTGTTATAAGGTGAAAGTAATTATACAGAGTTATACTCATATATCACTCACTCAGTTAAGTGCCATATGTAATACACACTTGGACAATCATGTGAATTTTGATTCATGACTAACTAGGTAGAAGATTAGTTACCAAGCAAGGCTATAGGACCCACTCTGTCCTGCTATTCAATCCATAGCTGTGGAGAAGGCAGAAGATATAGATTCATAGCTTCCTCAAGGGTATTTGTGTATAAGTGAACATAACAAACTCAACTGGAATTCAAATTTGGTTCTCCAGTTTCTCATTCTGTGCCATTATCCATAACACTACAACACATATATAAAAGCAATATTTCATTTACAATATAAATATATACAATGGGCCCATATATTACAAAGTTAATTGGTTCCTTCAGCCCTATCTTATTTAAAAACCACATATGTACAAGTCCCTTATATCAAATGCCTATGTATGTTGATGTTTTGCAAGAAGTGTAATGTTCTTTGGAGGTTGATGACTGAGGATTTTCCATAGTACAATGAGGCTTTGCAATTACAGATTTATGGGTAAAAAATATAGTTGTAGGAAGTTGATTCTTTTTTTTTTGGCTTTATCAAACAAATGTTTCAGTGGCTCAAGGTCAACTGTAATCACCCGGATGCTACATAAATTTTGTTCCATCAAAGAATTATCCTCATTAATCATATCCTTCAAAATTTAGGTCTGGTGAAAAACTAAGTTTTACCAGTGTCCAAGTTGTAAACATACAACAGGCCCCAGGGCCAGCACATACTATTCCCAAACCCAGATAATGCTTTGTGACCTTCTCTATCTTATCAACATTTGTTTTTTCCATCTACATTTATATATGTTACAAATTAAACTAGGAACAACTGGCTATTAAAGGATGAAAAACTTTTGCAGATTTTCATGTCATTTATGGGTCTTTTTTTCATCCATATCTATGAATTTGTTTACTCATGATAAGTCTTAAAAACACTGTACAAAATTCACTATTTTTTATCCATAATGTTGAATGTGTTTAATTATTCAACTTTTAAACAAGAGAAATCTCAAGTTGATGCAAAAAATTGCCATAAAACATTGTTGATTTAAAATTGAATGATCTATTATAACATGTCTATAATTTGTATTTAGATACATTGTATTCATTTTCAATTTTTCTAGTTGAATTGTTCACCTTTATTGTGTATGGTCAATTATTGTACATAATTATGTTACAATAAAGTTTGTATTTTATATAAATACTACCTTATGAAAATTGAGATGTAGTAGAGTGGGGGCTCTGTATCATAGATTCAGTGGGTGGGGGTCATGAAACCCTTGCACTGGCCCTGACAAGGCCCTCTCTCAGTCTTTCACCAACCACACAAATCACCCCATTTTGTGACTCAATTCTTGTTCATGTCATGCACAAAACCTGGGAAGGGCCCGTTGTATATTCACAAGGAAAAAAAAGGTGAAGTTAATGCCACAGTGAGGAATAACAAATTTTGTTTTCGATATATACTTGTTTATTCAGGGCTTCACTTGCACAGTCTGAGGGATAGTTAGGTGACATCTATTTCTTTTGTCATAACAGACTAACAGGTGAGATATTTCCTTATGCTGGTGAAAACTCTGACTCTCCTCCCAATTTTCTGCTCGTCTCTAGATAATGAAACATGGCTTACAACTTCCTAACAGATAGATCGAAGCTCTCTCAATGAACAGCCTGTACCCTGCCATCAGCCATGCCTTGAAACTACTTTCAGTTCTAATTGTAACCGTTCATATAAGCCTGCAATCAGAACTTTCTAACTTCCAATCAAGTGGCACTTGTCAGAAGTTCTCATTTCTTTATTTTAATCACTTCTGTTAAGTTGGTAGTCATTCTGAAGATCTTTGTAGATTTTACTGTTGGTCATAAAAACACCAGAAAAGGGCACTCTAATGTGATGTAATGGTTAACAAGTGTGTCTTGCTAAACCAATTAGGGCTGAGTAGTGAATTCAATCCTCACTGGGTGCTCCACGCTTTGGCCTTGTTCATCTAAGCTATTCTTAGAAAATCATTTGGGCACTTCGATGTGGTGTAATGGTTAGCAAGCTTGTCTCACTAGATAAACTGGATAGTGAGTTTGATCCTCACTAAGTGCCTCATAGTTTTGACCTTGTGCTACATCTAACCTATGCTTAGAAAATCATCCTAGAAATACTTCAGATTCATATAAAATCATTTACCAACCATTTCTCTGTGGATACCCTGATCCAATCATGTCAGAGACTCATAGTGTCAGTAGTGATGGATGGAATTCCATTACTTCAGCTTCTTCTGTTGATGATTTCAACGTTTTTTGCAGGTCTTCATCAGTAAGGATTTGTTGATATTCTTGAATATATTGTTCAATGTCTTCCTTGATCATGTCATTTAAATCTTTCTCATTAACTTCTCTGATAACCTGCAAAATCTCTTTAACTCCTCCATCAGTTGTAGGGAAACCCTTAGAATATTTAACTGCTTTGTTCCACAATGCTTTTCAGCAGGCATTGACTTTTTTAGGAGTTAAAACATGAAGAGAGAACAATTTAAAATCTCCTACAGATTTTGCATTGTAATTCTTATATTCAGCCACATCCTGAATATGTATTGTATTTATTTATAAGGAAATAAATACAAGTAAAAAGCAGAAAAGTAAGCTTACCATTTATGTCAATTATGCTATGGAATTCAGTTGGAATATATTGAATTTATCCTCACATTTTATCAAAAGCATTTTTTGTTATTAAAATGTTTTTCAATATAACTCAGTTTTATAACTTTCAGAATGATGAAGGCTATTAGATAGCAGCCATAACAAAAAGAGGCTAGCAATTGTAATGATATTCAGTAAAATATCTTAACATTATTGAAAATAAATGGATTCAGTACATACATGCAGTTATATATATATATATATATATATATATATATATATTATAAATTTACCAAGTTAAAAATATGATCCCATCACTACACAGGACAGAAACTAAAAAGTTTAAATTTAATTATAGAATTAAATTAAAAGGATTTTAATTTAATACTGTAATTAAATTTAAAGATTTTAGTTTCTGTTTTTGAAACATGGTAATTCCTGTGTAGTGATGGGACCATATTTTAAGTTAGTAAATTTATAATGTTTATACTCTGCAGAATTGTATTGAGCACTGTTTTTTAAAAATAAAAATAATTAATAAGAACAGTGGATTATAAATCTTATTGTTCTTTCTCTTTACTTTAATATATATATATATATGTATATGTATATTTTACAGCAAAAAAACAAAAATTATCTCAACATAGGTATAGTCTATATCAAATCAAACTGTTCTTCACATGGCTATTGTCAACCTCTAAGTGCTTGTCTCAGATCGTTGTTGTAAATTCATTTTCAAAGTCAGTATTACTAGGATCCACCCAGATTATATATCAATGGATTGATTACCTGTGCTATATATGTATATATATATAGGAGGCACAGTGGAGTAGTATATAGTGGCTCAGATTGAGAAATCAGAGAGCTGAGTTCAAATTCCAGTCAAATCCATTACATTTACTTACATGCTAATACAAGCAGAACAGATTGGGTTCTATAGCCTTATATGGCAACTGGTCTAGGGGAAGGACAACTTTGAATTCAAAACCTGTGGAGGGTCATTTGGAGATCTTGTGGTACATAGTGCACCAGGTCTCTGCATTCAGCCCTTCAAAAAGTGTGGTTGTTTCTGCACAAAGCCTTCACCACTATAATCAAATCATATGTGCTGGTGTCTGGCTGTTGGTTCCTAGGAACTGAGCTGCTTGACCCTCATATGTCAAATACGACAGGAGAGTCCACCATATATATATATATATATATGGTGGACTCTCCTGTTGTATATATATATACATATATATATATATATATATATATATATATATATATATATATATATATATATATATATATATTACAATGACGTTCCTCCTGTACAAGGCCCAAGGGTCACTTGAGGTAGAGGCTTACAGAGTAAGAGGCACAGTTTATGCGGATAGGTGGGGAAGATAGTAGTTGACCCTAGACTTGAACAAGTTAAGAGTTTAGTGATCAGGGAAGCAACCTTTCAGGAGTTGGTTCCACAAGGCTGTGGTTTGTGGGAAAAAGCTGCTTGAATGGAACTTACATCTCACTAGGGGAATACGAATGTAATGAGGCTTGTTTGCTACAATGTTCATGGCATAGTGCATCTTAGTCGCAAAATTTAAGACTGGTGTGACTAAGGAGTGTAGTTCATCTGATCACTCTCCATGGAAATAGTGATAGAGCAGCAAGAAGCTTGTGATGTCTCATCTGTGAGAAAGGGATTGTAGGGTGGGAAATAATTTGTCACCCACAAAAACACAGAGATGCTTTCGAGACTGGAAAGTGAAGACTGAGCAGCTCCTGTCCATATATGGCAGTAATACTCCATTTTTCAGCCTGATCTGGTTCTTGTAAAGATATAGGATAGCAGAAGTCAGGTACAGCTAGAGTGGTACAGGGAACTGACCATTTTTCCAGCATCTTTAGCAATGGATTGTATGTATGAGTTCTACTTGAAGCCTAGGCTGAGTTTAAGTCCCAATAGGTGCTTAAGTCATGGGGTCTCCCTTAGAGGACATCCATTCATCATAATTGATGAAAGTTTATGTATAAAACTACGTATAACCTAGCTCAGAAAAGAAGAGAACTATATATTTATATGATTAGCTATAGTGGAGAAGTTATTGTGGTTGCATGTGGTTACTCCTGAATAGGAGACTGTGTGTGTGTGTGTAATGAAACATGTGGTTCAGATGAGACTAAGAAGTCTTCTCAGTGGGGAAATGAGACAGGTTTTGTTCCAACAGCATCCTATGGTTAAAAAAACAAAGAGAGTCAGAAAGAGAGAAGCTTTCAATTCTTTTTATTTATACTACTTTATAAAATTCCACCTAGTAAGCATTAAGGGAAGTCTCCCAGCAGATGTGGTTGGGAAATACCACACAGGAAATCATTCAAAAATAGTCTAGTAGATACAAGAGTTTATTGTATATAATCTGCGTTTAAATTCTTTTCTGATTCTACCCCAAAATGTAATACCAAAAATACACAATAAACTTTCTTAATATAAATATGTGTTAATAAGTGTTATGGTCCAGGTTAGGACCAAGGAAGAACAACACGAACACAAGAGTAGAAATAACGAAGGTATATTACACAAACTAATAATACAAGATGTGGAAGGTGTTAGTATGACTGTCAGTCTGGATGGAGTGAACTACTATCGGCTCGACTCAATTCGACTCCCTCTCTCTTGAGAGGCGTAGTATACATAGTGTTAGGAAGAGTTCATTCTGTAGTTATAGGTAAGGACCCATGACAATAAACTTGTAGCTTAACATATTTATTGACTGAATTTTGATATTTCAAATCTGTGGAAAATTGTTTGGTTAAGTGAATTATAAAAGGAGGAGAGTATATTGAAAAAATAAATATTTGTTGTATCAAATAAATGCTGTTTTTATCATGCCACAGACTTACTGATGTACCTACATATTTTTTCTGAAATTTTAGGCATTTTTTCAGACTGTTTTACTTTAAACAGTATTATGAGTTAAATACCAGCAGTATTTCATAATTTTAATTTTGAAACGATAACTTTCAGATATCTTTTTATATGCAGGACTTAAAACATTATTAGGTTGAGTCATAAATAATTTTCGTTTTTGTTTATCAACTTTATTCTTCAAAAATAAAGTACATTAAGAGTTATTAAACTTAATGGATGTCATATTTATAAATAAGCAATTTTCTTAACAAAAGCAATATGCAAGTAAAGAGCTGAAATTTCTGCCACACATAATGAAGAAAGAGGGCTTGGAAAATTTGAAGTTAATAGGGGCGTGGGGAAACCATGACTAATCAACCTAACAAGTTTGTGTAAATGGATAGAATAATAGGGACTAATAAAGATAAAAAGGAAACAAACATTACTTAGAGCTATAAAGGTAGTTGTGGAGAGCCATGATTGCCCACTTCCTGAAGGGACATGGCACAAAGAACAAGCAAAGTGCAGAAAATAAAATTAGTGGAAAATATAATTAAACATTTAATATGCATTCTAAAAGCTAAGCAAAGAAATAGAAAAATTTCATTAGAAAAAAAGAAAAGAGAACTGAACGGTTACAGTGAATGCTGGATACAGATGAAAAGAAAACTGAAGCCAAGAGAAATGTGGTTATACAGAAAGATGCTGAGAATACTGTGGATGGAGTGCATAAGCAACAAAGAAGTCATAAGAAAAATGGAAACAAAAAAGAAACTTGCACTCAGTAGGCTCTTTCTGAGACTGCTGAAATTTCTTCGACACATAATGAAGAAGTAGGGATTAGAGAGTTTGACACTCATAGGGCATGTCAAAGGCAAAAGGAACAGGGGGAGGCAGTGGGCTACCTACCTGAAAATCTTGCATGAATAGATGGCGGCACAGGTGGTGGGAAGAATGGAAAAAGATAAATGTTACTTAGAACTAGAAGGAATAGGAAGTTGTGGAGAGCCATGATCGCCAACGTTCTGAAGGATAGAGCACATAGAAGAAATAATTTCAAGAAGAGTTATCATTCCAAAATTTGTTCAGAGCATTGATCATATTTATATGCTTAGAAAAAGATTGTTATGAAAATACAAAAATTGAAGCAGTGAACATTTCAATACAATTCTTTAATAGGAAGAATAAAAATTTGTTTCAAAACAGTCAAATATTTAAAGTTTATAATTATAAATGCACATGATAAATACAATATTCTTGTGTCCTTGTGGTATGTCATTTTTTCAAATTTAATGTTTATCTTGGGTGTATGCATATGAAGGTAAATCTTAATAAATGGTATAAATAAATTTCACAACCCACAAAAACTTAAAACTTAAAAAAAATTGTCTTAATGATAGCCTTTATTGGTAGGAAAATTGAAAAACTCTTGATGCAAAAGTAAAAAACATAACAAATTTTTTCTGTCTGAATTTCTGGGATAAGTTATAAATTGCTTATTTATAATCCATTATTGCCTCATCTTGTTATCACAGTATTTCAGCTGTTGTGCCTTCATCAGGTGTATATCAATCTGGATAACCTACAGAGAATTCTGAACTGAACCCTTTATTTAATCTATAGCAGTAGACTGTTCTTGTTTGTCTGTCCATGTCTAGGGATATTGTCTATTTCTTATTTTTAGTACTGCTCAGTTATTGCTTGCCCATTTCCATTGAAAATACAAGTACACACTGCCAGCTTATAAGTGCTGCTACTGCTGCTACCACTGATTAAATAATTGGTCTAGTTCAGAATTCCCTGTAGTTTACCCAAATCAATATAAACCATGTGAAGGTCAGATGGCTGAAATGTAATAACAAAAAAAAAAAAAAAAAAAAAAAAAAAATGGAGATAGTGTAAATACAGCAAAATTGCATTAATATTTACTGATCCTGACACCTGCATTAATTCCAGATGAGATTTCTTTTGTTGGATTTTCATTGCATTTTTATAGTAAAATTGTTTCAAGTACTTTTCTATAGTAAAACCATTAAAATAGTGAATATTTCGATACAATTATTTAATAGGAAGAATAAATAGCATTTACATTATAATCATCCTATTGTCAGTTATGCTAAACTTGATTTCTAACTGCTGAAAATCTCTTTTTTTTTTTGTAGTGGTTCTACAGAAGGATACTAAAAATTCCATGGACAGAGCGAGTAAGTAACAAAGAAGTTTTAAAGCACAATGGCAACAGAAAGAACACTTCTCAGAATCAGGAAGAGAAAGCTAAATTTCTTTGGACACATAATGAGGATGGATGGCTTGGAAAACTTAATTCTCATGGAGTATATTGAGGGAAAGACAGACAGGAAAAGGCAGTGAACCACTTTATCTGATGAGCTTGTGTGGATGGATGGCAGAACAGAGGTGGGACCCTTAGCAAAGTGAGAAATACTGTTATGAACCACAGCAGAATAGGAGTCATGATTGCCTGTCCTGAAGAGATTGAATGTCATTATTTGCTCAAACCAATTTTAGGTGAAAAATTGCAAAATTTGGTGGTCAAATCATCAGATTCTAGTTTTAAGTGCTAATGCTTAGTTTAGTCCTTGTCGTTCAATTATAGTCCTGCAAATGAGAATCATCTTTTTATTCCTACCAATACCGTCAATCACTAAAAATGATCTATAACAAATACTTTTGTAGAAGGTAACAAAAATATACCTTTTCTATCTTCTAGTCATGCTGCTGAAGTTATTATTTAGCATAGATTTCCAGCATAAAAAGTGTGTGTCATCATTTCTAAAAGTAGAGCTAAAAAAAAACATCTAAACATTTGTTTTTATCATCCAATCAGATTTCTTCTAAAAAATTAAAATCCAGTCCCTACCTTTTCAATTTTGTTTGAGCCTGACTAAATTTCACCTAAATGACCTCAATTTATGCAAATGTAAATAAAAGTGTACATTGTATGCATTTATCTACAGTTCTTTTTATCAATGGGAACACATCTAACTTCCTAATTGTTAGAGTTTAGTAGAGTTCATTAGATCATATAAAAAAAGAAAATTATGAGCCAATAAGACTACTAGGGATAAAGCCTCTCCAGCTTGGGATTGAATATTAATATTATGCAGTTGAGCTTCAGATCCATCCTCCCAAGCAGTGCATCCCTTTTGGAAGTAGGTCTAGGTCATTAACTGGTGCTTAAGATATCTTCAAAAGGGAAAGTGCCAATGAGAACTGAGCAATTTTTGTCCTCATTATAAAAGGATTTTTAGGGATAGGAGAAGAAGAGAGAATGTCAAATCTCTTATGTAAAGCTTTATTAATGTTGCAAATGAAAAATCACAAGACTCTTATTCCAGCGTGAAATTTGAAAGAAATTTACATTTATTAAAAGACTTAAAAATAATAATACAATATTTACAAAATAAGCTTGTACAAAATTTTCCTTTGTGCACTAAACAATTAGGCAAGATAACAAATTCTAAATACAATTCTGTTGGGCTCAAAAAATGATTATAATTATTATGAACAATATGTTCACTTCAGTTCATTTGACTGTCTGAAAGAGCTGAGAAGAATGGCAATTTACAGGCATCATTAGGATTCTTTTAGATAATAGTTCTGTTTTACAAACTGATATTCAAAAATGAGAAATTTCATATTTTTATAAAAAGTTCAAAATCAGAGTTAATGTCTCTAATTTTGTGATAAACTTTCACAAATGACTATTGAAAGATAACCATATATCTCTCTAAATGTGTAGACTCTTCTCCTTCCAGCTTTCTTTTCATTTTTCTCTCTTCCTCTTTCTTTTCCTTTTCTTCTTGTACTTTTCTGTTGTTGTCATCGTCATTGGCAATCCACTTCATTGTTCAGTAAAAAAAAATCTCTTAGTTTATTACTACTGGCACCAAACTATATGGGCAACACCATATGTAATGGTTCTAAGGTTTCCCCTAGTGAGGAGTTCAGCTGAGAGACAATAACTATAGCAAGTTTTGACCAGCTGCAAAGTAAATTTGCACTCAGGACTGAACTACTGGCAGTTTATCTAGAACAATGATGACACATCATCACTGGGTGTAGAGCTTCCTAGACTGAAGTCAATGGCCAAGATGAAGGGTTCCCCTGATGTAAACAACAGCCACATGTTTGTGACCAAGGCAAATCTTCAAGAGGGAGAAGATCAGTTTTGGTCTAAATTAGAGTGATAGTCTCCATCAGATCTACTTTGCCCAAAATATGCTATGCATGAATGAATGCCTAACAAGATGTGAAGAGAGCTGGTCAGGTGCCCATCTGTGCAACAACCTTACAGCCACATCTGGTCATTGGACTGATGATAATGAAATGTACTACATTGATTTTCATCTTTGGTAACTTGCAGTATATGCTTTTGGTATTTGCTGTGTCTTTATACTAAGGGTGGATTGAAGTTTTGACACATTTGTTTAATAAATCTTACTTATGAGTCACAGGTTAAATAAACAGTTATGGATAAGAAGCGTTAGGGAAAAAATGAAGCAAAATAAGCCATTAGTAATAAATGCCATATTCTCTGAAGAAAGAACTTAGTACTTTGCATTTTATATCTTTTGTCTTTTGAGTATGAGAAAAACAAGTGGGAATTAAGATTAACTATGAATTTAGGGTCAGCGTATAGCTTCAATATTTCTCCAAAGTATAATAAAACATACCATATACAATATTACTTTTAATTTTATGGCGGATATTACAACAGATTCTTATTCTGTGTCATGTCCTTTCAGTATATGGGTGATCAGGGCTTTCTATAACTTCTTACCTTTGTATCTCTAAGCAATACTTAAAGATGCTTTCCAAAAGATAAGCAAAGTATTAAGAAGCAGAAAAATTTCATTAGAAGCAAAGAAAAGAGTACTGAACTGTGACATGATATCTGTCCTATATGCCAGTGAATGTTGAATAATCTCCTCACAGATAAAGAAGAGTCTTGTAGCAACAGAAATGTGGTTCTACAGAAGGATGCTAAGAATACCATGGACTGAACATGTGAGCAATGGTAATGTTTTAGAGAAAATGGAAGCAAAAAGGAGACTTATACTTAACATCAGAAAGAGATAGTTGAAATTTCTAGGGCACATAATGAGGAAAGAGGACTTAGAAAATTTGATACTCATAGGACATATTGAAGGCAAGTGGGACAGAGGAAAACAGTGCATAACTTACCTAACAGGCTTGTATAAATAGTTGACAGAACAGGTTTTAGGAGAGATAGTGAAAACACAAAATTCACTAAAAGTTACAAAGGATAGGAAATTGTAGAGAGCCATGATCACTAACATACTGAAAGGACATGATCCATACAAGACAATCCCTCCCAGTCCATTTCTGCCATTCATTTATATATAAGTTCATTATGTAGGTTATTTGCTCCTCCCCTCTGCCTTTCTTGCCTTCAATATGTCTTGTGAGTGCCAAATTCTCCAAACCCTTTTTCCTCATTATGAGTCCCAAAAATATCAACTGTCTTTTAATGATTCTATGTACAAGTGTTCTTTTTGTTCCTATTTTCATTAAAACTGCCACATTGCTCATATGCCATATCCATAATATTCTCAGTATCCTTCTGTAGAAATACATCTCTATTGCCCCAATTTTCTTCTGCATTTGTGAAGAAATTGTTCAGCATTCACTACCATCTAGGAGGTTAATATTATATAACAGTTCAGCACTCTTTCCTTTGACTCTCATTAAATTTTGCTGTTTCTTAATACTTTGTTTAGTTTTTTAAGGTAGCTTTTGATATTCCAATGCATCTTCAGATTTTGTATCACATTTTCCATTATGTGTTATAATACTTCCCACATAGTGAAACTTCTGTATTTGCTTGATTCTGTTCTCAAATTTATAGTTGTCTCTCTTTCTAATGAACATAGATTCTCCTTACAATTGATAGTTAGTCCCTTCTTCCTTCTTTTCTTTACTATATTTCATTGGAATTTCAACGGTTTTCTTTCTGTGTTGGCCATCAACACACTATCATCTGCGTATCTTATGTTGTTAAGATTGTGTCCACCAGTAATAAATCCTACTAGAACTTCTAGTTCTTTTAGAATCACCTCAATGTAAAGTTTAAATAAATCCAGTAAGAAGAGGTGTCCTTGCCTTATGTCTCTTTCTATTTTTGTATACTGTATATACCAGGTGTAACAGCAAAATTGTCCATTTGTTAGATTAAGCTTTGAACTGTTGTTTCTTAGGAATGATTAAAGATATCTTACTGGAATTCTCCAAAGTTTTTATAATAATATTGGACTCTACTTTGAGCAATAAGAATGTATAATTACTCTCCAAGCTTAATAGAAGAATTATGATGTAATTGATCATAAACGAAAATGACATGTTCATCATTAATTAATCATAGCTAATGATTGGAAGTTCATGAAGGATTGAAATAAAGTTCATATATATATATATTATACCAGGATCATTTTCTAACTTACTCAAGATGATATTCACTCTCTCCAACCTTCTAACTTTCTGTTTTGGAGTAACAAGGTGCCTCACAGTTTTTACATATGATTTCATTTTCCAGTCTTTTTTCATTGCTCTTTGGACTACCATAGCTGAAACTCATCTCTCATGTGCCAAACGTTTTATGGACTGAGTTTGATCTTTTCTAATTGATCTCTTTAGCTCTAAGTTGAAATGATGATCCCTCTTCCTGTTGTAACCTCCTGATCCAGTTTTCTTCTCTACTATTCCCTTATTCATGTTGGTACCATTACTGAAGGCTTGAATGATCTTTTTCCTCTCACCATTGCCCATTTGGGAAGATAGTGGAACTGACACAAAACAATTTTGATCTGTTTTCTTTCTAACTAAATAACTCAAAGGGTTTTTCAGTGATTCTTACATCAGATGGTGTCAAGATGGCTAAATGTTTTATCTGAAAGAAAATTAATTATTTTAGTGTTTTTTTAAATATTAAACATTTTGTGTGATGGACAATTTTGCTGTTACACCCGGTATTTATATATTAGCTGATTTCATCTATAGCGTCACCTCTGAACTTTTTGCATGAATTTTAACCCTCCACAGAAAACAATTACCTGTGTAAAGTGCACCAAAAATGCATGATTTTTAATCGTTTCAGAAAAATTACCAGTGTATAGAGCAACCTCCTATTGTACTTGCCAAGGGATTGAACAAGAACAATCTATCCCTATAGATTAAATAAAGCATTCAGTTGAAACTACCTTGTAGGTTACTTGGATTAACAAGCACCTGATGATGGCCAGAGAGCCCAATGTCTGAAATGTTTTGATATCAATAACAGAGATGAAGACAATAACATGTATGTAAGTTATAATAACTTCTCATGCCAGAAATTCAGACAGAAACACAGAAATCTTTTTAATTCTTGTTAATACTTTTTATTAAGTAATATCAATAAAAATTCAAAACACTTTTTATGATTTATTCTTTTCTGTTTATACAGAAATGTTTTTTAGTAGAAAATGCAAAGCACTAGATTATGATATTCGGGTTCAAGCCTAAGTTTCTTTTTATTATTGATACGTGAACATCCAGAAAAATAAGGTCATTACCAAATAATTAGATTTACATAAAACAGTTCCTTAGAGTTTTGCTTTTCGAGGTCTCTATTTTTGAATTTATATAGATTATACTGTCTAAAATTACAGTCAACAGCTCTTCATATATTTCCACAAGGATATTTTGATATAAATATATTCGTTTATGTTTTTTTTAAACTCTTCAAATAATATGGTGTATTTTAAGACCTCAAGATATCAGCTTCACAGAAAAAATCAGTCTGGTTATTTCCCTTTAATATCTCTGCAACAAAAGTAAAAGACTCAATTATTTATGTTATACAAATTTTAAACAAGATAGAGTTTTATGTCACAGAATATAAAAATTTATACAAAAACTGAACATCTTTATAAGGGTTGGTTCAAAAGTAATGACTGTTCTTCATTTATAAAAGATTTAATAACATAAGCATAAACAGCAGAACAAAAGAAACACAAATGCCTCAGCATCCAACTTAACCTCCTTCCTTCTAAATCATGATATTCTACCTATGAATGAGGGTATATTGACACGTGCATGAAACTAAGTAACATAGAATAGTGAGGAAAAGATATGTAATTCTTTAAAAGAAGCTTCTTGGTTGGTTGCTTTCTTATCAATATGAAAGTTGTCTCTTTTCACCTCATCTTCAGTGGAGGACTACTGGCCACTTGCCTTTGAATTTTTCCTTCATGGGCCCAAATAGATGAACATCCGAAGATGAAAAGTCAGGACTGTAGGCTGGATGAAGCAAGGTCATTCAGCCATGTGCTGCAATTGATTGTCTTTTAGCTGTATCAGTTATTATACTTTGTATATGTCAACATCAACTTAAAAGTGCTTTTTTAAACAATATATTATTATAAGCTTATTTTATTCAATATTCTTCTAGTGAATGCATGTCTTAATTATTTTTTTTTTTTTTTACGAATTGGTCAAACTCAAACAAAAACATTGTTTCCAATCGTTATGAGTCTATCGATTGAATAGAATTTTATTATAAACAATTGTCTTGTAAATGGAACTTTTAAAGCATTCTGAATGTAAAAATAAAGAAAAAAGTGTGCAAGACAATAAGAAACACTACCTGCCAAAAAAAGTGAAGTTTTGTTGAAATCGGTTGAAAAATGTAGGAAATCTGATCCCATATATAAATGAACACACACGCACACAAACAACCTGGGTTTTATAATAAGTATAACTCGATATGAGTTGTCCCCCTTTCATTCTGGCGACAGAATCATGTTTTATCATGTTTTCAAATTGATTTTGTGCAAAAACAATTGTGTTTTCCAATTTTTGGCACTGTCAGAACCAGGTAATTTTACTCAGTCCTGTGAAGTTTTGTTGAAATTGGTTGAAAAATGTAGGAAATCTGATCCAGTATATAAATGCACAGACACACACACACACACAAAATCTGCGTTTTATAATAATATAAGTATATATATATATATATATATATATATATATATAAGATTAATATTATAATATTTTAGGAACAGATTAAATAAAGGGTTCATTTTAAATTCTCTGATGATTACCTATATTGACAAGACTCTAATGAAAGCAGGAGAGCACAACATCTGAAAAAGCTATGATAATGACAATAAAGATGAGTACAATATATCCCAAATGTGAATAATGATAATTCCTCATCTCAGAAATTCAGAAAAACTTGCTTGTATATCATGGGTTCAGATGTAGCCAGGATTAAATGTAATCAATGCTAAAATGCAACCCTGCTCACAGGTTTATTTATTTTTCCTTTATTACCAAAATTCACTACACATATGTAGTAGGTATCCTTTTATATCACAAAATAAAGGTAGTGCTCTGTTTCATCAAAATTCAGTCCTTTGCAGGTGAAACAGGAATGATCTCTCCAGAGCGAAGGCCTAGGCAATGGTATATGGGGGCTGTGCACTACCCAGACCACATGTCCACCCCACTATTGGCTGTATATACAAAATCCAAAGTAATACAGGGCATTATATTTGGGCCCAGCTTAGCTGCAGAAGTTGTTGGAAGGTTGTCAATGTTGATAGCTAACCACTTTTTGGGCTTCACTTTGGATTTTCTATTTGGATCTACTTCCATAGCCATTTCAGTGTTTGACCACAAAGCCACAGAGGTTTAAAATCAGAGTTTTCAATCCACTTTCTGAGGTAATAAGCTCCATCTACTCAAAGCAACAAGTTATAAGGTGCTAGTGGACCTCCTTCACTTCTTCTTTGGCTTGTAACTGGACTTGGTTGTCAGAGGTTATTTGAGATGCATGATATGAGAGCATTTTATAGACAGTAGAAGCTTATCCCCAATACCACCATCAGTGACAACAACCCTTGCAACATATATATACATATAAACATTACATACATTACGTTATTTAGAAGCTACCACTGTGAAACCTGAAGTCAAAATTTCTACAATTGAAAGAAAAGAGGAAAAGAGAGAAAAGTTAAAAAACCAATAAGGAGTGTGTGTAAAGTAAAAAAAATGACAAAAAAGATAAAGAAGCACAATATTTTACATGCATGCACATGTGCAAACAAACACATAAACTATGGAAAAAAACATGCACCAATGAAAAGAGCATATAAAAATGAAAAATTGAGAAGTATAAACAGTCAATTGGTGATACCCCTGATGAGTGGATAAAGTGATTCTCAGAGAGTCCATCTACAAAACTTTGGAGTCAGGATGCTGAAGGTAACATCAATCTGCTGTCACAAGCCTTTTACTTGTATTAATTCTCTCTCTCCCTCTCTCTCTCTCTCTGTATGTATATATATATATATATATATATATATATATATATATATATCTGTGTGTGTGTATATATATATATATATATATATATATATATATATATATATATATATATATATATATATATTTTTTTTTTTTTTTTTCTTTCTTTCATTTCAACCTTTGGAAGTAAAGTCTGATGATACAGAGCCCTTTAAAAGGGCTGTGGTGAAATAATTTATTACATGGAACCTTAAAGTGATCTGTTTTTTTATTAAAAAAAAAAATTATATATATATATATATATATATATATATATATATATATATATATATAATCCTTTTCTTACATATATAGAATTTTGGTATTTTACATTCTTTTAAACAACAAGATTTTTAATACATATAAAAGAATAATTTTTTTTATGTATTTACACTTTTTTCCATGCATATTTCATGCTTAGTGATTTTTTTTTAGATGGTTGGTAATGGTGCAAACAGAAAAGCCCATTGCTATATTAGAGAAATGATAACGAAAAACAGAGAACGAAATAGCAATCTGTGAATAATTTAATGAATAAAAATAAATTATTACAAACTGTGTTAGTTGCAATCTATGGGAATGAATATTTATTCATGGTGTAAAAATATATGAAATATGACACAAGGCCAAAAAATGATGAAGGCTAGTCATCACTGTTCTTACACTTAGTCAAATTCACTAACCCAATCATGCTTTTAATAATCCTACAATCTCCAAGAATGACTACTAAGAACATTGCCTCCCCCAATTTATAGACAAATCCTACAGATGCATGTTGAGATTAATAAAAATGGACAATTCTTGCTTTCATCTCCGACTTTTTTGTTCTTTCTTGCCTTGAAATCAAGCACATCATAACCACTTGACTGTATTTCTACTTTGTGAACATTTTGCTTTATTACTATATACATATGTGTGTGTGTGTGTGTGTATTGTCTGTTTAGTATTATTTTGCCCTGTCCTTTTCATATTACTTGAAGATTTTTGTCATTTATGCTAGATGAGGATTTTGTCAATTGTCTATTGATAATTTTGTCAATTACACTTAACCCTGACCTATTATTCCACAAACTGTTGGCATGTTGATGCATTCCATTTCAAAAACATGAAAAGAACAATAGATCTTGAGAGTGTTATTAAAAAGCAGCCACTCATTTTGAAATAAAAAATCATAAGGCACTGTAAAAGGGTAAATAATACATGAATGTTATTTTATATGTGTGTGTGTGTGTGTGTGTGTGTGTGTGTGTGTGTGTGTGTTTCTGTATGAGATAGGATACAGAATCACAACAAAGTTTTGAAGAAATTTGACAAATGAAAAAAACATTTCATTGAAACTAGATTTGATTATGTGTTTTGGCCTTCTAGTTTCATCAGATCCCAAAACAAAAGAAATATGTGTGTATTTGTGTGTCTGCTTAAATAATCAATCATTAGTACTTTCTTTGCCAAGTTGGCACTTCTCATGATGAAAGAAAAGAATGAAAATGAGTGACTTTTAAAAAAGGCGTTAATATTTATTCTGTATCTTTACTTTTCTTTTTCATGAACTAAGAATCATAAGCGGATAGTGTTGCAAGAGTTTGGAGAGCAGGTAATAAATCAAGTAAAGAAGACTGTTGCTCAGATTTGTTAGGGAAATGAGTAGGGAAATTCACGATTTGAATAAGGGATTGAGCAATGGAAAAATTGAAAGTCTGAATACCAGCAATATCAGTAACATTAGAATGTTTAAGTCATATGTTATGATGCACATTAAAACCTCTGAAGACAAAGATATTCACACATGGATGAAGAGAGAGTGCCATTTTTATACTGTCAGAGATTATGTTTAGTATACTGCAGTCTTGAGAAAGCAATAGTTAAAAGAGTGTAATAATGAAAGTCAAAAGCACACAAAAAGGTTGTATGGGGACTGAAGTAACAATTCCCTTGCCATTGAATAAAGATAATCAGTGAGATGGTCATGGTTGATTTACATTTGCCTGTATTACATTGTAACACTTGTGTATGTGGCAGACTGGTTCAAAAAATATTGGTTGCCAGGAGACCCACCCACAACTACCATGCTATCATTTAATTTTCATAAGGAATAAATAAAATTCTTTTAAAATTATGGAAAAAAGGTACAATTAAAACTTTTGTGGAAAAAATATGTATTTCTGTACACATTACTGACAGTAAATACAGAATGTCATAATTGAATTTTTTATTTATTTTTAATTTTAAGTAATTGGTTGATATTTTTAAACAGTTTACTCCATGATTTGCACATTTATAGATAGTTCAAAAGCACAATAGAACATCCCATGCAGTTCACTATACTAAAAGCGATTGTGATTACTAAATTATTGTACGTATCTGCCAATAATTGCTGCTGCATTCAATTCATCTAACTATTCCTTTTCAATGGATAACAACATGTATGATTCCAAATTCCAGATAGTGAATTTAACCATTTTTTATGAGCTTTAGCTTTGAAAATGTTCTAACATTCAGCTTGAGTAACTGATAGTATGCAGATGACTTTATAAAGCTCTTATTCCTTTTTGTTATTTTAGTAAATAAGACTAAGATTATAAAAAGAGTGTAACACTGAAATCTTGAGATGCTGTGTGGTTTGCGTCATCAAGTATGAGTTTGAATAGTTTTGAGAAGAGATAGACGAAGACACATGTACGACTGGTCTGGCAATTTGAGACAACTCTCTGGCCAGAGGGTGATGGTCCTTGACATAGATACCAAGGCCGTGCATGTGGGTTAGAGGGTCTTTTCTGAGGAGAGGAAGGTAGCCTGTGATCAAGAGATCAGAGGAAGGGATAGACGAGACAAGGTTGGTCTCACAGAGAGCCAGTATATCTGGGCAGTTTGCAGTGAGGAAAGATTCCATACTGCAGAAGTTTGTTCTCATGCCACAGATATTGGAGAACAAAATGTTGAGGGGTTTAGGTGATTTTTGAGGGGCTGCTTTAGGATTACTTTTTCGATCTTTGTAAGTCATCATGTGGAATTATGGTTGGAAGATGAGAAGGCCCGAAGTAAAAGAAGCAGACAATTATCAACCGTGACATGGGCAGAGAGGAGTTGGCACAGCCTGCATCATAATGTTGCCTCATGGTTGCCTGCTGATAAAACTAACCTGGCCATGCGTCTCAAAAAGTACCTCCAATCAGTTGTGAACTGGGGCAGGAATTGGCTGGTCAACTTTAATGCCTCAAAAACAAAACCGCTCTCTATTAATCACCACAGAGATCCTTTCCTGCCCTCCATTAGAATGTCTGATGCTCAACTTCTCAAGAGCACCTCTCTGTGGCTGCTCGGTCTCATGTTGACTGCTGACCTGAGATGGAACAAATACATTGAGTCAACTGCTTCATCCACCGCAAGGAAAGTTGGCTCCCTGTGCCACGCCAGGAAATTTTTCTCCCCAGAATTGATCCTTCAGATCTATAAATCAACAATTCATGCATGGAGTATTGCTGCCATATATGGTCTGGAGCCCCTTCTGTTTGCCTCGGGGTTCTTGATAAGCTCCAGAGGCAGATATGCAATATAATTGGCCCTGTTCTGGCATCTTGTCTACAGTCGCTCTCTCACAGACGTGCCGTCACCTCTCTTCGTCTTTTTTACAAATACTTTCATGGTAATTGCTCCGAGGAGCTGCATTCGCTGGTTCCCAGACTTCATGAATTCAAGCACCCTACAAGGCTGGCATCCCACTCTCACCCTTTCACTGTTGAAATTACTAAATGTAGCCGTCTCTTCTACTCCAATAGCTTCATATCTCGCACCTCTCACCTGTGGAGCTCTCTTCCCTATTCCAGTTTCCCTGAGAGCTATAATCTCCAACTATTCAAATGTAATGTCAATCGACATCTCAAGTTGCCTTGATCTATCCACTATCCTTCTCCTCATCCTTTCCTCTATCACTCCTATCTGATCTTGCTCCAAATCTTCTGTAATCCATTGCATCCTTGTGGCTTCCCACCTTGCTTGGGGTGAAATGCTTAAAAAAAAAAAGTTATAACATTGTGCTAAACTATTGAAAATCTAATTAACAATAACTAAAAATATTTCATAACAGATCCAAAATGTGATAATTTGTTGTGATAGGAAGAAAGACACTTTAGATTTGGTGACTTGGACTGGCTAGTACGGTAAGCTATTAAATCCTCAAATATATTTTCTTTCAAAAAACCTAGCTAATTATAGGCTGTATCTTACCATTTGAAATGTCTTAGCATATAAGAAATTTGGTTTTGCTAACCATACACTTCCTCTGTAGCTAAATCGTATAGTGTATGACAGTTCTGTGTAGGATACAGGTTTGATTCTTGTCAGAGAACACATATTTTCTATGAAATTTCTTGGACATTCAGGCTGGTAAATGTAGTTAATACTGTTTATTATAAACAGAGCATTTACTTAAATATTTTTATCTATAAAAATAATGTATAAACAGAAAATATATTTAAATAATTGTTGGACTTAGTCCATTTCATAATATATATATATATATATATATATATATATATATATATATATATATATATAGTGATATATACATGTATTTTTAGGCAGCATATCTTCATCCAAGCAAGTTTGGTTGAATAACCTTGACATGTCTATTTATTTTTATTGTGTTCCTCTTGAATTTTATTATTAACTTTTTAATGTGTATATTAAATTCATTAAGGAAGGTGCTGTAGTATTTTTCTTTTCTTTTCATTTTTATTTTACAAGTACTTTCAATCTCCTCCAAGATCATCTTTAGGGGTGAATTGCTATGGTGCCTTCCTTAATGAATTTAATATCAACATTATGAAGTTGATAAGAGAATTTGAGAGGATCACAATAAAAATAGACATAATATGTCCAGATTATTCAACCAAACATGCTTTAGTATATATATATATATATATATATATATAGATAGATAGATAGATAGATAGATAGATATAATTAATACAAGTAAGAGGTTTGTCACTTAGCCGATTGATGTTACCTTCAGCATCCTGACTCCATAGTTTTGTAGACAAACCCTTTATGAATTACTCTGTCCACTTGTCAAAAGGTATCAGCTTATACTTCTCAATGTTCCTTTTTTATATGCACTTTTCATTGATACAAGTTTTTTTCATAGTGTATGCATGCATGTATATGTGTGCATTCACATGCATTCACCCATCTGTGCGTATCTGTAGAATGTCATTATTATTTGTCTTTTTTGTTGTTTTTTTCATTTTATACTCACTCTTTAACCCCACCTGTCTTTTTCTCTTTTTTCACTTTTCTTTAAATTGTTACTATTTGACTTTCTAGACATGATGAATAATGACAAAAGGAAAACTTATCTTAGCTGACATGTTTGGTCCTCTGATGGACTATAACAAGGCAAATGTGGTGATTTTTTTTTTTTTTGCAACAAGTATTTATAAACAAAAGTAAAAATGTTGTTTAAATGCAAGAGACACTGATAAATATTCATCACGTTAACTGAAAAGTCTAGATAAGTTCTGGAGGATGCTAAGTGACGTAATTTAATTTCTAATAAACAAAAGGGAGTAAAGAATGTTGTTGAATTTCTTATGCAATTAATATTTAAATTATTTTAGTATGGGATAAATTTATGTATTATATATTTTTATTCATATTCTCCTTTTACAGATATATTTTATTTATATCTGAAATTTTTACATACACACACAAACACATACAGTATTTATATAGCATTTATATTTATATAGTATTCTCATTGCATATATCTGGTAGGAGAAGTTTATTTGTTACTGGTGTGACACTATTTAGCCATGGTAATTGGCTGACTAATTAACCATAGAAATTAAAACAGAATATAGACCTTCTTAAAGCGAAAAAAAGAGCTATCTCAAAAGACAGAATGATCGATGAAAAAAAAAAGATTTTAATTCTATTAAACGGAAAAAAAGATACTTTTCACAAAAGAATGTGAACCCGAGAAGAAGCCACGTGTGAGGTATTGTCCTGTCAAGTTAATTTATGTCTCACCGAGGGAGATAGAAAGAAAGGCAAATATGAAATTATCGGCCAAAACATATGCCAGTCATAAAAATTTCAGCTGGAGAGAGATGCTGATACAGGCAGGGAGAATCAATGTTAATTATCTTTCCAAGATATTGTTTATTTTTTTTCTTTCTTGGATACAAGTGAAGAGAAGCAATGTGGCAATTATAAAATTTTCACATTGTCTCGATATAGGTGAGAGGATTGTTATCATTTACTTTGCCAACAGATACTAAGATGTCAAATAGAAATGTGGCAATTGTAAACTTTTGGCAGTCCCCAGAAAATAGTGGAAAATTGAGATTTGGCAAGATAAAAGAATTTAATTTCTTAACAAGTCCAGGATTCCATTATAAAGCTAACTTAGCATAAAGAACCAGATGGCAAACTTTGACAGTGATTAATGAGATGGTAAGAGTGCTGGATAAGTGACTTTTGGGTGGCCCAGGAAATATATGGTAAAAATTTAATTGGCAATGTGGATATAGTAAAAAATTTTTGACCGATGGGAAAGGAGAATTTTGTAAACAAAAATTCTAGATTATAATTTTAGGCCAGCTTAGCCACACCCACACTGCCGAGAGATCATTGGTCGTATGGTAGCATGGTGATAGGTGGAGGTGAATGGATGAGAAAGGTGGAGAAGATGTTAACACCCACTGAAGGGATTGGTATGAGATATCAATGTGAGAGAGAAAGAGTCTAGGAGGATAGCTCTCCTCCAACCTTCCCTCATGAATGATGGAGATCCCACCGAAATGGGAAGTGGTTAATTTTCCAAAAATGGGAAATAATCAATTTTCCTGTCCAGACAACAAAGATCTCTTGTTAGAAATAGAGATTACCAAGAACTCCAGGCTGCGTCAGGCACACACACCAGGTTTTGGTCGGTACCTATATAAACGAACAATGATGGGTCATTCAGCAGAGAAGTTGAGTTGAGTTAAGTTGCAGTTCAGCTAAGGACAGAGTCAGAGACAATTCGAGTAATGGGAACCAGAGTGTTGCCTCGCAGAAGCTGACCAAAAGATTCCACGACCTCCAACTTCGCCTAACCTACCCATAGCAAGTTATACTGACAAACGAAGTTAAGCCAGCACTCAAAAACTAAACCTGTTGACTTAGAGGACCAACTTGCTTGAAACATAGAAGTGTCACATTTTGTAGGAAACGGGCTGGGAGAAAAACACGCTCCTGTATATAACAGAAGGATAAAGTTGAATTGTTATTTCCTAACATACTTGAACCTCTTGGGTTTTTCTTTTATTTATTTTTTTTCTTTGCGCTTATGCAGTGCCACCTTCAATCTGGACTCAGCTTGCTCTATGGCACGACACCTGATTGATCTCGTCTACCTAAGATGAAAGTCACAACGTGGGTAGGTTAGAATTGAGATCGAAACAGTTACTCCAGTAACCAGACGTTGCCAGTGAGCTGGGAACAATAGAGCTGGCATTGAACCGGTACAGCTGGTGAAGCCATTAACATTGACTACCAGAATTCGACCCTGGTGCCACATATTGGTGCCTTGACCACTGGATTCAACCCTGGATGGCTGAGTGTCACATATTGGTATCCTGATCAGGGGATTTTACCGAGTAGCAACGACCACCGAACGACCAGGACACAGGCTGGTGGCAGCAACAAAGAGTCAACCCCAAAATGCCAGTAGAAGAAACCTTACAGCTTCACACCGTGACTGGGAGTTGACCACAGGCCGACAGCTTGGTGTCACACTGGAAGATAAGACATAATTCTCAACATACTGTAAACAAATTGTAAGAAAGTATTATTTGATTTATAATAAATTTCTACCAGAAAAACAGAATGAAAAACTTGCAATAAAATGTTAAAAGGAAAAATAAATGCAATACATAATATCATAATATCACTTACAAGCACATCTTTTCTCAATATATAGAGTGTTTGGTGAATTACGAAAGATAAGCTTATCTACAAGGTAATGGGCAGTTTTGCTAAGTTGGCAGATTTTCTTGTCCTGCTTAAATTCAGCTGACAAACAGTTTTGTATATGTTGACATTTCTGGGTACATATTTTGGGGTCATCTGTATGGAAAGAATGCATATTATGCATAGCGATTTTCTTATCAGTTGCTGTGCTAAATGAAAATTCTCTTTGGATACAACCTGAAAAAGAGAAGAAATAATAAAAAGAATATGTGTAAATATATTAAAATAAACATGCTAAATAAAAAGTAAGTATAAACATATTAAAATAAACAGAATATGTGTAAACACACACACACACAAGGCTGTACATGAATTGGTTGATTGACTGACTGATTGATTGATTTGTTTTTTTATGGCTTATCAACCCTTTGTTGGTTATTTAAAAATGAAACATCTTTTTGGATTATATGAATAATTCTTTTTTTTTGCAAATGAATATTGCATTAACAATTTTTTTAAAATAAAAATAATTTTTCCAGGTACCACTCTTATTATTTAACCCATAGCTGAGGGAAGGAGATGGATTTATACATTCCCCCAGAGTATTTTCACATAAGTGAATGTAATAAATCTGATTAGTATTTGAACTCAGTTCTACAGTTTCTCATTCTGAAGTGCTATCCATTACACCACCCTCACATCCACAGTGATATTGGAAAGAACCCATTGTATATACCATTCAACAGAAATGCACATGTAGTTAATACTTATTGGTACTCAGCCGATTGAGTCAGTCTACCAATAGGTTTCATGCTATCTTGTCATGAGTACCATAACCCACTAGGATCATAGATGCACTACTGCAGCAACAGTGGCTGTCTCTCAGACAAGATAACCTGACGGAGTCCATCCCTCTTTAGGCTGGTTTTTAATTCTTTTCCCAGACTGTTTGCCACCCAAGGCTAGAGAACCCTGTCTGCCCTGCTATTTAAGTCATAGCTGGTGGGAGAAGAGATAGATTCATGCCTTTTCCAAAGGTATTTGTGCAAAAGTGAACACAACAGACAAACCCAGAATTTTGACTTGGCTTGTTGATATCCATTACATTACCTGTGCAGGTTATCTATTCCTGTTTAGTTATTATTCAATGTTTTGTAATGTTGTTTGATCTTTATTCAATGTTTTGTAATACTCTGTGATCTTTACAGTGAAAAAC
The DNA here is from genome assembly GCA_963932145.1 of Acanthosepion lycidas. Taxonomy (NCBI): domain Eukaryota; kingdom Metazoa; phylum Mollusca; class Cephalopoda; order Sepiida; family Sepiidae; genus Acanthosepion; species Acanthosepion lycidas. The sequence goes on along the minus strand of OZ010588.1, from coordinate 45,484,806 downwards.
ATGCCTGCATCAAATTTTGTATGAAGCTCAGCAAATCTGCTTCTGAGACACTAAAAATACCACATCAAGCTTTTGGTGAACATTCATAAAGTTGAAAACAGGATTTTGAGTGACATACATTTCAATGCTGATCAAGTGTTACTTCAAAATGATACATGTTCACAATGACTAATTACTAGCTAAACACCAGAAAATGTGGAAAATATTTTTTAACTCTGACAATTATTATCATCATCACTCTCTCATGAATGTAATCAATTATAGTCTGCCAAGGGATAATGATATGGGAACGTTTTGATTACGATCATAATCATGAATCCTGTAACCTCTTAGATCTACTACAGCCATAACAGTAGAGGTGTTTCCTGTGCAAGGCAGCCTGACAGAGACCAACTCTATCCAGGATGGTTTGAATTCAGGTTTCTTTCTCCTAAAATGGTTGCCAACCAAAGCTGTAGGATACAATCTGTCCTGCTATTTACCCATAGCTGGTGGGAAGGATAGCTTCATAAGTGAATCTAATGAACTTGACTGGAATTCAAACTCAGCTCTTTGATGTCTCAATCTAAGCCACTATCCATTACTCCACTGTGCCTCTGGTACTTTTTGATACCACCTCACATTCATGAATTTAGTTATAGATGATGTAATCGAATAACCTGTCACCCCCATGAGTGACTACACTATAGGAAGTAACTCTCTATAAGTATCTGTAAGTCAACGGACTACAGAGACTAGCTGTGACCTGTTCCAGCTAAACAGTCAAACTCTCTGCCTTCGGGCGGAGAGGAACTCGGACGAGGCTCCGCCGAAGGGCAGAGTCTCGTTCGGGGAGGTAGACAGCCCCTGAACCCGTTTATGCGGGTTCAAAAAGGGAGTATTTTTTGCCGAGCGTATGGGCTCGGAGAACCCACGTTAAACTGGCCTTGTGCCACATGCAACCCTCGTGAGGGGGTAGCTAAATATACTAGCTGGGATCTGTTGAGTATAACCCAGACTTACGCAAGAACTACCAACCTTCCAATAGTAACACTCACTACTAGATTGACTTGCGACAACCTTGTGCATAACTGTTACCTTTATTCTTATTGTACTGGTTCATTACAATAAACCTTTATTTATTTTATCCACCCTGTTTTTTGAAGTATATATTCCTATTGACTTGACTTTGACTTGTATCGGTTTTCACCCTGGTCAAGTTGAACCGGCTTCCTCCTGAGCAAGTACAGCATCATGGACCATCAGTATCCTCACCCACCGATCCTGAGCCAGGTCACACAAAATGGCGAGCCAATCGCGATTCTATCGTCAAAGACCAACTACTTGTGAACCTGATAGTACTGCTAGGTCATCCTTGATTGTGCTAGCTCACGTCCTCAGCTGCCCACTGACATGTTTTCGCCAGCCAGGAAGAGGAGGAGGGAGAAGTACATCGCAGATGAGTTCTCTCTCCGGGCATTGAGCTGCATGCCTGAACCATCGGAGATGACGCTGGAGCAGGACGGGTGGAAGAGGACAGAGAATCAGGCAATGACGTAGAGTGGCTATTAGCATGGAATATAACAATAGATTAACAAAATTCTTTCTTAATGATTTTTTATTTATTTTTTTCTATATTTTGGACCATTTTCTTGGTTTGCATTTCATATTTAAACATAAATTGTCCAATGTTTTAATATTTTCAGCTTTCATATGCCCTTATCATTGAGTGAAGACATAATATTTGAAAATGATGAAACTGACAATTTCATAACAAAACTCTTTGATTATAGTTTTATAAAGATGATAGTAATTATTATTATTATTCTGTTAAAGTTGGGATGAGAAATATGTTTAGAAATGAGAAATTTTCACTTGATTTTCAATAATGCTCAAATAATAATAATTTTCATAATAACTGATGATTGTTGGAATTTGAATGCCTTAGTAAATAACTTACCACAAAATGTCTTTTCTTGATCAATGCTGCAGAAAAGTGAGTTAGGAGGAGCTGCTTCAAAATTATTAAGTTGATATGCTTTATCTGCCTGTTGTAACATATCTAAGAATTTTGAAAACAAAAACAAATAATATGAAATAAGAAATTTATTAAAGCAAGTTTAGCACATATTTTTCATTAAAAAAATTAGTTTTGAAAAGCTTTGAATAAACAGTTTATATTTAAAGTTTTCCTAAGGCTATCCACTTCCCACAATACAAGTATTCTCTCAGCAATCTTATTGCTGTTTTTATTTCTCTATTACTGTTTATAATGATATTGAAAGAATTGGTTGGACTATTATTTTTTTGTTGTTACCACAACTTTTTTGGCTGACCCACTTTACAGCCTTCTTTAGTTATACAATCAGTAAATCAATAAGCAAAGAGATTTTTTTTTTTTTTACAAAAATACATGGCAAACCCAAAATTATGCCTAATATACTAACTGGTTTGATTAATTCCCAGCAACATAAACCACACTGATAAAATTCTCTGCAACCCATGTTATAGAGTTGATCCTAATTTATATTGAAACACTTATTGTGCTATATCATCCTTAAAAAAAACTCAGGGTTTGTAGAATTTAACCATATTAAAACAGTGTATTATGTCATTAATGGACTCAAAGTGGGTACCTTTAAAACATTTTAATCTTAGAAAATAAGGACCTCAAGATGAATGTCTAATGATTCCTTATCAAAATTCTCATAATAATCTCTTTGTTTTATAAGAGAAATAGACAGGGGTATTGTCATGGTAGAAAAGATTCTTTAATGAAGCTTTCTATGTTGCTTTTTTGGTTAAATGTTTAACCAATTGTATCAAAGCATTTTTGTAATAAGTAGATGTTACCATCTTTTTCTTCCTCTAAAATGTCAACTAGGAAAATGCCCTCAGCATTCCAGAAAACTGTTACTATAACTTTTCTTCCTGATATGCATGCTTTTGCTTTGACTGGATCCTTTCCAACTTTGACTAACCATCACTTTCACTAAGCTTTGTTTTCAGAATCATGCTTGTAAAGTTGAGTTTCATCTCCAGTTACAAGTTGTCTTATAAACACAGGAATGTACTGTATTAGTTAAAAACAGGGCTCCTTTGAGAATGTAAATCATTAATTATTTTTTCAAAGAAAAACACCATTTACCAAAAATCTGCTTTGATTTTTAAAATAAAATGCAATAAAACTAAAACATTATTTAATTACAAAAGCTTTTAATTGCTTTTCTAACTAAAATATGTTAAAGATTATCAAACACCAATATTTTTAAAAGTATTTAGAATTTTTTAATATGTATAAACGTGCTGATTTTTTTTTTATATATGTTCAACCATACATGATATTAACAGAAAATAAGAGCGATAACTATAGTAAATTTACAACCAAAAACATTTAAATTTCAATAAAACATTAGATTATGGGAATATTTTCTTAAATTTTTAAGATTACTGAGTACTTAAAAATTATATATAAAAGGTGCACATATTAATTCAATTACTTTTTTAACACCTAAAGCACTCACAGAACATTAACACCTAAAGCACTCATTAGATAAATATCAATCTGTCAAACCCACCAACACCTTAAAAAAACAACTACTGTCAGGTTAAGAAAATCAAATTTTTTAAACTTAAATAACAGTTGTTTCAAATCAGCTTAATTATACTTTAAATCAGCTAATATTACTCAAATAAAGTTTCAGAAAAGTATATTTTATTTTTGGTAGATGTTTTAATACAGAGAATAACATTGTGATGAATGGTTACTAATAAGGGGGCTAATCAGTTATTTTAGCAAAAAAAAAAAAATCCTTCCAGTCATTTTAAAATAGTTTTTTAAATCCAGTCAAACATTTTGCTTATTGGAAATATTAAATTTAATCTATTAAGTTGAAATTAAAATTAAGAATAGAAGCTTCAAGAAAGATTTTTTATTTATAAAAATTCATTTTAAACTTTACATATCATGAATTAGTGGAGGTACCTATATAAATTATTATTAACAATGGTAGAAATATATTGTCTGCATAAGTGTTTAAACAGAATACTGGTGAAAGATCTAGTCTAGTTCAGTGTAGTGAGTTTTGTCCTCACTGGACACTGCACATATGTGACCTCAGACTTGATTAAAGCAAGCTTAGAAAGTACCTATATATATTTATTATTTTTAACAATAATAATAAAATATAAGGCCTGCTTGCCCATCTTGCAAGGGAGTAATGATTAAGAAACTAGTCTAGATGATCATTACTACTGTAATGAGTTTGATTCTGAGTGAATCACACTTGTGACCTTGTGCTAGACTAAGTTCTGCTTAGTAAATACCTATCTGAAATAGTTGTATAATTGAAAGATGCACCAGTAATTAGTGTTTGAACCCCAGTAAAAAAAACAGAATTTTGAATTCTGATTTTCAAGGCACTGGCCACTTTAAAGATTGGTGCAACACTATCTTCCTGTCCCTATTTCTATTCTCTCTAGATGACATTGTGTTCTACCAAACAAAGCTTAGGAAATATTAATAAGCATAAATGTACAGGGTTGCTCAGTTCTTTGAGATCTGCATGAATTTGACTTGATTGACTTGACTATGCCCCATACATAGTAGTCCAATGGATTCATTATTGGGGAGTTATGAGGCCATATACTTGGGTGATTTGATCACAGAGAGTGTAATTCATCCACTCCTGAGTTGTCTTGGCCTTGTACAGTCATCTTTTGCTCATACTCTCTATCCATGGCCTCATAAGTCTCATCAATGCCTGCTTATAGTCAGTAGCATTATACCTTAAGCCCTGAGGAAAGAAGTGAGGAGGCATGGCAGTTCTCTCATTGCTCATGACTCCCAGAGCCATTACAGTTGCCAGAAACTTTGTGTGCATGACTGTTGGAATTTCTTTAGAGTCTCTGCATAGCCAACTGTCTGTCATTCCTACAATTGATGTTTTGGTTCTGATCAAAGTTTTCTCATCAGAGAAAAAGCAAGCTCTTGATGTTTCAACTTGCTTCACAAGTGCTTTTCATGGATCAGATGGTTATTTTTGTCTTTGGAAACATGAATTGGCCTCTCTGCATCATATATAACTTCTATCGAAGGTTCTCATGCACAATTCTTCCGATAGAGTGCATTGAAGCCTTGAGCTCATCAGCAGTGATTTTAATTATCTTTCTGTGGTTCTTATTGATAATTTTTCAAGCCTTTAATACAAATTTGGGTGATCTGATAGCATTAGGACCCTTAGCAAACATTTGACATTTAGCAACTGCTGTAGAATCCTCATCATTGTCTTCAAGCTCTTTGCAAACTTCGACAAAAAACAACTATGCAACTTTCAGGATGTAAACAATTTTTAAATCAATATGCTGTCTTTAAGGTGATGATTACAGCATGCCTTTACATTTGCTTAGTTAGCTTAATGTTTATCATTTCCTTTCAGAGAAATGGTGACAATCAGAACAAGTTTTAAAAAAAGTTACAGCTATTAAAGGACATGTCTTCAAAGAACTGAGAAATCCTGTATGTAACAATAAAATTTATGTTCATAATCTCTGAATGAAATGAAACTTGCTAAAGAAAGGATTGAAAAAAATTTTAACTGAAAAAAAGACTTACTGTCACCTTATCCCCAATAATGGTCACCATATATCAATGCTGTTGAAATAATAATTATTATTATATTGTCAAAGTCAGAATAAGAAGTATATTTAAAAATTATCAGTTTATTTCTTCTGAAGGTCAAATAATGCTTATTATTTCCATAATAATAATAATTGTTCATAGTTGGATTGGTTGATTAGATTTTGTTTAACAGCATGTGTTGATTGTTGGAACCTGAATGTCTTAGTAAATAACTTACCACAAAATGTCACTTCTTGTGTAATATTGTATAAATGTGTGTGGAGACTCAAATTCATAGATGAATTTCTCCATGATGGTACCACACCTAAAGATTTTAAAAGAAAAACGAATAATGTTCAATAAGAAGTTTGTTAAAGCAAATTTATCGCATATATTTAGCAATTTTTTGAATAAATTGATTATATTAAAAGTTTCTTGAAATTTATCCACTTTTCACAATACAAGAATTTGCTCAGCAATCTTTTTGCTGTCTTTATTCCTCTATTATGTGCTAATACCCTTGTGAAAGGTAAAAATACATCTCTTCCTCCCAGCTATGGGTTAAATAGCAGGACAGACTGAGTCCTATAGCATTGGGTGTAACCAATCTAGGAGAAGGAAACTCTGAATTCAAACCACCTGCTGACTTCGTAGGTCCTGCCTCTTTAGTCGAAGGCTAGAAGACGGTAACTTCAGAAATACACCAAATGCAAAAAGTAACTGTCAAGCCATTGCACTATTCTGCCTTGAATGACACCATGAGACTATGATTGTGAGGTGGAGGATAGTAGTGATTGAAGCTACGCAAAATGTGCTAACTGAATAAAAAAAATCCTCTATTACTGTTGAAAATAATATAAATGATAATTTTGAGGAGAATAATTATCTCTTGCTTTTTTTTTTGTTGTTGTTGCCCATGTTGTTACCACATTCTATAGTCTTCTTCAATTATACAATCAGTAAGGATATCTTAGTGGTTTCAAAGCATCAGTCTGACTCTATCATCAAGTTTCACTCAATGCTTTAACAGTTAAATCTGAATTAAGGTAAACTAAAATTTTCCAACACTAAGTCAATGTAGTGAAATTATAAATTTGTTTAACCAAAACCAAAGAAAATAGTTGCTTCCAGGCAACACCAGGCAGCATTATTGACTACCAGATTTAAAGAGTGTATATTGCAGGGCATAGAAAGCCACATTGAGGAAAGTCATTGAATGAGTTGCCTGGATTATCATATTTTTTGTTGCTTATGTTCCTACCACAGATCATTTGGTTTGCCCATTCTATATCCTTTTACAGGTACAGTGCTGTTCGATAAAAGTGACTCAGCTGATTTTTTTACTAAAAATATTTTTTTCTATTGTTTTTGGGGTTAAAATAATTTTTAATCTTACTAATATAAAGACCCCTTCCTGACTACCTAGGAAAAAAGTTTATTCACCCTAAGGTATTGTATTGATAATTATAATGTTGGATATAAATGAAATTCAGGAAAAAACTCTATGCAAAAAAAGTGACTCAGATATTGTATTCTGATGATTAAACTGGTAAATTTAAGGAACTTTTGACAAAATATTGAAAACTATTTTACAATACACTCAGAACAATATTCTAGAGAATTCTAGAACAGCTTAAATTAAATTCCAGAAAGTCTTGTACAGTATAAAACCAGCTTGAAATAGCCACTCAGAACCACTTAAGGCATCTATTATTGCCCTCTCAAAAGCAGGCAAGTCTATGAGAGAAATTGCTATAACCTCGCAATCAACTGTCTCTCGAGTCCTTAGGGTACATAATGATGTCACTCCTGCTCCAAGGAAGGAAAGGGGATGAAAGAAAAAGATTGATGATAGAACTGGCAGGGTAATCAAGAGAGAAGTTGTGAAGAATAAGACTATAACTAGTCAAGAAATTGCAGCCAGTCTAAGCAAAGAGCAAGGTGTTAGTCTTGTCTCTTCAACAGTCCGTCGGTGGCTGTTAGAACAACACTACAAATCTTGTACACGAAGGTTTAAGCTGCTAATAAGCAAAGCCAACAAAGCCAACAAAGCCAAGAGACTTGAATGGGCTCACTATTACAAAAATTTCACTGTAGAAGACTGGAAGAATGTTCTCTTCTCCGATGAAACGAAAGTTGAGCTAAATTCAAAGGATAAGTGATCTAAAGTCCGAAGAAGAAGCTTTGAAAGCACTTTGAATTTAACAGTAAGTACTGTCAAGCATGTGTTCAGTATAATGTTCTGGGGATGCTTTTCTTTTCATGGAACTGGTTTCTTAAAACCTATTGAAAAGACCCTGAGGAGCAAGCAGTACAAGAGAATTTTAGAGTCTTGTCTGCTCCCTTCTGCTGAAAGGGAGCAAATCGACCCCACCAAGCTCATTTTTATGCAGGATAATGCTCCCTGTCACAAATCAAAATTGATGAAGGAATACTTTGATGAGAAGCAGTTGAGTGTTATGACATAGCCACCCTTATCTCCTGACCTCAACCCAATAGAAAACTTATGGAGCATTATAAAGTACAGGCTCTCGAGAAAGTAGTTGAGCAACAAGGAGGATTTGATTGTGAATTTCATATCCGAATGGAATTCAATGTTTGGAGATGAGATTTGCCAGAACCTAATCAAGTCAATGCCAAAAAGGGTTGAAAAGGTTATTCAAAATAAAGGAGGACCCATAGATTATTAAATATTTCGAACTATATTACCTATTATAAATAAATTATACCTCTATTATTTTTTATTTAAAGCTGTTCGGTTATGTTTCTATTGATTACAAGTTGCAGGAAATAAGTGAGTCACTTTTTTTGCACAGAGTTTTTCCTTAAATCTCATTTATATCCAAAATTATAATTATCAATAGAATACCTTAGGGTGAGTAAACTTTTTTACTAGGTGGTCGGGAAGGGGTCTTTATATTAGTAAGATTAAAAATTAGTTTGACCCCCAAAACAATAGGCGAAAAAATTTTTAAGTAAAAAATATCAGGTGAGTCACTTTTATTGAACAGCACTGTATACAATCAAAGAGGAAAGAGAAATAAATTTTCTTAGAAAAATATATAGCAAACAGAAAATGATTGCTAATATGCCAACTCACTTGATTAATTCCTAACAACATGAACCACATGTTGTGACAATAGGCTTGATGAAACAAGAAGGAAAAAAAGAGATGAATTGAATTTGAAGTTTGAGAAATTAAACGAGCTGTAATTTGGACCTAGAATTAACTCAAGCTATGGCATTAATTCAGTAACATCCAATAGTACCCCTCAATCCTTAATTTGATTTTGGGGACCACAAAACTTATGAACTGTTTTGAACTTCTGGCATTGTCTACACTATCTACATGAAACCGTTAAAGTTTGACAAAGGCAGCCATTTACAAAGAAAACAATTATAACCATAATGAATCAAAGATTTAATTTTGATTAAATGCTGTTTACCTCTTCATAGCTGAAGGCAGGAAAATGGGAATATTTTCTGGGGAAAGCTGATAAAAAGTATAAAAATTTATAATGAAAATAAAATTATATAATTATAATAATTAATGACTGAATATAAAAGAATGGGTGTGAGGATAAACTACATCCGGCAGCAAGGTCGTTGATTGTGAAGTTTTGAGGAGCATGGAGCTACCTCTTAATTGCTGTTGTTTCCAGGTCTACCCTGATCCAGCTATGGGCAAATAGTGAACCCCCAAAAACATGCATGAAAATATAAAAATATATTAGAAAAAGATGCCAGCAGTACATTTTCATAAAAAAATTAAAAAATAACAAATTATCAGCAATACGTTTTTGGAAAAAAATTACCAAAGCTCACAAGAAAATAAAATTTTGCATTAAATGACCCATAAGGAGCTGATATGTTGTTAAATAAACAAACCTAACCAAACCAAACCATCAAAATCAAACCTGATGGTTTCTGAAAAAGATACATATGTAAAATTTTGCTTTCAAATTTGTAAAAAAGAGGTCTCAAAACCTGCCTAAATAAAGTTTGTGTTATAAACATGTGTGCTTGGAAGAACAAATGAAACAACAGTATTTGCTGGTGAAGTGAAAGGAAATGAAAACAAGAATTTTAAATATAAAATTATTTTGTATTGTCAATACAGTGGATGTGAGTGAAATATCTCTAAATGTAGGTGAAGGAGGTGGCTTCAGTGGGGGATGAGTTTCAAGTAGATATGTGTGTTGGGTTGTTGACTGAGGTCACAGTGGTGATATCAATAGAAGCCAGGAGTGGATTAGTGAAGCTATGAATTTGACTTTGCTGATACAGAGTATGTGAACAGAATGTGGGCATGATGTAGGGACTTAGCTTTCACATGTGGAGGAGACCTGCTGGTTGATGAGAGGCAGAAAAAAATCGAGTATTGAATTTCACCAGTGAAATCCACTAGCAGGAAAAAACTGAAGTATTTCAGTATCCACATGGACAAAACTGACAACTATTATGAATAGGAAGAAAAATAAAGAAAAACTAAAAGTTGTCCACAATGCCATCAACAAGAAGCTGAAAGAAAACAGAAAGAAAACTGGAAGAAGATTCATGAAATTAGAGTTATTAACTCTGAATTTGTACTTTTATGAAAAAAAAAAAACAAGATTTATTTTGCAGTTGAAATGTCTAGATATGATCATAAGTTCTATGCTAAAAGTTGAGAAAATTTCTGATGAAACTAAAATAAATGAGAAATGTTAGATTTATAAACATTTTCCTACATGTTCCTAATTTAATCATGCATAAAATGTTGAGTTCATGTATGAAATTGAGGACAGAGTTATTTTTTACACTTGTTTGCAGATTTTTGAATTCTTCCATTTTTTCATTAATATATTATCAACTAGCAGTAGAACCCAGCGTTTCCCGGGGATGTAACAGTAAGAGGTTGATCAAGTATCGACCATCATAAAGACTGAAAAATAAAATTGACAAAGATTATTGTTTAAGGTTGATGGACATGCATGTCTTAATTAGTTTTTTTTTGTTTTTGTTTTTGTTTTTTTTTACGAATTGGTCAAACCCAAACTCAAACAAAAACATTGTTTTCAATCGTTATTCAAATTGAATAGAATTTTATTATAAACAATAGTCTTGTAAATGGAATTTTTAAAGCATTCTGAATGTAAAAATAAAGAAAAAAGTGTGCAAGACAATAAGAAACACTACCTGCCAAAAAAAAGTGAAGTTTTGTTGAAATCGGTTGAAAAATGTAGGAAATCTGATCCCATATATAAACACACACACACACACACACACACACAAACAACCGGGGTTTTATAATAAGTACAACTTGATATGAGTTCTCCCCCTTTCATTCTGGCAACAGAATCGTGTTTTATCGTGTTTTCAAATTGATTTTGTGCAAAAACAATTGTGTTTTTCCAATTTTTGGTGCTGTCAGAACCACCGCAAGGTAATTTTATGCAGTCCTGTGAAGTTTTGTTGAAATCAGTTGAAAAATGTAGGAAATCCGATCAAATATATAAACGTACAGACAGACAGACACACACACACACACACACACACACACACACACACACACACACAATCTGCGTTTTATAATAAGTAAGATGTACCAGAAACAAATTTTTGGTTTAGGGTTTTTTTACTTTGAATTTGAGATTACTAAGGCAGCACTACCTTATTATTTTTGGAAAAACAATACACATACACAAGTTCATATTTGAAATTGATGACTGACTTATTTTCATAGGTTGTTCTCAGATGTTTTACTTAATATGTGTTTTTATTTAATATGAATATATCATCAACATAGCAGATGTAAATTGTTGATTTAGGCTGTTTCAAAACACCATATTGCTCCAGTGATATCAGAATTCTATATTTTAATGAAAAAAACCCTCAACCAGAATTTACACCCATTATAGAAAATGAGTCCTGCAGATATACAAAAACAGAGAGGAGTGTAAGACATGGATGTGTCATCTTACGGGACTTATTCAACCTATACAGTGAGGCAGCTCTATGAGAATTAGATGTCCTACCAGGATTCATTATTGGCAGTTAAAATCTTAACAACATAAGATATGCAGATGACACAGTGTTGATAACAGACATGGAAAGAAAACTACAAAAACTCCTACACAATGTAGTGAAGGAAAGCAAGAAGAAACGACTAAACATAAACTACAAGAAGACAGAATGTATCGTTTTTAGCAAAAGGATGAACCCAAAATGCAAATTACAAATCAGAGATACCAATATCAACCAAGCAGAAAAATTTAAATATCTGGAAAGTATCTACAAAGGACAGAAAATGTGACACTGAAATTCTAAGGTACATTGGAATGGCCAAAGATGCACTCCAAAAGCTAGGCAGAGTATTAAGAGATAGAAAAACTTTGTTAGAAACAAAGAAAATAGTAATGAACTATTACATGATATCTGTTTTGCTATATGACAGTAAATGCTAGAAAATTTCCTCAAAGATGAAGAGATTAAAGCAACAGAAATGTGCTTTTACAAAAAGATGTTGAGGATAACATGGACTAAACATGTAAGCAACGACAAGGTTTCAAATAATAACTTATACTTAGCATTAAGAAGAAACAGTTGAAATTTCTGGAGTGCATACTGAGGAAGGGGGGCTTGGAAAATCTGATACTCATGGGCCAGATTGAGGGAAAAAGGAACAAAGGAAAAAAACACATAACATACTTGATGAGCTTAAGTAAATGGATGGCAGAAAAGGGTTTAGGAGAAATAACGAAAGGACAGAATTTATTTAGAGCTAAAAAGGACAGCCTACATCCTGATGAGGCATGACATACAAAGAAGAAGATATTTAACATAAGGAAGAGATAGTTGAAATTTCTGATACATTAGACTTAATTAAGTCAAGCTTAGAAAATACCACTCTCTCTCTCTCTCTCTCTCTCTCTCTCTCTCTCTCTCTCTCTCTCTCTCTCATATATACATATATTAGTGTATAGGAGCAGCAGATCATTATTCAAACATATATTATTAAATATAACAGACAACGAATGTCTATTATGTTTTATCATGAGCTGTTCCAAGCATCGTATAATGGCTTTAGTTTCAAGAGAAAATAAAGACAAAAACTGGGCAACATTTAGATATTTCTTTATTATATTGGTTTTCAATCTAAGCTTTTGGCTCAATATGAGCCATCATGAGAGTGGTTACATGGACATTACAACAGAGATGTTCACTGTCAAATTCATAATGCAGTTCTGACATCGTACATAACCATGTGAGAGAAAGAAATGTTATCAATAGAACCATATGTTTAAATGCATTGTAATATGTTGTGGCTGGTTTGAAATGTAATTTTGTTGAATATGGGTTGCATTTTTTCTATTTGTTTTCTCTTGAGACTAAAGCCATTATACAACACTTGGAATGGCTCATGATAAAACATAATAGACATTTGTTGTCTGTTATATTTAACAATATATATTTGAATATATATATATTTGTTTAACAGTAATAATAATAAATATAGGGCCTGCTTGGCCATCTTGCAAGGAAGTAATGATTAAGTTGCTAGTCTAGCTGATCATTACTACTGTAGTGATTTTGATTCTAACTGAGTGACTCACACTTGTGAGCTTATGCTAGACTAATCTCTGCTTAGTAAATACCTAGCATGGTGGCTGAAATACTTGTATATTTGATAGAGGCGCCAGTGATTAGTATTTGAACCCCAGTAAAAGACCAGAATTTTGAATTGATTTTCAAGGCACTGGCCACTTTAAAGATTGGTGCAACACTATCTTTCTATCACACTTCTTTCTAATCATTGTTTCTCAACCTTTTCTTCCTTGGTGTCAGAAAGATTTCTGGTTCACATAAGCACAAAGAGAAATTCCATGTAACAGAAAATACATTTTACTTACAAAAGCAAGATGTAGTAGAAAATATAAATCCTGACTAATGATTTCTCCTGGTGTTTCCAGTCCCATTTAAAATATTTGTTGGATTCACTTTTGGGCTTAAGAGCCCACGTTTAGAATCACTGCTCTAGATCACATTGTGCTTTACTAAACAAATCTTAGGATATTCATAAAAGTATATAACAGTAAAAATCATTCTCATAATCTCTGAATCAAATAAAACTTGCTAAAGAAAGGATTGAAAAAATCCTGATTAACAATTGATTTGCTGTCACTTTATCCCAAAGATATCGATGATGTGAAGATAAAAATGATTATTATTATTTTGTCTAAGTCAGAATGAGAAGTATGATTAGAAATTGTTAGTTTATTTCTAATGAGAGTCAAATAATTCTTAGAATTTCCATAATAATAATTGTTGATTGTTGGAATCTGTACTTACCACAAAATGTCACTTCTTGTGTAACATTGCATAAAAGGGTGTTAGCAGGAATGTGTTCTGAATGAAAAGGTAGATAAGCCACTGCCTTATCTGGCATTGTACCTAAGAATTTTGCAAAGAAAAAAAATATTAAATAAGAAATTTGTTAAAGCATATTTAGTACATATTTTTCATAAACAACATTATTTTTTTCTGAATTTTTGAATAAACTGGTTATATTTAAAGTTTCTTGACACTTCTTGCTGTCTTTATTTTTCTATTACTGTCTATAATATAAATGATAATTCTGAGGAGAATCATTATCATTGAAACAATTATTTGGTCTGTTTTTTTATTGTTGTTGTTTATGTTATCACATTCTATAGCCATCTTCAGTTATACAATCAATAAGGATGATATCTTAGTGGTTTCAAAGCATCAAACTATCAAGTTTCACTCAATGGCATAACAGTTAAATCTGAACTAAGGCAAACTAGAATTTTCCAACACTAAATCGATGTAGAAAAATTATAAATCTGTTGAACCAAAACCAAAGAAAATAGTTACTTCCAGGCAACACGTAGCAGCATCATTGATTGCCAGATTTAAAGAGTGTATATATTGCAGGGCATAGAAAGCCACATTGAGGAAAATCATTGAAAGAGTTGCTTGGAATATCATATTTTTTGTTGCTTATGTTACTACCACAATTTTTTTAACTGGCCCATTCTATATCCTTTTACAGGTATACATCTATTCTCTTAACTTGGTATCTATGCTGATGACGCAATCATTTACTTCTGTTTCAATAATAAGTCTGATCAGTTCAATGAGGTGAAATTGGCAGGTGATCTCAAAAATGACCTACAGTTTGTTGTTAACTGGGGCAAAGAATGGCTTGTTAATTTTAATGCTTCCAAAATGAAACTTCTCTCTATTAATCTTCTGAAATATCCCTTCCTGCCTCTCATCAGCATGACTGACACTAACCTCCATGAGGATGACTCATTATACCTTCTTGAGCTAACATTCTCATCTGATATGTATTGGAAAGACTATGTTGAATCCATTAGTAGGTATCCTGCTAAGAAAGTTAGGTCATTGAATTGTGTTAGATAATTTTTCTCTCCAGAATTTATCTTGCATATTTATAAGTCTACCATTCATCCATAATTTGAAAATTGGTGTCACATCTGGTTCAGTGCTCCCACTGTATATTTAGAGATTCTTGATAAAATCCAAAGAAGAATCAGCAATATTATTGGTCTGACCTGATGCCTCAGCTTCAGTTACTTTTCTACCATTGTAGCTTCCCTGTGCCTTTTCTATAAATACTTTCATGGTAGTTGTTATGATGAACTCTTTGTTATGGTACCTAGACTTTATGAATTTAAATGCAGTACTAGATTGGGGGAAGGTCAAATTAATTCACTGTTGAATTGGCTGAGATGTAACTGTAAATTCTATGCTAACAGTTTCTTTTCTTACACTTCTCATTTGTGGAACTCTCTTCTGGCTTTATGCTTTCCAACCAACTTCAGTCTTCAAAAATTTAAACGCAATGTCAATCACTATCTACTGTTTTGATTAATCCTATTCTTCTCGCTCCCTAATGTTTCTCTTTTTTTTCTCCAATCAGTAACCCCTTGTGTCTTAGTGGCTTCACCAAAAATACGATCAAAAAGGAAAAAGAGAGAATTTCAAAGCATTGGTCTGTCTTGCCCATCAAATTTCACTTATAGTGGTTAGGAGGTTATCAGTTATGGATGAGTTGTTTATCTTATGGCAACATCCATTCCTACCAGTTATCAGTATAACTGATTTGGGTGTATATTGGCCTTGTGTAACTACTTAACAGTATGGGTGAAGGAATGTATATCTGTTTTCAAATGTATCAGTAGTATGCTGAAAAGGGTGAAGAAAGAAAGGATGTGTGTTTTTAAATGTAGCAAGCTAGTCGTGCAAATGTTGTATTTCATTTTTGGGTATATTATGATGACCACAACTTCAGAGAATGGACAAAATTTATTTATCAATTCTGGTTTTGGTTGATTTTCTAACTGGTTATATATACATCTATAGTTCCGCTTTGAAAACCCACTCTACTTCATATTGGCTTGCAGCCTTATATCCTGGTTGTGAAAGCTTTCTGATTAGTTGGTCAAACTATTTTTTGAGATGGTGAAATTTTGGTCTCCTTGTTATTATTTGTTTATTTTTTTTCATACATCCTGATCATGAAAGCTTTCTGATTGGGTGGTTGAAATCTGGATTTGTGGACTGATACAGTTCTTTATGATTCTGTAATGCCGACCCACAAAGAAGGATGGTCCTCAGTGAAGTCTACCTGCTTTGCTCACTCAAAAACATTTTTAAGCATCAATCTCAAAAAACAATTGTATAATCTTCTCTTTTGTTACAAATTGTACATCTGAAGAAGGTTGTATTATAGATCAATTGAAATGCTGCTGTAACAACATAAAAAATAAATTCAATAGTACTGAAAATTCTTGGAATAATAATGACACTTCACAAAATTATAGAAGAAACTTTTAGGTTTGTAATAAGTCTGACCATAATTTCAACATAATGAAGGCAGTTTTGATTAAAAGAGAAAGTAATTTATTAAGGCAAAATTTATTGAAAGTTCACTAACTTCAGAATTCTCTATGGTAAATTCATGTCCAGGCTTAAACAATATATCTCCTTTCTGTGGTGAAAACAAGGTTGAGATTCAGAACACTCTGTTTTTGTATGCAGGGCTTGCTTTGGCAGATACCAGACTGAGTTGCTTCCCTTTGTAATTAGAATGGCTATAATCCTTTTGTTGCTTATTTCAAGCTATTATATGCATGTATGATACATTGACACTTAGTTAAATACTAATAACTTTGAAACATTAAATTATTATTGTGGCAATACTTCTCCTTGTTTACAAAATTAGTACTAATAGAATGTGGTACAATTAAAAACAATAAAAATAAGAATAAAAAAAACTGAATGAGATAACACTGAATTAAACATTTAGATACATCAGATATAAGAATTTAATTTTAAATATTGAGCATTTAGGTATCATTAAGACTTCAACGTATGTTGTAACTTGTGTTTATTGTATTTCTCTCTTCAACTGTTCCCCTCCCACAACTTTTTATATATGATTGATTCTGTCAATAAAGATTTTATGAGTCTGAAAATGTTCCTTCTCAGAACTAAACTTATCACTAAAAAGTTTATCCATATTGTCATTCACTTACTATTACTCTGATACATGTACATTTTCATACCATATCTTTCAGAAGAAAGATTCCAGATAAATTGATTGTATTAAAAAATGTTTCAAGACTTACTTTGGCATGTCTTTTCTCCATAGATAACATCTTTTGCTTTCATGACAATGTAGCTGTCCACAAAGTAACTTGATGTTTTGCTTAGATAACACATATTTTTGGTCTTGTAGAATTCTAAAGATAAGCAGCTATTATTTTTCAGACAGGATTTCACACATTCCCATATTGATGTAGTTGGAAAACTAGCATAATTATGTAGGGCAATCTTTTGATTTGGTATCAACTTCATAAGAGTTACAGTTGCCACACAACCTGACAAAAGAATTAAAGCAAAGTTATATAAATTTTGTTCCCTACCAAATCTACATTCTTGTGTCAAACATAAAAAAGTTAGTTGGAATAGCAAGTCGTAATAGGTGCAAAATTACAAAATAAGCCTCAACTTCTGCAAAAAATTTTAAAGGAAAAACATTTATTACACAATTATGAAAAAAAGTATAAATACAATTACACAAAAATTTCCTTTTGTGCACCAATTATAGCAGGATAACAAATTTCTGATAAAAAGGATTACCATTGAAAAATGGAAAAAAATTACAGTTTGGGAAAAGACAAGGATTTTGAAAAAGACAAAAAGAGAGAACAATTCAAGGAGTAAGAAAATAAAGGTGTAACCACCTTTCAGAAAATAACAAAATCACCTACTTTTATTAGGTTGGTGCAAAAATAATGTCGTTTTCTCACATATCTTAATATGTGAGAAAACGACAATATGTTTGCACCAACCTAATACTTGTCCCATGAGTGTCTTTGGGACATATAGTAATATTTGAAAAATCCCTTTTAAATTCACACTGTTCGTGCTTGGGAAAAATTCTTTAAATCCTTTTTCACTCTTTGTTGTCTACTCACAGAAAAATTTTTACTTGAACTTCAAAATTCTTTAGTTTCTCTGCAGCTGGCTGGTAACTGGTGTTTCCTTGATGGTCTCTTCTCAATGTCAAATGTATTCTGCTTCTTGATGTTTATTTGCCTTGTCCACTTGCTGTCAAACTGTCTTCTCCCTCATCTACTGACCTGAGCTCTATTTATTCCATAAAATAGGCTCACAAGGCCTACATTTGAGTTTTTACTCGAGCTTGAGACCACATCTCTCATTGGTCAGATTGTTCCATAAACAAGAATTAGATCCTTCACAAATTTGGCGGGTTTTAACTTCTGAGTCAAAAAAGATATATAAGTGTAATAATATTACACCCAAACTATTTGGCCTTCATACAAATACACTTCTCACAAAAGAATGTGTATTAAAAAAATACAACCTAAACAATTAAACATTTCTTCAAGGCTAACATTTTAAAAGTTGTAAAAATAAAATTTTTATAAAGTCTCAGTTGGATAAGCAGTCCTAAATGGAGTTAACAAGATTGCATGTTTGTGTGTATTTTAGGTGAAGTTCTGTGTTCATATATGTAAACAAAGAAGACAGAATCATACAAAAATTTGAATTTCAATCACAGCTTGTTTATTCTCTTCTTAGGGTGACTCTGTAGCAGAAAAACACAATTTACACATAGTTAGAGATAACAAATTAGAGCTAAATTTATACAATTATTAGAAAACATACATCTCTAACTACACACCAATTTACTCAGAACAAATTTTAAAACAAGCACAAATATACCAGTGCTGGATATTATTGACATACCTCTCACTTGCCACAGATGTCTACAAATATATCCGTGCTTTTCCCTTATATAGGCTATAAGAGAAGCCAGACAGTGGAGAGCTGAGAGGGAGAGAAAGAGAGAAATACTTTATACACACACATTAACCATAGAGGCTACTTGAGAGCATAGATGACAGCCTGTCTGACCATTAGGCTGTGAAAATGACTTCCTATGAACACAAAAAAAAAACTCCACTATCAATGCAACAAGTCCAAACTGATAGACAACAAGCAGTCAGCTGGCTTAAGCATACTTCTTTTTCACATTCTCACTTAACACCTCATATACCATTTGAATGCTACACTATATGACTAACCAGAGACATTTTTATTTCTTGCAAATGAAAATAAATCTTTGGTCATTTCTCCAAACCAGTGTCTAATTTGTTTCTTTACTCCAGCCAACTTCCACTTCGGATCAACTGTAGTGTAACAAAGTTCTTAATGTTTTTTGGGTCTCTCCATTTTCTTTCTGGGCCAGAAGTTAGTGTAGGTAAGCATAAGTATATTATTCATGGTCAAGCTCAAGTCAGCCTTTCACAGAGTTGGAACAACCAAAGGAAATTTTCTACTTACTTTATTGCTGGAAGGTTTAAACATGCTTATGAGATGTCTGTTTTCTTTTTCTTGGTCCAGAAGTTAGGGTAAATCAGTATAAGCATTATTACAATAGCCACACTCAAGTCAGCCTTGTGCTGAGTTGCAACAACCAAAGAGAGAGCCTCATTTACTTCATAGGTTGAGGTTTTGGAAGGCACGTGTGAGTGCCATGCATTGGAAAGTGGGAAGAGAGTTCAGTTGACAGTGGACCAGAAAAACTAATTACTATATTGTACTACATATTGGAGCAAGAGGGAGAAAGAGAGTGAGGAAGGAAATGTTTGCTTTTTATAGGATTCAAAGTGCCATCTGATGATGTTTGATGAAATCAAGTGGGGGTAATCATATTTCAAGTTCCTTTAATCTTAACATCATTGAAAAATGTATTTCTTTTTTTATTATTCATTATTATTTTATTTATCAATTTTATTTCATTTTCCCACACCTATTTGACTCTCCTGAATTTTAAGCATTTCACACCAAGCAAGGAAGGAAGCCACTAACACACAAGGAGTTACAGAGACTTGGGGTGAGAGCAAAGAGGAGTGATAGAGGAAAGGATGAAGAGAAGGATAGGGGATAAATCAGGGCATCTGGAGATGTCGATTGACATTACATTTGAATAGTTACCTATCAAGGAAAAGTGCAAGCCATGAAGCTATTGAAGTAGAAGAGACAGCTAGATTTATCAGTTTCGGCATTGAAAAGGTGAGAGCGAGACGCCAGCCTCGTTGAACGCTTAAATTCATGAAGTCTGGGAGCCAGCGAAAGCTGCTCATTGGAGCAGTTACTATGAAAGTATTTGTAAAAAAGACAGAGGGAGGCAACGGCACTTCTGTGAGAGAGTGACTGCAGATGAGATGCCAGATCAGGGCCAATTACATTGTATGTCCATCTTTGGATTTTATCAAGGACCTTGAGAAGGGGCTCCAGACCATATATGGCAGCAATACTCCATGCAAGGGCGAATGGTTGATTTGTAGATTTGAAGGATTGACTCCGGTGAGAAAAATTTCCTGGCACGGCACAGGGAGCCAACTTTCCTTGCAGTGGACGAAACTATTGACTCAATGTAATTGTTCCATCTCAGGTCAGCAGACAAAGTGACTGAGCAGTCACAAAGAGGTGATCTCGTGGAGTTGAGTGTCCGACATTCTAATGGAGGCAAAGATGGTTCTCTGTGGTGAGTGATAAAGAGCAGTTTTGTTTTTGAGGCATTAAAGTTAACCAGACAATTCCTGCCCTAGTCCACAACCAATTGGAGGTTCTTTTCGAGACAAACGGCCAGGTTAGTTTTGTTGCCAACACTAGATTTGTTTTTGAGGCAGGAGTAAATTTGATTTAGGCTTGAGATTAATGCCATCCCATTATTCTTGGAGACCACAAAATATTTGTTTTGGACAACAGGTTAGTTTTTGGGGACAAGACAAAATTTTTCTTGACAATTCTTAACATGTAATTTCTTAAAATAAAAACAGAAATTCTTCTCACTAATTTTCCCATAATTAAAAAAGTTAGTTATATCCTTAGGGATACAAGAAAAAAATAAATCTTTTTCAGTATGAATTTGAAACAGTAAAAATTAATTTATTTACAATCATTTAAGTTTAAGTTTTATGAAAAAAATCTATGATAAAGTGGAAAATATTTTTTGTGTGTTAAACTGTCCTTTAGGATTTCATCAGACTAATAAAGTGATCTTTATGTTGATGTTATTACACATGCACATGAATGAAAGGGGATGCTGAAAATTTTAACTTTTTAAATCTAAATAAAATCAGCTAGACTATATACCCAAAACAATTTAAAAAAAAAAATTTCAGTGTCTCCCTCTCATTCATCCACATGTGTAATTACATCAATCAATGTAGACATCATTTTAGTACTATAAAGTCCTAAAGTTACACAAAATATTTTTTCTTTATAACAGATTTTCCTAAAATTTTTCAAGATATTTAAAAATGTATATATCATTTTCCAATGATTTATGTCCAAAGAATAAGGGTGTTTGCAAAAATATTCTTTTGAGCGGCAAATAAAAATAAAGATAGGTAGAGAAAAAATGTACATGAGAAAGTGAGGACTTACATTAATTGCTAAATGTTAAAAAGTCTTTGGCAGAGGGAGTAAAAACAAAATTCACTAGGTGTTCTTAATTTTCTGTGTGATTTTGGATTGATAGGTCAACATAGCAAAAGTATCCATTTAAAGAAGTATAGAATGAATATCTTTTATGGTAAACTTGTAGAAGTTAGTAGAGCTTTTAAGAATTATGGCAGTATAGAGCAAGTTATATTGCATCATGAAGGATATTTCCAGATATTATACATTTTTTTCTTAAATTATATTTTTTATATCTTATAACTTTTTGTTTTAATTTTCCAATTTTTTATAGTTGTAATCTAGGATCAAGGATGGTTAATCAATAGAAATTCAAGGCCTGACGTTCCAGCAATTATAGGTTACCCCCCCCCCATCTTACATATTTTTAAAAAACAATTTTGAAATATTTTTAAAATTTTTGCTAAATATTTCTAAAAATACCTAGAAAATCTACCAAAGGTTATTTATTGTCAGCCGAGTGGTGACTGATGAAGAAATCTTCAATGAAGAGCAGACACTAAACACTTTAACCAGGGCCAGTGCAAGGGTCTCATGGAGCCCCACTAAATCTATGATATAGGGTCCCTCCCCATTCTACTACATTTTAATTTTCATAAGGTAGTATTTATATAAAAATATAAATTTTATTGTTAATTATGTACAATAAATGGATCATATGCAATATGGGTGAACAATTCAACTAGAAAAATTAAAAATAAATTCAATGTATCTAAATACAAATTAGAGACAAGTCATAATAGGTCACTCCATCTTAAATAAATCAACACTGTTTTGTGGTAATTTTTAGCATCAACTTATTTTATTTAGTGTTTTTTCAAACATGAGCTAAACAAATTCATGAATTTGGACCAAAAAAAAAACAGAATTATGTCAAAATCTGTGAAAATTGTTCATCCTTTAATAGTCAGTTGTGCTTAGTTTAATTTGTAACATATATAAATGTAGGTAGAAAAAAGCAAATGTTGATAAAATAGACACAATGTGCCACCTAGGGCCCTAGATTAGGCTTAAAGCAAAACACCCACACCTGGCCAGCAAGATACCAAGCAATTTTGGACAAAAGTGCGTTGTCCTCAGTTCAAAACTTGGGTTTAGGTCAGGGCGGGAACTTCCAACAATCTGAAGCATCAAAACAAATATACAGAAGAATGGGTTTGAAAAAAGAAATTTGATGTCTTGAAACGGCCTAGTCAAAGTCCTGATCTAAACCCAATTGAAAATCTGTGATTTAATTGAAAGAAAGCAGTGTATGCAGGAAACCCAGGTAATATCAAGCAATTGTGGGAGTTTCGCCAAGAAGAATGGTAAAAAATCAGAACTCACTACTGATAGAAACTTCTTAAAAACTATAGAAAGACTGGTTGGTATTGTAACCTCAAAAGGAGGAGTCACCAAATATTAAATGTAAGGGTTCACTTACTTTTGCACATCTTAATTTTTAATTAATATTTTTATTCCATCTTAATAAAACTTTTTGAAAGTGGTTGTAATTGGTTTAATAAAGGTTTTCTTACTGAATATATATTTTAAGATTTGTTGATTATCTGGAAAAAAGTGACAATTTTTTGAAATATTATCTTATGGGCTCACTTACTTTTGCACAGTACTGTATAAACATCAAATTAAATACTCAAATGTCACAAGATAAAATATTGCAACAATTTTTTCTTAGCATCATGTTATGTATATTGCCAGTGAGATGGCTTTTAAAAAGGAGGTAGATTTTTTTTTTTACTAATGTTCACCCAATACAAGACCCAAAAGCCACTCAAAGTAGAGGGTTACTGTGTGGTGTTTTATTACTGTAACAAAAGTCAAGAAATAAAGTTCTTTGGGTTATATGCAGGAAAGATAACAGCTAACTCTAGACTTGAAGAGATTAAGATTTAATTAGAGAGTAACATTTCAGAGTTCAGGCAAAGACAGAAAACCTAAGGGCTGCACTGGGCAGCACACACTCTGCCACAGGTGACACACACTCTAGATATATCACTGCTTAGCCTAGATCTATATCCCCAGGTCGTTAGTCACTGAAGGTTTGCAGTATCTGCAACTCCTGAGACTCAAACTAAAACATCTCCAGGCATTTAACAGCCTGCAAAATTTCAACACACCACCAGCATAATACCATAAAAGCATCAGAACACAACAGTAGTCAATTTAGACAAGTACATACAGCAAAGATTACACAAATGCAAACAGCAAAGAATCACTTACTGCAGTTTTGTTCATTATTAAGAAAACTGCATATTAGTGATTCAGGCTTTTCAAAATCCTTTCTTTCATAGAACAGCTTTTTTTTTTTTTTTTCATCTGAAAAATACAAAGAAAGATGATTTAATAAAAAATGAAAAACAGTCATTAAATTTACTTAAGTTCATTGTGGGAGAAAATTAATAAAGTAATCATGAATGAGAATACTGTTGGGTGGACTTCAGATTCAAAAGACAAATGCTCATTTTTTGTCTTTTTGGAAGATGTAGATTAGATACAAAGATGAAGAATCTTTATTCAACAGTTGCATATTAATTTACCAAATAATTCAATATGTTTAAATTATTTACTAGTTATTTTTAGAGAAGCTATTTATTTATCAACTATAACTATCAACTATAAAAAAATTTTATGTAGGAAATACACAAAGCATATAACTTGTTTAGCATTTTGTTAAATTACCTCTCCACCCTGTTTTTATTTCTTAGAAAATAGCATTGTCTAGTTTGTATTAGGTTGGTGCACAAATTATGTCGTTTTCTCACATATGTTACTATGTGAGAAAACGACATTATTTTTGCACCAATCTAATATAATTTATGTAACCATTTACATCCACTCTAGTTTATGTCTGGCTGCCATTAGCTGCCAATCTATGGGTCATGACCCACTTATAAAAAGTAATTTTTTAATTTTTGCTTCTTTGCTTACTTTAAATTTAACATAGGTCATATTTGATAGGTGGAACAGAGTAAAGCCCACAAACCTTATAACCCCAACTTTTTTCTTTTTTTGTAAAAAGAGGTTGTATTTTGCTTTTAAATCTAAATAAATCATTCACTCACCAGTAATTTACAATCACCTGATGAGATGCATTGATATGTATTGAAGCATGATTGTAATTGTGTAGTGATTTTGACATGTTTGCAGTGTAATATCCTAAAATAAATAATATTGATCCACTTTGCATTGAGCCCTCTTTTAAATTAAATGTTATGAACATTAGAATTGTACTCTATTCATTCTCATCTTACATGGATATATATATATATATATATATATATATATATATATATATATGCTTTGGTTGAGTTTGGGTTAATTTAAATTTTAAGGTTAGGAAGGAAACCCCCATCAATACAGGAAACAGTGATAATTGCTATTGTATTTGAGAAAACTATTTTACTGAAAAATTCTTTCAAGAGAAAGATTTATTAAATTTCAACTGACAGCAGTGCTGGCTGCTCAGTCAATGAATTATGAATGTTTTCTTATAAGGAAACAGCTAATATTAATATTAGAAAGAAGAGTCCTTTATATGGTAGATTTAATTTTTTGACGCACCAAAGAATCAGCATTAATCACAATTTGCCAGTATACAGATAAATATTAATTTAGAAATAAAAGAAATAAAAACTTACTTTCTGGAACACATTCAATGTCAGTTTCAGTCCAGGTACCATTTTCACAGAATGATTTAGGATTATATCCATGTTGAATATAACCAGGTTTACAGCTATAAGTGATATTTCCTTCACTGTCGTTCAGTTTTATACTGTTAGGGATTTCCATGGCTTCTGGGCAAGTTTCTGAATCTACTAGAAAAATATTTGTAAATTTTAAATCATTATTGGTAAAAAATAATTCTGATTAGAAAGCAGTTACTGAAAAGATGATTCTGGGTTTGCATTGACTGAAAATTGTTCCATGTTTATGACCAGCAAAAATATTCTTCAAGTAAATGATTTTTCAATGCTTTTATTTTAAAAGTTCCATTTTACTGATGAAGGCCAGAAAACACAATAGCTGAAATGTTGTGATACCAAGATGAGGACAATAGTCTGCATATAAATATGGTGAATAATGGTAACTCCTCAATTTAGAAATTCAGACACAAAAGTTCATTGTGTTTTCATTATTTGAAGCATTTAATCCTTACTACATTTCAAATTATCACTTTTGGTTGTATTCTGACAGTAGTCATTAGCACAAATGTTTTAAAAGAAAAATTTGCCAAAATTGGTGTATTTTTATTGATTAGTTCTAACACTGAAGATTTAAAAAAATAATAAATAAAATTTTTGCATCTTATTTTTATTTTAAGAAAGGAAAAAAGAATCTCAAATGCCAAACAAAAGATTTGTTCAGTTTATAGTGTTGGATTATTGCCCCGATAATGATCAGAATCAGCACAATATTTCCTCATTTCCCTTTGATGTTTGAAGCAGCAAGACACATTTCCTTTTACCCCAATAGAAATGAGGCATATAATTCAAAAACACAAACTAAAGATTGCATTGAACTGTTCATAACTTTAACTTTTTTTTTACCCTTCTGTAACATGTTTTGTTAATATATTTATTAATTGTTGTTTATTTGAATTCAATGTTTTGTGTACCTTTATTTTCACCCAGACACACATGAGTCCACTAAATATTGTTTATGGGACAAATGTACGAGGAGGCATAAAATGATAATACTTTCCAAAACCTGCAATAATACAAGTTTCATGTTTTTTTGCTGAAATACGCTCTGCAGTTTAGTGGGCCAACTGAGATTGATATCAATTAAAAGACGATAACACTTGATAATAATCAATATTATATTAGATTGAGTTATAAGTAATTTCTGCTTTTGGGAGTCAATTTTAATGACAAATATATAATCCTATAACAGGAGAGAGCTACTGAAGAAACATTTATTCTCCAATTTGTATTTCCCCTGTTATGGCCATTATTATGTCCATGATATAATAACACTGTAGTTCAAGAACAGAACAGAATGACTGATTGAAAAAAGAATGACAAACATGATTTATTCTCAGAGAGACTTTTATATACACAAAACTATATATACATATATACACGTGTCCTATGTAGAGAATAATATCTCAGATATATCTACACAGTAGAGTGCAAAGAGAAACTAAAAAGACAAGTCTTACATATAATATGGAGATACTTCTGTGTCTGGAGAAGCTATGTTTATGACTTCATATTTAAACAAGCTGGATATATTTATGTTCCAGGCAAAGATATTTCATGAACAGGAAACAGCAAGTCTTGGGTTTTTCCAAATTGGGGACTATGAGCTGGAGTTTCTTTCTATATCTGGAAAAAATATATTCCCAAAGGGAAATGGCACCATAGACTTGTAAGCTGTTGGGGAGGAAGATTTAGCCTCTGCCAGGGCTAAAGAAAACAACCTTACAGTTTAGCTGTTTAGAAAACAAACTGAATTTTGACTGCCACTTTTGTCGCTGTATGGAGATGTCACCAAATGGCTGTCATGTGACACACACAACTTATCTCCACCAAAGGGAGAAAATTGCCTCATGTATCCTTACAATCCTAACTACCAGTAATATGGCAGATAAGAATAAATTTAGAGTACACTAACATACCTTAGTTTTGCAAGTCAGTGGCAGCATACACAATGGATTAAAAATGTTCTCTTTCATGACAATGTAAGTCTACATGCAAGAACAACAGAGGAAAAAATTTGGAGCTCGGTTAGTCTGTTCTATCCTGCCTGCCATATTAATCTGACTTGTGCCAACAGATTATTACCTTTTTTTATTGATCACTGCAAAATGCTTTGATGAGGAGAAATTTCTTTAATGAAAACCAGATTCAAGAGTTCATTGAAAACTTTTTCATTTCAAAAACTTTTGTCAAACAGGGAGAATTTTACTTCAAGAGTTGCCTGATAAATGGCAACAAATCAATGCAAATAATGGTGAATATGTAATTGAATAAAATGTAATTGTAATTTATTTTTTGAAGAATAAATTTGATAAACGAAAGGTAAAGTATTTGTGACTAAAATTAATATAATAAAGATAGTCAAGATATTAAAGATATCCAAAGCAAGTGTTGGAAATCCTTTGCCTCGATTTGGTTATGTTAATTGCTCTTATATGTAACTTCAACATAAGTGAAACAAAAAAAACAAACTACTAGGCTATATTACTATGTATGATCTGATATATAAATGCATAAAATAAATTCTCAGTAACAAAATAAGTCTTGAAACAATATATGAGTGTAATTTACTATATATTCACCATAGTGTGTTACTTTAATAAACAAAGTTAGAGATCATTGTTGTTCAGTTTATTAGTAGAAAGAAGTACTTCTTCATCCTCATTATCAAATGCTTTTATGGTATTCAGGTTGATGAGGAAAGATTTAAGCAAACACATTATCTTATAAAATTTATTTTTTTACTTACACAAAAATAACATTTTCTCTCTAGTACAAAGGAAGAGATCAGATTATTTAACAGCTTATTAAACATAACTTGCCATTATACAGATAAATATTGATTTTAATTTGTCTCCAGAGAATAAAAGGAATAAAAACTTACTTTCTGGAAGACATTGAATGTCAGTTTTGGTCCAGGTACCATTTTCACAGAATGATTTAGGATTATATCCATGTTGAATATAACCAGGTTTACAGCTATAAGTGATATTTCCTTCACTGTCGTTCAGTTTTATACTGTTAGGGATTTCCATGGCTTCTGGGCAAGTTTCTGAATCTGCTAGAAAAATATTTGTAAATTTTAAATCATTATTGGTAAAAAATAATTCTGATTAGAAAGCAGTTACTGAAAAGATGATTCTGGGTTTGCATTGACTGAAAATTGTTCCATGTTTATGACCAGCAAAAATATTCTTCAAATGATTTTTGGATGCTTTTTTTAAAAAAAAAATTCAATTTATATTAAAATGGTCAAAGTCTATGAGTTTAGGTTTAATCTATAGCTTATTTTTTCCAGATGAATTGAATTCTGGTGTGATGATGTAATTCTGCACAAGCTGTGATGACATCCAAGATCAGCTGTATGCAAATACAAACTGGTGCTTGCTATGTTCACAGGTTTGTCTCAGTATTAGATCTGTAATTTAATTCAACAAAGAATAACAACAAATGCTTTTCAAGATACTTCTTTGGTTGGGAATTATTAAAAAAAAAAATAAATAAATACAATTTCTCACTTAATCAGCAATGTCTTCCTTCGGCTTCAAGAAAGCAAAATTCTGATATCTCAATAATTTCCTCTTTCTGTCCACTTGTATTCCACCAACCAAAAAAGGGAACCACCCAGTCAGCTTTTGGATGGTCAGTTTTTCAAGGCACTCTACTTTTATGGCTATCTAAAATCACTAACAAAATTTTATGTTTGCCAATTCAAAGATGGGCTATACCTAAATCTTGGTCATTAAATTGACTTAAAAAGAAAAAGAATTTATCATTTCATCTTCTAAGGATGTGTAAGAAGTCATATTGTAACTCAGGAAAATAAAAAGCCAAGACAAATATAACTTTGAATTAGGAACCAAACTTATTGTATTGTATTTTGATGGGCCAACATACACAATCAGTTTGAATTAGAATGAAAGAATAAAATATATACAGATTGACAAAAAATATAGATAATTAAATATCAGATAGATAAAAAACAATACTTACTTTCTGGCTTAAAAGTATTCATTTTATCCAAGGTATCATTTTCATAAAATGTTGTAAAAACCGTAACAAGTCGCAAAGTAACATTTTCTTTACTGATATTCTGCAAATTATAAAAGGAACTGTTTCTGGATTCCTCTGCAACATTATAAAAAAAAAAAAAAAGAAATAAAATTCTAAAAACATTTTATAGAAATGTAATGCATAACTTATATAAACCTTTTTAAAAGGTTAGATAGCTATGTATTTTTCATCAGTGCCAGTTGTTGGTGTTTGACTCTAGTTAAAACAATGCCTATATAGTACAAGAACTAAAGAAATAATTCAAAGAACATATGATGTACCATTTATATTCAAGTATAGTGTAAGTTTTTTAAATTATTAGTAAATGGTACAGCCTAGGCTATATTTATGAGGTATTATTTTGGTTAAACAAACCATGATTACAATTGAATGAAAAATAATAGGAAAAAAGAACACAAGCCTATAAAAACTTTATTATATCCAAAAGTAAGAAAACAAAATAAAAATCAAGCAATTATTACAATTGAACAAAACAGTAAAGTTACCATTAAAATTTTATTCATCTTCAAATCCATAAAATTTGTCATCTTTGTTATCAAAACTCTGATACTCATTTTCAATACTACTATCATCATCGTTAAATAATATGTCATCTTCCGTTCCATTGAGAGCATTGCTAATGCCATACTTTTTAAAAGATTTCACAACAATTTCTGCTCTAATATTATCCCAAGCTTGCTTCACCCATTTCCAGACTTTTGCAATGCTGGGTCTTTTTATTCTTCCTGTAAGTGTAAGATTGTGAACAGGCATTGCCATCCACATGTTCCATTGCTCCTTCATGTTTAAGTATAATAGGAGTTGCCAGGTTGCTAATTTCAGTCAACTATCATGAATTTTAAACCTACATATGGCATATAAGATGCAGGTGAATATTCAAAGATATTTTTAGTAAAAAAAGTGCACCTTATATGCCGTCAAATATGGTAATTTTTTGGAGAAGTTAAAAATCATGCATTTTCAGTGACTGGTTGCTCTATACACAGGTAAATTTTTTCTAGAAGGGTTAAAATTTATACATCTTCAGTGACTGTAACCTACCTGGTAGGTCTATATTCTCATGGCACCTTTGGCTAACCTTAATGGTACACATAAGCACTTTTAGCCTGTCTCTCATAGTCTAGATTCTTTCTTTCTGTTGCTACATGAACAACCTAACAGTTGTTATGTGTCATTTTATATGCAAAGTAGGTAATCATTTTTATATCTCTAGATTAGCAAGGTAAATATCAATAAGTGTGTTATATTTAAATTTTTACTTGTTAAATGTACTTCTCCTGCTGTGTGTTTGGAGATTCTTGACATTTGTGGCATATACAGAGAAAGCCCTATTACAGAAAAAATAAACTGCACATGAATGGCTTTTATGATTCAAGAAGAGGAACTTTGACCGCAGAAGAATCTGCAATGTTTTTGGTCCTGACCTGACATCTCACATCATTTTACAGCTGAAATGGCTAGAGGTAACCATAAGTTAAAAGCTAACAGTTTCTTCTCTCAAACTTCTCAATAGTGGAACTCTCTTCTGTTTTCTTACTCTCCAGTCAACCTTGATCTTCAAAAATTAAATGCAACATCAATATCCCATTGCATCTTAGTGGCTTTATTGCCTTGCTTGGGATCAAATGATTAAAAAGAAATGTGTCAATTGACAGAAAATCCATCCAGTAAAGTAACAAGCATGAACAAAATTAAGAAAATGGTGCTATCTTTGTGTGATCATATAATTTTCAGTTAAATTCATTAATTATATTTTACAGCAATGATCCCAAATTATTGCAGCAATACAAAGAAAAAGAAAAAAGAAATAAAAAGAAAAGAAAAAAATGATGTCTATGGCTTTTCATGTTTTATTTTTTTTTTTATTCATATGTTAATAAATTTTGGAACTTAGTTTAATATTATAAATCATATAGATAAATTGAAAATATAGATAAACATCAGATAGATAAAAAAAAACAATACTAACTTTCTGAGTCAGAAGTATTCATTTTATCCAATGTACCATTTTCATAAAGTGATGTAGAAGTGTTAACAACTGGTATGGAAGTATCATTTTCTTCACTGATGATATCCTGCAAATTATATGAGCTGTTTCTGGATGTCTCTGCAACATTACAAAAAACAAAAAATAACAAACAAATAAAATTTTACAAACATTTTGTAGAAATTTAATATATAAATTATGTGAGCTATATGAGTCTTTTTAAAAGGTTAGATAGGTACATATTTCTCACCAGTTTTAGTTGTTGGTGTTTGAGTTCAGTTTTGGCCAGATTTTTTTAATTATTAATTTTTAAAAAGGTAGGAATTCCAAAACTGCAATATTAGCTTAACACTTTTTTTCCATTAATTTTCTCTGATTTAGCTTCATGCAGTTAAGCTTATTAAACATTGATAATGAAGATATTGGTCTGTGTAGCAGATTAACTATTGGGTTGTCAGATAAATTTGTTCATTTTTTTTTTCAATGTCATTTGAATTAACACACAAAATATTTTTACCATCATAGTGCTTCATAGGTTTCTGGGGCTCTATTCTTCCTCTACAACTTTTGTTTATTGTCTTTTAAATTTGATCAAATTTTACTTCTTTTCAGATATATAGCAATGGTGTAGCAAACAGGAAAATCACCTAGCCCCCCACCCCAAAGTGTTTATTTCCTGTTCACAGTTTGCTGAAGAAAAGAAAAAAATGATAATAATAAATCCTAGATAATTACTGCATTACATATGGTAATATTTTTATCCTTCCCAACTATCATGATCAATTGCATAATTTACCTCCTCAGTAAAAGCTGCTGCTTTTCTTGACGAAGGCTGCTTATTTTTTTTGGCTTGTGAGTTCACTATATTAAAATCTATAAGTTGGATTTTTATAGGGCTTTCTCTGTATATGTCACAAATGTCTTGAGTAGATTTGGTAACTTTAGAACCCTGTTTGAAAGTGAAGGTAAGCATGTGTTGAAAATGATTATTTTTGTTTTAAGTAAACAAAAATAATCATTTTCAACACATGCTTACCTTCACTTTCAAACAGGGTTCTAAAGTTACCAAAGCTACTCAAGACATTTGTGACATATACAGAGAAAGCCCTATTACAGAAAAAATAAACTGCACAGAAATGGCTTTCATGATTCAAGAAGAGGAACTTTGACCGCACTCTCTGCATTCTGTCTGACCTGTTTGGTTCAATCAGAACCTATTGAATGAGCTCACACACAAAAATGTACCAATCCATTACTAGAAAATTGCCTCAGCAAATGAGGTGCCTTCATGATACTGTCACCAGTCATCCTCATTTGATGGGTAAGGTTCCAAAACTTGTTGCATGGGTGCCATACACATTAAACAAACAAGACAAACAGGATTAAAATAAATGAAAAATAAAATGAACAAATTTATTTTTGACAACTCAGTAACTTCTCACTACTCAATGTTCAAGTTCAAATAAAAGCTAAGACTTTGAATACTGATTTTCAACATAGGCAGGGCTTTCCTATGAGGAAAACTGGCATAACACAACCTTCTCCTATTCAATTTCCTCTACTTGGCCTTGTATCATACTAAATTAAACTTAATAAATATTAACACATGTTGCAGGCTAGAAATAGGTAACCTGGAAGACAGAACCTTGTTGTTGTTACTGTTGTAGAGGTTAATTCCTTCTCCACCTCAGCAAATCAAATTCAAGTAAGAAGAATACATTGACTATGGGTAAATAAATGTACAATTTATTTACTTATATACAAAACTAGTAACTTTTATCTCTTGCTGTTGCTAAGCCAACAGGGAGAGAGAATGGTGAAATTAGAAGTGAAATAGACATTGGTGATAGCTGTTATTGTTGGTGGCATTTCTCTCTCAGTGCACCGGTGTTGACATGAATGCTGGTCTGTGCTGTGTCTCTCTTTCTCAGTTTTGGGCTTTGTTTGAATTAGAGAATATATAGCTGTCAATCAGCTCTGAATTAAGCTTTTGTTTTTTTTTTTTTTGGTGGGGGTAGCCAGAGTGCCTCTGTCTGGTCAATATATTGTTCATTTTATTTCGGTTAAAGCAGATGTATGTGTGGAGCCTATGTGCAGAAAATGTATTTACACAGTCTGCTTTGGCTTATTGAGCAGTCAACATCTGGTTTGTGTAGAAAATTTAAGAGGGCATGACACACATCAAAATCACATGATGTGTGATATTTATATACTTTCTGATGATTTATGAAACAAAAAACTAAGAAATAATCAAAGCTTTTATCAAATAATTTCATATAAAAGAGGGATAGAGGGATTTTATTGAAAAGAACCTATTTAAAGAATATTATCTTTTATTTGTGTTACTTTGAATTTTCATTTTCTATTAAATAGTCGTTACAAGCATTGAAGATAGCTGTGCAGTTGTGTAATGGTTAACAACAGGGAAAGAGAAATTAGCAAGTTGAGTTTGAATTCCAGCCATGTTCATTATATTCATTTTTGCACAAATACCGTTGTGAAATGGTATGAATCCATCTCTTCTTCCCCCAGCTATGGGTTAATTGGCTGAGCTCTCTTACCTTGAGATGGTAACCAATGTAGGGGAAGAAAAACTAGATTCAAAACCAGCCTGAAATGAGATGGGTTCTGTTAAGCTACTCTGCTCAAGTTACACAACTACTATGGAGGCTGTGGTACATGTGGTGCTTCTATGACCCTAATAGTTATGTGACACATGACAAGACAAATATCATGAATTACACAAGGACTTGGAGAATATTTTTTTACTTGCAAATACTCAATATAAATTTATACATTATTTTAGCCTGTATATGTCATTTCTAACAAGAGATAGAGCAGGTATTTTTTCTGTATTGAATGAAAATATGAATTTACTCTTTTGTTTTGCTAAATATCGTACCTTTATTTAATATTTTATGATAGGACTTTGAAAAACTTGAAAAACCTTGACTATAAATGAACATAAATATCATGAGACACAAATTGGCTTAATTAGTAGAAAGTTAAAAAAATTAGTAGAAAGTTAATTAGTAAATTAGTAAAAAGTTAAAAAATGAAATCAATGGATAGATTTTGAATACTGATTATGTCCTCTGATTTCATATTTTTACTAATATCTCCAGGATAGACAAAACATCAAACCTTCATGTCAAGTTTGAAACAGACTACTAAATATAAAATTTAAAGTAGGAATTTATCTTGATTAAAGTTCATTTTTACTAATTGTTCACATGCTACAAGGCCCATGAGTCAGTTAGAGTAGAGGGTTACTGATTGAGGTTGATGTACTTAAGATAAGGTGATAAGAAATGGGAATGTAGGAAAAATAACAGTCAACCCTAGACTTTTTTACAATAATGTTCACTCTGTACAAGACCCAAGAGCCACTTGAGGTAGATGGTTACAGATGCACTGTTTATATGTATATCTAGGGAAGATAACATTAACCCTAGACTTGAACATGTTAAGACTGTAGTAATCGGGGAAGCATCCTCTTGGGGATCTGTTTCACAAAGCAGCAGTTCAAGGAGAGAAGCTGCTAAAGTGGAACTTACATCTCATCAATGGAATTTGAAAGGGATGACAGTAATTCATTACAATGTACATGGTCTTAGCCATGAAGGTTAGAATTGGAGTAAATAAAGAATATAGTTCCTCTGAATACTTTTCATGGAAATAACAATAGAGTAGCAAAAGGTTTGCAACTTTTTTGCTTATGGAAAAGTTTGAAGATATTAAGATTGTAGTGATTCGAGAAGCATCCTCTGGGGAGTCTGTCCTATAAAGTAGTGGTTCTTGGGAAGAAGCTGTTCAGATGGAATTTGCTCTTACTAATGGAATTTGAAGAGAATGTGAATGATACATTCCAATGTATAAGCCATGGTAGGTTTTAGCAGCAAAGGGCAGAACTAGTGGAGTTAAGGAATGTAGCTTGTCAGAACATTTCCTTTGGAAATAGTGATAGAATAGTGAGAAGCTTGTCTTTTAATGTTTGAAGTTTAAATGCCATGTCAATCATCTTCCTGAAACCTGTTCTTTTATTGTCCTTACTAACGTCGTTTCATTTTCTTTCACTCTCAGCAACTACTTGCATCTTAGTGGAATTATTGCCCTGCTTGGGGTGAAATGATTAAAAAAAATAAATAAATTAAATTCCAATATGGATTTTGGCAAACTTACTCAGACATGTAATGTTTGGCATCTCCCATTGATTTTCATTGCATTTGAGCTTGATATCAAAATTGGTACTTAGGTTTGAATTTGCGCTGAAATTCAGGTCACACTTATAAATTGCTGAATCTTCTTTTGAATTAATAAGATATGCATTTGGAATTTCTGGTGGAGGACCACAGGTTTCTGAAAAATCAAGGATATTTTTCAATAGCTTCAAATTAATACAATTATTAAGAAACACATCTGAAAATAAAAAACCCTAAAAGATTAATTAATAAAAAGGTTAAGATGAGACATTGACTGAAAAACACAATCTAGATATAAATAATCTTGCTTAAACACTTTTGTGTGTGAGATACTGTCTTATAAACTCATTCTGCAAAAAAAAAAATGATTGTCAAAAATAAAACATGATCTCTTTTCTATCTGAATTTTTAGAATAATGAGTTATTTAAATGATTTACATTCAGGCTAATGTTTTCTTTTTCTGTTATTATGACAATGTTTCAGCTGTTGTACTCTCCAGCCTTCTTCAGAAGTCTGTTGATCCAGATAACCTTCAGAAAATTTCAAACTGAACCCTTTATTTAATCTATGGGGTAGATTGTTCTCAAGATGACTGAAAATTGTCCTGAAGATGACTGAAATGTTTAGACAGTAATTACAAAGATGATGTCATTAGTCTAAATGTAAGTAATCTAAATAATAATCTCTTTTGGTTATACAAGTCAGCCATCAGTACTTTTGTTGTGTGTTCATTATGTTAGATCAACGAAGTGTCAGAAAAAAAAAGTAAAGGAAGAAAAAGTACCATTTACTCAAACCAATATAGCTTAAGTGTCTTTGATGAAAGATAAGTTTATTATTATCACTAGTGGTATAACCCATCTTTAACAGGGTGATTCATTACTGGAAATTTTTGCCATTCAATTGGAGCAGTTTAAGTTTAAATTCATCCCACCTGAAAATCAATATTAGTAACAACAACTGGATGCAACTGAGGCACACCCCAAAAGGGCCATTTTTGCGTTCTCAATCTTGTTTCAGCCTCACGTGCAGCAGCAGTTAAAGAGGTGTTTCTTCTCAGCCACTGAGTCTTTTGATCATCATTTTCAACCTCATGCACAGAAGTGCACAGAAGTGTTCAGTTATACTCTTCTGGAAAGCCGATGGCTACGTTGATCTTCGGACTCAGTGGCTCTGATGGAAGCATTCTGAGAGGCATTTTGAGACAGTTGAACTGAACGTTCTAAAGACGATCTTAACCGTCTTTGATGTAAGTTTGTTATTATCATTCTGAATCTATATTATAAAAGAAGAGCTGATTCTGTCCATCACACACTCTCTGTGTTTGTCTTTGAATGCACATATCTAATGTATATGCAAATATATGGACTGTGCATGACTTACATGTGCTAGTGTAATTTAGCCAACACTCCTGCATACACACAGACACACATGCACACAAAATTTGACTAAGTTCGAAATAAAACATTGGAATAATATGTTCCCCTGCTACATTGTCTGGACAGCCTATACGCTGGGCTGAGAAATAAAATCTTAAAGTTGGAAAAAAATATTAATTTTTTTAACCTTAAAGACAAAAATCAGATAATTATACAATTTTATTGAATTTTCAGAAATCATTCAGTAATAAATAGAATTATTTTTTAAAGTTTTTTTTTTTAATTTTGTAGAAATATTTTTATATTTGCATTGAATTAATATGTACCTGTGCACATGCAAACTTTTATACATGCACAAAATTTGAATGAAATTGAAATGGATATCTGTGTCATAAGAACTAATTTCCTTTTCTGTTTGGCAACAAACCCTGGATAACAGGAAAAGAGTATAAGTAAAAATATATGGCCCATTGAAGTAATTTTTATGACACTTGTATTTAAACTGAATATTTTTCTAATAATTTGAATATTTTAAATGGACAGACAATTTAAAATTTTAAATATGTCCTTGTAATCAACAAAGTAATAGGTACTGAACTAGTGATAACAAATTGTATAAAATTTAAAACTTGTCAATTATCTTCTAACTAATAATAAAATGACTGAGTGACTGACTTAGAAAATGAAAACCTTTATGTTTTATTTTTGATAAATAATTTTTTAACTTCATAATTTGGTGCTTGGAAAAAAAAGATGAAATCTTTTGGTTTTCTCTACTCTCCAATGTCCACTATAGGCATAAATATATCTGTGATATACTAACACCTTGAACAAATTGAAGGAAGGACTAGAACAACACAAAGAAATGAATTATAAAAGTAAGTTAAAGATGAAAATATTTGATATAACTATATATAACTATATATAACTATATATATATATATGATATAACTTTTGGGGTGGCTTCCTTACATTAAAACAAGGAGAAAAGTCCATATAAACATATGTCCATGAATCCTTCATTTTTAAGTTAAGTTTAAAGAAAGTTTACAGTAGATGGCACTGTGTTGACATGAAGTTAAATTTTGCACATCTGTGGCTAGTCTGCCTTCAATGTTTAATGTATGGTAATAGTGAGTTAACTGAGAAGTGTTCCATTTAACAATGACAGGATACTTATATCATGAGCAGAGAGGTATTATTTTTACATATGACTGTGTGAATGGTAATGGAAGCAAGGCTGTATAGCTGCATGAGATTGTGTGTTACCAAACATAAGGCAGCCAAATCAGCCAACCATTGCTGCGGTTTATCATGGCTTTGCTGAAACAGGATCTGTGGCACCACAAACTACGGATCAAGGAAGACCAAGATCCAATTATATGCCTAACCATGATGAACATATTCTACAGGCTGTCATAGATATTCCAAGTATCAGCCCACATCAAGTGGCCCTAGCATGTCATACATCTCATAGTACTGCAATGATCTAGAACAGGAGATGTTTCATTAAATTTGGAATTTGGGTTTTGTTTTTACTCTAACACTTAGGTTTTGCTTAAATCAACTAGTTTTTAAAACTTTAGTGTATAGTTGTACAAAAAATACAGTGACTTTTCATTTGTTCCTAATCAAATTTTGCTTTAAGAAAAGGATGTTTTCTATGTATTTTAATAGTTTAATGTTGAGAAACTGAAACTGTTTTTCTTTGGTGTATGTTTGGATGGGTGCCTTTGATTTTCCAAGTCTAAAATTGAAAAGAAAATTTCAAACTTACTTATACAAGCAAACTTAATTGTTTTCCATGAACCGTTTGTGCAAGTGGAATTCCTGGTTTTACCTTCAAATCTGAAGCCACCCGTACAATGGTAAGATGCCACATTTCCATTCACTTCAGAATAGGAATTTGCATCTACTTTTGGAAGTGTGCAATCATCTGAAAGAAGAATTCATAGAAAATGTTATGAGAAGGCAACAAAATCAAAATTATTCCAAATTGCTCAGCTTTTCAAAATGACTAAGCATTAATAATTTTTATTTTCTGAATTTCTTAAAAGCATTCTTACCATTAATTTTTAGTTTTGTTGTATCATGTTGTTCTATGAAACATAATCAGTAGTCAACTTCTCCAATTGTTTGGGGTATGAACCAGAATTTGTTGAGACTTGGATCTGATGTTTTGCAGCCCAGGCTAGGGTTAAAAAATTGCAAATTAAATAATTGACCTCTTTCTAGCTTTGGCAAATTGTGAAGCTATAATGAAAATTTCTGTTATGGCATACCCCAAACAATTGGAGAAGTTGACATCTGATCCTATCGACAATGCCATAAGTTTTATAATTGCTGTTTTTTATTGCAGCACTCAAGTTGTTTTACATTTTACAACCATTAAGAAGATTACAGATAAAACAAACGTTATTTCTTTATTTTCAATCTATATTGTTATTGTAAGAGCCATAATAAATAATTATTTTGAACTAAATGAGGAACAAGATATTTTTCACCAGTGCCAATGATTATTGTTCAATCTCAGATAAAAGATACTGAAGGCTGATTTTCAAACTAGACGAGCAAGCAATCCCTTTCCATTTGAAAGACTGGCACAGCATAA
The DNA here is from genome assembly GCA_963932145.1 of Acanthosepion lycidas. Lineage (NCBI taxonomy): Eukaryota > Metazoa > Mollusca > Cephalopoda > Sepiida > Sepiidae > Acanthosepion > Acanthosepion lycidas. The sequence continues at coordinate 45,445,202 of OZ010588.1, read as the reverse complement.
TCTTTCTATCTTCATTTCCCCAATTTTTTCTTGTGGATGCTAAGCTTAGCTTAGTAAATATCAGTCTCACTTTGGTTAGACAATTGCTAAGCATTTCCCCTCCCCAACTGTGTCACGTATAAAATCCAAGATTTTGAAGGTAGATTTTCAGAGCAATTTCAATTTGATTTTGTGATATACTAATGTGCCATACAAATAGCAATGATTAAACTCTCTCTTGGTGGATTAAATTGTTGTGTATTTTCCATTGGTACTTTGTCTTAGGTAAACTACACCCAGCAGCAAAGCCTCTGATCAGGAGATTGGAGGTTTTAAGAAGCATGGAAACACCTCTTAACTGCTGTTATTCCCAGGCCCATCCTGTTAGGGTCCCAGCTATGGGCAAATAGTGAACCCACAAACAAAAATCAACAGATCATTTTTATAGTAAAATGACAAACAATTCATTTTTATAGCAAAATAGCAATCAATGCAACCCTAAAAACATTTAAATATACAAGCAAAACATAATTTATAAAAAAATTACCAACAATACTACATTTTTGTAGTGAAATTACCAACAATACATTTTATGATCTATAATACAAACTGTATATCTAGAAAACACACCTTTTACGCTGAAAATATAAAATAAGGTACAAAATATTTAGATTTTGGCATTAAATAACCCATAGAGGTTGATATGCTGCTAAACAAAATCAAACAACCAAAATAATTGGTACTAGAAGTCAATCGTAGAGTGCAGGTTAAAAACATAATTTTGAATGTAGATTTTCAAAACAGGTAGGCAGACATCCCAATCTGGAAGATTTTCACAATACAATCCTCCTATTCTATTTCCTTTGAACATGATTTGTGGGTAGCATAGCTGTTAGTGGCTTGGAAAAAAGAAATCAGAGAGTTGAGTTCAAATTTTGGCTGAGTTTGTTATATTTTCTTATGCATAAATATCCTTGTGAAAGGTGTGAAGTCATCTCTTCCCCCTCCAACTATGGGAAATAAAAGAGCTGATTAGGCCTAGAGGTGGTAATCAGTCTAAGAGAAGGAAAACCAAATTCAAAACCAGCCTGAAGAAGAATAGGCTCCGTCAGGTTAACTAGCTGTAAACACACAGCTATGTTTGTAGTACATATGATGCTCTCACAACCCTTATAAATTATGGTACTCATGACACTGTTATAAATGCGGAAAAGGAATAAATCTTAGCTTGCATTAGTTGGTTGAATTACACTAAAAAGTTTAGGTACTTTCTATGGTACCTAGACTTTATGAATTTAAGTGCATTACTAGATTGGCAGCAAGGTTTCAACTTTTTACAGAAGAAATGGCGAGATGTAACTGTAAGTTCTACCCTAACAGTTTCTTCTATCATACTTCTCACTTGTGGAACTCTCTTCTAGTTACTCAGTAAATGTCTATTTTCAAAAATTTAAATGCAATGTCGATCATAATGTTCTGTCTTCTTAATTCTCGTTCTTGTTCTCTCTCCTTAATGGTGTTTTTTTCTTATATTCTCTAACATTCATTAACCCCCTTGTGTCTTAGTAGCTTTATTGCCTTGCTTGGAGTGAAATGATCAACAAACAACAACAAAAATATTGATTGATTGATTTGTTTTTATGGCTTACCAACTTTTACAGATTATTTAAAGCCAGCAAATATTTTTAGATTGTAAGAATTTGGCAGGGAGATAATAATGGTTTCTGATACAAGTCCTACTAGTTAACTCATAACTGGGGGATAAGAGGTGGATTCATACCTTTCTGAAGAGTATTTGCACATAAGTGAATATAACGACTAGAATTGAAACTCTGCTTTCTAATTTCTCATTCTATTACACTACTTGCACATCCAAGCATATGGCACCTAGTGTTCCCAAGCTGTCACTCATCTAGGTATTGACCAGGCTTGATATTGCTTAACTTTAGTGATTGGATGAGAACTGCTATTTCAGCATGATATGGCTGGAAGCTATCACTGAAATAGACTGGCATGAAGAGATAAGCAGACTCCATGCCACATGTGTGATACAACATTTATATATAATTATGAAAAAGAATCTTAGAAGGAGATATTAAAAGCTAAGTTGCCCATGATACCAAGTAAATTATCACACACTGACAATAATAAACAAGGAGAAATGCTGATAAAGGAAAGAAAAAGCCTCTTATTTGAATGCCACAATATTTATCAATGTTAGTCATGTAAAGCTGATATGTGAAAGATAAGGAAAGACATTTCCACTTAGTTGTCTTCCTAGTTGGAATGTAATGTGATCAGCTTTATTTTGTCTGCTTGTCCAGAGTGTCACTTTATATGTAATGGTAGATAACTATTTTGTATAGTATTTCAGTACCTTCTCCCTAAACAGGTTCTAGAATATGTCTTTTGAAGCAGAATGCAGGAGGAGCATGAAGAACACAGGCAAATTTGTGTGTATATGCCACCCTCTTGACCCAGGGAAGCACTACCTCCTCAAGGCACTTGATGTAGACCCTCCGTATTCAGTCTGAGGCCCTGTGGAAAGATGAATGGAGGCACAACATTGTTATCGCTAGTGATCACTCCAAACTCTTTCCGAATTCTCTGCATTGTCCTCAGATTGACACCCAAACACACTGAAATTTTCATATTGGAGCTTCTGGCAGTACAGAATATTGTTTCCAAATTTCTGGCGAAGTGAATTACGTCATGGTGCTCTTTTTTTTACAGATGGTGCCCAACTGACTCTACTATACTGGGCAGTCGACAAAATTAAAAACAAACAACGCGTATGCACGAAATTAAAAATGTAAAATGGCGACAATTTATCCATTACACCCTGTATCTGCAAAACAAAGAACATAGTTTATTTAATTAAACTGTGAAAACGTATGGATTAAAGTAATGAACGTTTAAACCATTTAATATTAGATTTTGTTATAACCTGTTTAGGAACGTCCAATGAAAATGTTTCCAGAGTGTCTATTGAAAAAAAAATGGAACGTCCAAAAAGGGAGAGTTTAGCCTGTCCAATGAAATGATTGGAGTTATGTCAGTTATGTGCCATGCGGGATACAAGCTTAGGCAATCATGTATCTTTCGATACATGACTGACGAGACAGATTTTTCCCCGGAGTAGGTTGCCATTTCTTTCTGCGGTAGATCAAAGATGACAGAGAATGTATTCTAATTGCGTATTGTACGAAATCATGAATGCATAACTGTAATAGTTTTGGAGTGTGATCTGATATCAGACATTCGGTTGGTGGTTTATATGTCAAATTGTATATACTGACTGTATGTCCGTCTACAAAAGAAATACAAAGAAACCTCTCATCAACGGACTAATAGCTAGGGTGGGTTGTCCGTAGATGAGAAGAGATTATTTTTGAGTTATAAAACGACTATAGTAGCTACCAGTAGTTATGACCATAATGTAAATACTATAAACATGTATATATGGCATAAATAAATATATACTTAATAGATGTATTAATCAAAATAACAAAAATAATAGATTTCTCACAGCTACTTTCTCACGCACACGCTAATGTATCGTACTGTATATACTGTACACCCGTCTTTATTAACAATTGAAAGGACCGCCACTGCCGCTAAGCGGTCACTTTGAGAACTAATACGACTCGTTCCGCGAAGCCCGCATATTTTGAGATACATTGCAGACGATTAGGAAGTTTTTTCCTGCATTAATTTTTTTATTTTGCCTCCAGATTTTGTCCGTTGCATCCGAAGTCTGTTGATGGGGGGGTGCTCCGTAGATGAAAGGTTTGTCTGAGATATCTAAAACCTTTTGTGGAGTTTCCAAAAAGTATTGGCCCAGTTTCAGTTTCCACTGTTGTGCGTAGTCCCAGGAGTACTGTGACGGAGTACTCCAGCCAGCTGGATTATTGGTGTCGTTAAATCTGATTTCACACTACGGTGAAATCTTTCCGCCATGCCGTTCGCCCCTGGATAATACGATGCAATACAAACTCATTTACAGCTTTGTTGCGGGTCCTGTAACGAATGCAGTGCTGGCCTACGAAAAGATGGCCTTGTGCCAGACACTACACACAACTACCAGACCCACAAACAAAGTAAAAAAAAAGAAAAATATACAAACATATATAGCGTGATCTTTTCTTTCAAAATATCCCAATTTCCTAGGTGAGGAAAGAGGAATAAGGTCGCTTATCACGTGCACAAAAATGAGAAAAAAGGGTAGACAAGAGGAATGTCTGAAGCAAGTCTGATAAAACACACAAATATAAAATTTATTATTTATGATTAACAAGTATTTAGTCTCGTGAGTGGAGACAATAGGTAGAATTACTGAAACTTGCAAAAGGAACGATAAGGCAGTGACAAAGAGTTCATCAATTTTCCGCGCCAAAACGAAATTCAAGATGGCTAAGGCGGGAAAAGGTTCACCAGTAGGAAAGTTCTGGAAGGATGTCTGCTTGAATCATAATGAACGTGAATGCAACAAGGAATCAAAATACTCACTGCGAATTATTGTAATGTGTGTGTAATGTGATATTTTTAAGGTACTGGTTTATAATGGTTAGAGTTCAAAGAAATATGAGAAGTTCTCATTCTTCGTGGTCGCAGGTTTCAAGTTCCCTGGCTATGTACGAAGGCAGGCTCGAACAAGAGGTTCGCCTCCGGACAAGAAATTAGTCATCGGAAAAGGTGTGAGACGACCGTATTGTAGAGTTCTGGTAGTGAGTAGAGGAAAGCTCGAAAATTGTTCGCTTCAAGACGAAAAGTTAGTCTTGGGAAAAAAATGTATGATAACGACAGTGTATCTGTCTCTACTCGCATCAAGACGAGGAATTAATCTTGGAAAAATGTATCGCCGACAGTGCAGCAGTCTCGACATTTTCGAGTAGAAAACGGAGGAAAGGTCAGACGAGTCGTTTGCATCAAGACGAGATAAAAAAAAAGCCATAAAAAAACAATGTAAATGTGTGCGGGGCTCAACGCTCTCTAGTTTAAAAGCGGAGGAAGGTTCGAACTGTTTGTTCGAAGAAAAGTATTGAACACACGACATGTTGAAGGTTTGATTAAGATATTCCGGCTCGTTTATGGGTTAAGAGCACGGAATAAATGAGTTGTTCTCATAGCTTGAGAATTCGAGGAGCAACTGGTTTTTCGAAACACTGGTCGTCCGTGACGTCAGAAAAACGCGCGGGAAAAAATTCAAATTCTGTTAAGTATCAGCAGCAGTCAGCTCGCTTACTGGCGAAAACGTTTACTGCTATTATTAGCTGAAAGTGAGAGAAAGGGATGGAAAAACTCGCGCGCGCGTCAAAAGGAGGTGGAAATACCGTGGTATTCCACAGCTTAAAAGATTCGATCGTTATCGAAATAATTTGATCTCAAACTGGCGACCTGTCAGTGGTGATGACAGCAGGAGCATCAATACGAGGTATAAAGGTGTTCCCTGTGCGTCAATCACTGATGTCTAACGTACTGAATGCCTCGCACCAACGTGTGAAGCAATCGAAGCAGGTCAACAGATAATAGTATCTCACTCATGGGGAATTAGTTCAGTAATATTGATGTTTACACGCGCAAACCTCTTGCCCGGATCTGGGAAGGAATCAGGAAACACATGTATCTTTTTACTTTCGCTTGTTGGCACTAGTAGTCGGCATTCGCCTGCATCCGAGCATCGGATTCGTCGTCCTCCCTCTTTATTCTTTTTCTCCTCTCTGGTGGCAGTAACGAAGATGGCGAAGATGTGAAGGCCCAGCCTACTCCTGAAGAGTAGTGAACAAGTCACAGAGGAGTGTTGGTGGTGGGCACGGCTGAGCAGAGTTGTGTGAATTTGATTTTGGTGGACAACTCTGTGCGATGGAGAAGTCCACAAACTTGGTCAGAAGCGCCTCCTTCGTGGCTCAAACGGGATTCAGACAGGCAAGATCTGGCTAACCTGGATGCATCGGGCTGTTGGATGCTTGGTCTGTCAAAGTCCGCCTTGGTAACGCCAGCCTGACTGGCGCTGCTCTCTTCCGCGGCTTTGGTCTTTGAGATCGTGTAGATCTTGGCATATTCCGCTGTTGAGGTTTTCAGATGTTGGTCGCATTCAGTCTGGTCCGTGTATTGCAAGACTTTGCACACGAACAGATGTCAGATTTCAAGCATGGACAGAAACATCGGACTGCAGTGAGTCAGATAGTGTCATTTGCGCCAGGATGCAACAGATTGTACAAGGTGGAGAAAAATATTCTCAATGATTCGGAAACGAAGGGACGAAGACTACAAGTGCTGGTGTCGTACACGGTTTCAATGCCATCGTTGAAAATACAAATGTTTTCAAAATGTAATGAAGAATTTTTCTGATATAGTTTTTACAGCTCTTATGCATGAATTCCCTCTTAGCGCTAGAGAGAATTTGACAAGCTAAGTGTTGTGGACCGGTGGTGGAAATGTGTTATGCTGTGTAGCGAAGCTTGTGTATTAAAAGACACCTTAGTAATAATGGAAAACTGTGTAAGAACTTACAAAATTTGGGACTATTTTCGATATTAGCCACAGTGGAACAAGGGATTAGTACACAAAATAGATCCGAGCAACTTAAGATGCATTTTAGTGTTAATCAAACAACGCTTATGGCATGTCTACCAGGTTATATGTATGCAGAACATTTGAACAAAGCATGGCTTTTTTCAATATTCACAATAATGAGGAAATGTGTAGAGTTACATCATAAGCCTAAATTTAATGTGATAAATTTGAATAATGTACGCATTGAACGTTTGAGGTCTCTTTAGTGTCTTGGTGGTAGGTATTAATGACTAGCAGCATGGCCCGGCGTTGACTGTGTTTGATTCAAGCGAATGAGCCAATTGGAGTAAAGTACCATGCAGATTTAAATTTTTCCCACATGTGACGAATGCAGCTATCGATTTTTTTTTTGCATGCTAGCATGCTAGTTAACATTCGTGTCAGTCAGTTGTTGGCTCTCATGCTGGCCAATAGAATCTTCCTGCCTATTCGTGGCAGCCAGCTATAGGCTCCCACTCTGGCCAGTAGAAAATGGACGCAAACTCCATGAAAACTGCCGTAGAAGCATGAAAAAATCAATTATTTCCACTATCGATGGGAGTTGGGAAATGCAAAGTCAGTCTTGGCCTTCCTGCTAACTTGGAGCATGTGCATGTAAATTTTGGTGCAAATCCGTTGAAAATTGCGGCCGTGCATTCGTTACACACACACACACACACACACAAACACACACACACACATCCTGCCTTTTATATATATATATATATATATATATATATATATATATATATATATATTGTATTGAGCACTTTTTTATTATTTTAGCTGTTGGTAGGGGGAGCTTTACCTTTGATTTTGGTAGATGCTATTTTCAGTACCCTAATTATTTTATTAGATGCTTTTGTCCGTACCCTAATTATTTTATATTCAATGTTTTTTTGTTTTTTGTTTTTTTGTTTTTTTTAAGCATTTCACCCCAAGCAAGTCATAAGTGCCATTATCGCACAGGGGGCTATGGAGAGTGAAAATGAGAGAAAAGTGTGGGTGTAGGGGGGGTTGAAGAAAGGAAAAAAGAACAGGTATCAACGCAACGAAACATGGCGACTAAGGTTGCATTTAGGTTTTTGATGATTGTAGTTATCAGGGAAGCAAGTGAGAGGAATGGAGTTCCAATATGGAGAAGTGCGAGGAAAGAAACTGTTAGAAGGGCGGTTACATTTAACTATTTCAACAGTAAAAAGTTGGGACCTAGATGCCAATCTAGTAGTACACTTAAATTCATGTAGTCAGGGCACCAGGGGAAAATGCTCATCAGTGAAGTAGCCATGAAAATATTTGTAGTAAAGACAGAGGGAAGCCACATCACATCTGTGAGAAAGCGGCTGAAGTCAAGTAGCTAATTCAATACCAATTACATTATAGATCCTACTTTAGATTTTTTTGAGAATATTGCAGTAAGGGAAAATTTTATGGATAAAACTTTAACTGCGCAACCAGTAATAAAAATCACAGAAATGCAATCTATGTGGTTATTCATTTAAACATAATTTAATAGTAATAGAAAAAATATATATATAATATATTTAAAGTAATAATAATAGTAATAAAAGTAATAGATAGATACACACATATACAATACACACATACATACATATATATAAACTTACATAGTTACAAACCTAATATATATTTTTCGGTCTTTGATGCAAAATAAATGTCTATTTTTAAGACAATATAAACTTATTTTTATGATGACATTTAAGTATAATTTCGTTTCTCTGGTTCAATAACTGGCTTGTATTTTTGTACTTAATTAGTTTAATTTTTTCTTCCAGGCATAGTTTGCATCTGTTTATATATATATATATATATATATATATATATATATATATATATATATATATATGAATTAAGATCAAATATAGATAGGAATGCAAGAGAACGATAGGATAAGTGACAAATAGGAAATCTTTATAAATCTGACATGCTTTTATTTACACTTGAGATGTGGAGGTTTATTTTCCACGAGGGCCGGCCAGGTGAATGTGTGTGTGGGGGGGGGAGCACGTCCCTCTACTCCGGACTATTATTTATTATACTATGTACAAATGTGGCACAAGGCCGAAATGAGGAAAGGGGGAAAGGATGGTCATCTTCTGTCTTAACTTTAAACTTAGCTAGCCGCAATCACTGACCCAAACATGCAAACAATGTTCCTTTCACCAAAACAACACATCCATTACATACCATTCTTACTACATCCACCAAAATGCCTCAGAGACTCTATGAAGTTCTAACTAGTCCCCATATATACAATTCATTGTGTGTGTGTGGGGGGGGGGAAATAACATCTAAAAACCCCAATGAATATTTACAATGAATACAAATCTATATACAAGAAACTAAACAAAAATTTTGTTAGTAGTAAAATCCCCCACAGCACTAACTGTGGTAGAAACATCAGTTAATTGGGCGAAATCAATGCGGGACTTAAAAAAAATTATATAAAACATTCGTACAATCCATGCACTCGCTACAAACACACACTCAATCAAACACAACAACAAATACGAAAGACACACTTGAAACGAAAGGCGCCCCGCACCCGCCAGAGAACTGATATCACTAACCACCTAACGATGGGAGGGATGAGGAATTAAACCAAAGGGAAAAAATAGGGCCAGAAATAAAAGGGGGCCAATGAGCATACACACCCTAGCTAAGTTAACATGAAAAAAAAAAAAAGAAAAGGTAACTAAAACAAAACCGACCTAAACTAACCTATACATGGGGTTGCCAATGTTCACCCCAGCAATCCCAAAATTCTTAAAGCCTAACCGGCATCAAAAAGCCACTCCAAGTCAGCACCTTTCACTCTGCAGAGACGCGCAAGACTCACCCACCTTTCGCCAAATTCCAATGGATGAAGTCGCTTCCTTTCCGTCCTGAACTTGACTTTAAGCTGATGCTTAAAGAACAAGATCATTTGGGAAGAGGTAAACTTCTCGTCCCCATGGAATTCCTTCTGCTGCGTCGTCCATATCACGACTCGCATAACCCCCCAGTAAGCAAAGGAACACATAGTGCTCAGCCTTAGTCAACGGCGGTACTATATTGCTACAGACGGAACTGGCCTCGAGGACAAAGAACTTTCCGCGCAGCATGCGAACCATGATATCTTCAACGAACTTGCACAACGGAGCTACGACACTACAATGAAAGAAGGCGTGACCTATGGTCTCCACCTCCCCACTGCAGCGAACGCAGTTTGGCGACTTTGCCAAACCCGCTGCGCGAAGTCTTTTGGCGACCCAGAGGGCCCCTCGAATCACCAGCCAGGTGAGTGATGCCTCAGGGTTAGTGAGACATTTCAACCCGGGCGCCCAAGGCCATATGCAGTGAGCCTCTCGCTTCGTCAGACCGAGCTCGCCTATCAGATCATCTTGAACGTTCCCCCTAACTAACACCTGATATAATGCCTTACGAGACAACGGCTGGACGTCGGAGAGGCCATCCTTCGCCCGTAAGAGTCGCTTGAGGGCAATCCAACATTCACGATAGAAAGAGCCCTCGCCTCGAGGATTACGGCTGGCCTCCTCCTCACACGAGCGCACATTTCTCAAGGATGGAAAATGTTTATGGACGTCTTCCTTCCAGAAATCGCCGTTCTCATCCAGTTGCATACACATCCGGTCTAGATAAGTAATACGAAGCGTATGTCGACGAGTCTCAACGCAAGGCAGCCATCAGAGGGATGGAGGTAACAGATCTCGCGACTAACCATGGCGGCCCTGCCTCCCCCACAAGAAGGAGAACAAGAGCCTTACAAAAGCCAATAAAGTGTTGGACGGGAGTGGAAGCACGGAGAGTCGGTAAAGGAGAATCAGGTAGATGTGCGAGGCACATACTTCCGCCCTCCCCTTCAAGGAAAGATTCCTCCGAGTCCACAGACGTACTGCGAGCTCGGCCTTCTCTTGCACCTCCGACCAATTCATTTCCAACAGGAGGTCGGAACCGAACCAGACGCCGAGTATCTTGACCGGCCTGTCCGTCCAGAGGAAAGGTCCGGGAAGAGAAACTCCCCTCCACGAACCCAACTGCAAGCCAACAGACTTATCGCGGTTGATCTTGGCCCCTGTCACCATCTCATAACCCTTGATTTCTTTGCTGACTTCGTTAATTTCGGCCCTACTCGACACCAGAACCGAAACGTCATCGGCATAGGCGGAGTACCTGGCCGAGGTGGTAGCACTAGGTAAGGAAATTCCGCGAAGGACCGGATTCGTCTTCAACTTACGCAGGAAAGGTTCCAACGCAAGAACGTAAAGCAATGGAGACAGCGGACAACCTTGACGAGTGGAGCGAGACAAAATGAAAGGTTTCGATCTTACCCCAATCACTTCTACCAGTGCACCGAGGGACGCATACAGCAGTCGGATCCAAGTGCGAAAGTCCGGTCCGAAACCGGCGGCCGAAAGGACAGCCTCCAGAAACCGATAGTCAACCCTATCGAAAGCCTTGGTCTGATCCAAATTGATCAGCGCGGCATCCCTGTCGACTTTCTCGATGATCAAGCGTACCAAATGAAGGTTGTCCTGAATAGTCCTGCCCTTCACAGCACAAGTCTGCTCGGGACCAATCAGAGAGGACAACCTGCAAACGGTCAGCTAAGACCTTGGCTAAAATCTTCAACTCTGTATTCAACATCGTCAAAGGCCGATAATTATCTACCCCATCCCCACCGTCTTTATTCTTGCGAAGCAACTTGATCACACCCCTGGTGAAGCGTTGAGGAATAGACCCCTGCCTCATCCAGTTGTTGAAAATCAGTGCCAGCAAGGGGACAAAGACGGGCGACTGCCTCAAGTACATTTCATAGGGAAGACCATTTAATTCCGGAGTCTTGTCCAGGCCAACCTGCTTCAGCACATCCCAGATCTCAGACTCTGTTATGGGATCCTCGCACCCATCCGCTTCAGCCACCTTAAGGCAGAGAAAGTCGGCTAAATAGGCATCGAACTGAGCAGTGCTCAGACCGGGCTCCCTGTTAAAAAGCTCCTGAAAGTAGTCACGAAAAGTTTCGCAAATGCCCGCGTCTGTAGTCACAGTTCGCTTGTCCGGCAATGTGATGCTCGCAATATACCGATTAGATGACCTACGAGCTTCCTCTGAACGCACTGAAGCGGCCATATTCGTAGCTTCACAAGACATTCTTTTTATCCTAGCCCTAACTACTAGAGCTTGATCCTTCTTGATAAGCAAGGAGGCCAGCTCCGCCTTAGCTACGGCTATGTCCCCACTATCACGGGATTTTATCGCCCGATCTACTTTGGCTTCAAGAGACTTTTGCGCTGCTAGCCCTGCTAGATTGAGTCGTCGACTAAAATCAGCAGCAAAAGACCTAAGTTTTGATTTCAAAGAGCCCCACCACTTATTCCCAACCACAGCCCCCGACAATTCCTGCTGTAACATTAGTAAAAGCTGGTCCCGGAAATCTTGCTCACCAAATAATGATGAGCATAATTTCCAGTAACCAGCCATCTTAACCCTAGGCTTATCTAAGTTTACCCGAACCCGGACAAGCCTATGATCCGAGTAAACTATAAAATGGAAACTTGGATATCCTAAGAGCCCTACTTCGACTGTCTTAACTAGAACTCGGTCGATGTAGCTTGCGCTAACCACCGTATCCGAGCTGCCGGCCCTAGTCCAAGTCCATGCTACCTCCCGGGGGTGCTCATTTCGGTACTTATCGACGAGATCAAACCCGTCGATAAAGTCCCGAAACGATTTCACATCCGGATTGTTAGTACCCGGTTTTTGCCCTATACGATCTATATCAGGGTCAAGGACGGCAATCCAATCACCCGCTAGAACTACCAAACGAGAAGTCGTCAAAAACGGCACGATCTGCCGAAACAAACCAGACCGCTGCGTGTGGTCATTGGGCGCATAAACCCCAATGAGACGAAGAGCCTTATCCTTTATGGTAACATCCAACACGCAAAGCCTGCCCGCCGGATCCGCGAAGACAAGAGCACACACCGCATCCAGACACTTACTCACCAGCCAAGAAACACCCCTCGAGCGTCCATCAAAACATGCTGAATAGAGGACGAACCTCTTAGACAAAGTGTCCTCATGGTCGCGAGATAAAAAACGGGTCTCCTGTACACAACATACATCCACCCCGAGGCGCTGAAGATCGCGATCGAGCCTCGCCCTTCGAGACTCCGACCTCAGGCCCCGGACATTCAGAGTTGCTAACCAGAGTGCCATTATCAGGAAAGGGAAGGGGTGGTAGGAAAACGTTATAAAAATAAAAAGGGGGGGGGGATAAAATGTAAATAAAGTTTCCCTTATCCGCGAGACAACAAATTTAAATAGGCAAAGGTCGATAGACGAAAATAAAACAGAAGGACGTATAAAAAAATTTAAAAAGACGAAAAAAGAAACAAGTTTCTCCTAAAGGAAAAACAAATTTAAACAGATAAAACGAAAACGCAAAACAAATGGACGTAAGACAGACGAGAAAAAGTGAACAAGGTTCACACACACACACAAAAAAAAAAAAAACGAAGAAAAAAAAAATGTGTTGAAATCTTTAAACATTTTTATTTTTTTAAGCGATCGTTTGCTCGATTTTCTTTCTAGATATGTAAAAAAAAATAAGGACTACTTCTTGGTATTTGCGCAGAAAGCGCCAATATGAATATTTCAGAGTGTTTTGGTGTCAATCTGAGGACAGTGCAGATGATTCAGAAAGAGTTGGATAATGGTGATTACGAAGGTACAGCAGCTCGGAAAACACACTCTGTCGCGGCCGCCATTAGCCGCTCCTTAGAAAGACGACCTTGACCTTCACAACCCCTGATCTCGCAGATTTAAGTCAAGCAACATGCGAGAAACCGGACGACTAGTCCAATATGGTTGAGTCCAAACCGTACCTCGTGAGCATCGGATTATGCAGCGCTTTTTCAAACATCGAACAACATTGAGATTAATTTAATATCTACGGTTTTCTACTCCCTCTAGCGAGGTAGTACTTGAATAAATCGCTCCACATATTGTTAGCCCCTTTTTTCGTCCAAATCCGAGCTGCTGGGCCTGGTTGCTAGGATCGAAGTATATTGGGTTTATGATTTTTTCCCATCCCTCGATAATTGTATAAATAAAAATTTCATGTTAGGGCTTTTTCATAGAGAAAATGTGGTATTTTGGTGATTGTGGTGTGACAGCAAGGAGTAAAAGCGTTGTTATGGTGAAAGGAATATTGTAAATACGAATGGGTCAAAGATTGAGACTAGTTAGATTTGAGATAGGACTAGAGAAGACCATTCTTTTTCCCCAGGCCCATTTTTAGCCCTCGTGGCACATTTGTACCTTTTCGGTGAATAAATAATAGGATCAAAGTGTAGTACGCTGCCTTTGTGAGCTTCCGAGTCGGCGTCTGTCGAACTCTCTGCATTAGCAGAGGAACCCGGACGAAGCTTTGCCGAAGGGCAAGGTTTCGTTCGGGGAGGTAGACAGGGTTTGAATCCGTCTAGGCGGGTTCAAAGGCTATATTTTGGCCGAGCCTACGGGCTCGGAGATACCCACATTAAACCGGCCTTGTGCCACATTCGGTCCTCGTGGGTGGATTGATAAATACCGAGCTGCTCGGCCCGGTTGCTAGGATCAAATTGTAGTACGCTGCCTTTGTGAGCTTCCGAGTCGGCGTCTGTTGAACTCTCTGCATTAGCAGAGAGGAACCCGGACGAAGCTTTGCCGAAGGGCAAGGTTTCGTTCGGGGAGGTAGACAGGGTTTGGACCCGTCGAGGCGGGTTCAAAGGCTATATTTTTGGCCGAGCCTACGGGCTCGGAGATACCCACATTAAACCGGCCTTGTGCCACATTCGGTTCTCGTGGGTGGATTGATAAATACCGAGCTGCTCGGCCTTGGGGTAAATGTGGACGTGGGCTCTTAGCTGGCCTTGTGACAAGGTGGTTAGCTACCTTGACAGAATGTTAGTTAGAAGGGCCGACATAGATCTGTTAGATTGTCTCACGTTCCACTGGGTAGACTATACGGACCACAAACTTGTTTGTGCCCGTGTGGCGTTAGATCATAGGCCTAGAATGGCTGGTTACTGGAAGTTCAATCTGTCTTTACTGGACAGGTGGGACTTCCGGGAGCAGCTAACTAGCTTAGTGCAGCGGGAGCTAGTGGGGGTGGTTATCGGGAATAGGTGGTTGGACAGACTTAAATGTAGAATTAGGTCCTTCACCACTGATTTCAGCAAACGGCTCGCCCTAGATAGAGCTGACAAGGTGAGGACGCTTAAAGCTAGTCTTTCCCGGGCGGTGGCTGGTGGGGATCCCCTAGAGATAGCCTTAGCTAGGGAGGCCGTGGAGCGTTCGAATAGCGAGCGCTACATGGGCCAGGTAATTAGACATAGGTTAAGCAAGATGTCTTCCGAAGCTGTGAATATGGGCGCAGAATTGTGCAGGGAAGAGTTCCGTCGGGGTGGCGATCCTTACATTCGTGAAGTCAAAACCCTGGAGGGGCGTACTCTTCGGGCCACTGACGACATGTACGAGGCGTTTCGGCGGCATTTCGAGAGCCGGTTTACCAAGGAGCCTGGTCTTCGTGAGTACGAGTTTCGCAGCTATTTGAATGACTTTCCTCGGCTTTCACCGACTGAAGCGGCTAGCTTCGAGGGAGAGATTACCGAGGGCGAGGTCTACGGAGCTTTGAAGAAGGTCGGCAGAGGCAAGTGGCCCGGTCTGGATGGTTTGCCCTATGAATTGTACTTGAGGCTGTCGCACATCTTTGTCCCGATTTTAACAGTGGTGTTCAACAACTGTTCCGGCAGGGGTCCTTCTCCGACCGGTTTTCTAGGGGTGTCATCACGCTGTCGAAAAAGCGCAAGGGTGTTGGGGGGAACCTAGACGATTACAGGCCCATAACTCTGCTAAACACAGAGTTAAAGGTTTTGGCCAAGATCCTGCAGGAGCGTTTGCAGTCAGTTGCCGATTCTCTGTTGGGTCCTGAGCAGACTTGTTCTGTGAGGGGTTGAACAATTCAGAGCAACCTGCATTTGATCCGCACGATCATAGAGGGAGTAAAAGACGACGACGAGGCCGCACTGATCAATTTGAATCAGTCCAAGGCATTTGATAGGGTTGACCATCATTATCTTGCTACTGTCCTGCAGACCGCCGGATTCGCACCCGACTTCTGCCGCTGGATTAGCCTCCTGTATCGCTCACCCAGTGCTGTGTTACAGGTGAACGGGAAGCTGTCGGGCGCTTTTGTGCTGTCTAGGTCGGTCCGTCAGGGTTGTCCACTGTCGCCCCTACTTTATGCTTTGGCGTTGAAGCCTCTCCTTCGCCGGTTGAGGGACGGGGCGTGCAGTCCGGCCCTACGCGGAATCGCCGTTCCTGGAGTAGCTCGAGCCAGAGTTTCTGCGTACGCCGATGACGTATCTGCTTTCGTGTCGTCCCGCAGCGGCATTGAGGCGGTACTGAAGGCGCTTGATCGGTACGAAAAGGTGATAGGGGCCAAGATCAACCGCGATAAGTCGTCCGGCTTGCGGTTAGGTGCCTGGAAGGGGGTCGATCTTCCGGGTCGCTTCGGTTGGACGGACGGTCCTGTCCGCATTCTTGGAGTGTGGTTTGGGCCCAACCTCCAGCTGGAGAAGAATTGGTCTGAAGTACGAGCAAAGGTCGATGCTGCGGGTCGGACTTGGCATCGACGGAGGTTGTCCGTGAAGGGCAGGGCGGAGGTGTGTGCTACATACATTTTCCCTCTTGTCCTTTATCGATTGTCCGTACTTCCTCTCTGTAAGGGCCATCGGGAGGCGCTCAAGCGCTCGCTAGCCTCCACTTCGTGGAGGGGACGCGGGAATCGGGTCGACAGTCGAGCCTGTGCACAGCGTCCATGTCATGGGGGGCTGGGAATGCCACACTTGGTAAGCCATTGGCGTACCTCGAGGCTGGCGCCATCGTAAACCCCGGGATCAATCGGTTTTCCTTCGCGAGTGTCGGTCGGCCTTGCTGGCTGTTCCTCGGTACAGTGACCTTTCTCGGCCTAGGAAGGTTTTCTATCGTTTGTTAGTGGAGGGGGTCGCGAAGGATTCCCTACGTGAGCATCTTGAGTTGTCGGAGGAGGAGTTTTGCTCTTACTGGTCTTGGGCGCCAGCGGGTGGATTATCTCAGTAACTCTGAGTTTTCGCTTACCTGGCGATTGGCTCGGAATCGGCTGCCTCTCAATGACAAGGCCTTCATATGGGGTTTGGCGGATTTGCCAGACTGTGAACGGTGTGACCTTGGTTTAGAAGAAAAGGCTTCGCACGCCTTCTACTATTGTCCCCGAGTCCGCCCCCTATGGGACCGTGTCGACGAGCTGACGGCTAGTCTCGCTCCCGGCTAGTCTCGCTCCCGAAAAGCTTGTGCCCATTGATCGCGCATACGCGTGTGACAATGTGTCGCCTCCGTATTCCGGGGTGAAACGGATGGTGTTTCTGACGCTGCTAGCCACGGCTCGAATGGTGATTTGGACGACGTGACAGGAGGAAGTCTTGCGAGGCAACCGTCTTTCTTATCAGGATCTAATCCTATTCTTTGAGCATCAGCTCAAGATGAAGATTAGAACTGATAGAAAACGATTGCATTCGACTCCCTTCAGCGAAAGGTGGGTGACTGAGGCGAGCTTGGTTCGTTTGAACGGGGCTAGCCTTGATTTTCTCTTTTAGGTCAAGCCTACGTCACATCGGGGTTGTTTCCTGAGGAGCCCTCCCCCTGGTTAGGTTAGGCAAGCTTTTATGTACCTAGTTAATGTGAGTAAGTGTTGTTCCCGGCCTGTTCCTGGCCACTTCTTTGGTTATGATCCAGTTTGAGATTCCCAACCTTCCCAGTTTGTTTCCCCCCCACCACTTTTTATCTCGGCTGGGCCAGCGTTATATTCTCCCATATCCGTACGATTTTTTATTCTATTCCCACTCCCTTAGCGAGAGAGCTTCTTGATTTTGTCCCATGGGCAGAATACAGTGGCCTCTTTGTTTTTGAGGGTTGGACGGGCCCTACTAACATCTGTTATGTTTAATTTGACTTATGTTAATATTTTAGTTTATTATTGGGTTCATCTCACTCCCCTCTCATCCTTCATTATGAGATTTTTATGTAATATTTATTATCATTACATTTTTATGGCATGGGGCGCATTTTGTAAGTCACCCCCCCCCCTAGTGAGGATGTGGTATTATGGTGTAAGGAGGATTGATTGGTGATGGATGAGTTCTTGTGGTGAATGGGCTAATTGTAATGAGTGAATAGGTCGTGAATCGGATTAGCTAGGTATAGGATAGTCAGTGAAGACCAGCCTCAACCCCCCCTTTTCAGGCCTTGTGCCACACTTGTATTTTTTGATACAATAAATATACTGGATCAAAGTGTAGTACGCTGCCTTTGTAAGCTTCCGGTGCTTTGTCGAGAGTGTTACTCTTCGGTGCGATCTCGTCTCCGCGGTCCATCCTCCTTGGAAGACGTATCACCTCTCTGACCAGCTTCACCAAGTGTTACACTTCGGCGCGATCCCGTTTCCGCGGTCGATCCGCCCTGTGAAGTCGTATCACGATACTCACTCGGCCCTGTTTAGGGACTCGTCCTAACCGATACAACGAATCTCGTGCGACATCGATCAACCTGCTGGCAGCCGACCAGCTACAGCCGATTTTCAACTTTACATTCGTTTCGCCGATACGACCGAAATCAACTACCCCTAAAACAAAACCAGTCATACCAGACCCGACACCGATAGAAACATATTTCTCCAGAGTACACTCGCGTACATTTTGGATAAATAAAATCGACGTTATTGTTTCTTAAACCTTTGCCTTTGTCCCCTCATTGTCTTTAGCTGTTCACACCTTTCTTCGTAAAGCTTGCGGGGGCGACATCCTTATCGGCTCCGCAACAACTCTGATCGTTCTGATAAGAAAAGAACTCCTGAATTTTATCAGATTCAACACGGAGGACTACATAAAGTACCTTGAGGAGGTAGTGCTGCCTTGTGTCAAGTGGGTGGCTGCTGAAAGAACCTATGTCTGGCAACAGGACTCTGCATCATGCCACACAAACTGGATGGCTTTCAGATAATTTCTGTGACCACATTACCCTTTACATCTGGCCATCTAACTCTCCAGGCTGCAACCCCCGTGATTATTTTGTATGGGGCACAGTTGAACAAGAGATCAATAAAACTCCTTCTAACACCAAATACGAACTGGAAGCAAGGATTATAGCAGCATTGACCAACTTAAAGAAGGAGACTGTCCAGAAGAGATGCAGGAGATTCTGAAGTCGTCTGGAGGCCATGGTTGAAGCCAATGGTGATTTTATTGAATAAATTTACTCTTCTATTTCAATGTGTAATTTTCGTAAATATATCTGTTAAAATGATTTTCATTTTTTCATAATTTAGATGACAATTTATCCATCGTACCATATATATATATATATATATATATATATATATATATATATATATATATATATATATATATTAATCCAACAGATTTTATTACCTAAACATTTTTTTGTGGATAGCCATATTTGAGTCAACACTCTGTTTACTTAAACAGTATTTTTTATTTATTTTTCGTCTATCTGTCTCGCAAGAAAGGCCTGAATAAATATAGCTGCAGTCTAAAATACATATTAGTAAAAGAATGCATTGATTAAAATGTTTATTTTGCCCAAGAACTAATTTTATTCAAAGATCTCTATTTTATTTGTACAGATTATTAAAATGATTAAGGGAAGTAAGCATTCATAAATTTACTACCTTAAGATTATTTACCCCCCTTTCCACTATATAACATGACCTGAAAGCTGTAAATAAAAAATACACAACAGTAATTATTATACAGTTGATTTTTTATGCTGAACTTTGTCCTTTGATTTTCATTTTGAAAGTTATGTAGCGAATTCAGTAGGGTATAGAAAAAAAAATTATGAATAGATCTACATATAAATGTGAGAAACAATTAATTTTGAATATTTTATATTTATATTCATTGAGTTTTCATACCAATGACTGTTATTGACTGTTGTTGTTGGAGATTAAGTGACAGTAAATCTTCTAAAAATTCCTACCTTAGTGTTTCATCTGATTTTAATAATTGCTGTTATTTGAAAAGTTTCAGTTATTCATCAGATTCTAATTTTTCTAATCTTTTTACACATCTCTTTGTAACTATTCCAAGTGTGCCAGTAAGGATGAATTAATCTTTTTTATTTATTTATTTATTTATTTATTTATAATAATAATAATAATAATAATAAGAAGAAGAAGAAGAAGAAGAAGAAGAAGAAAGGGAAGGTAGATGAGATGATAACACACATGCATTTTACATTATCCTCAGTGAAAATGGAAAACCTTGTTAATTTCAAATCTTTTCATCTGCACCTTTTTAACATTCTGCTGTCACTTGCTTTTGACTGCAAATTTTGTGCAGAAAGAGGATCACAGAGCCTTGATAGTCCTCTGACTCCTGATTGGTCAATTAATGCTAATATCATGCTTTCATCTACGTCTAAACGGTTAAAATTAATCTACTGCCAAAATTTGTCTATGTATTTCAAGCCTATCACATTACATACAACACTATAAATACTTAGTGACATCTTCAACTATTTTTCTATCCTCTGTTTTTCTCAGAACCACAACAATGTAGTTCAGTGAAGAGCCTGTGTCTGTCCCTTATGGGAAGATGCTATGATGCTATCACACACACACACACACACACACACACACACACACATACACACGTATGTACAAACATTGCACATATCTGAACTCATCTTATTCGGTCCTTCAACTACAAGCAACAGAAACTTATCACCTTCTAACAGTGAGCTTTGCAGCATCAAATAATTCACCAAACAAATTCACACCATTCAAATCTTTGAAGTTAAATTTCCCAACATAATCCCAAACTTCAAATTCACTCACTCACCAAAAAGCTACACTTCAATTTTAACATCTATGATTTTTATTGAGACAACAAGAATTCTACTCAAAGAACATACAGTTTGCCAAACAAACATTTTATTCAATAAGCAACTTTGAACATAACCTAATGCAAACTTACTTCAACTATCTTACAGCCAAAAGATTCTTAATATTTAATGCACAATTTACTCAAAAGTTATGAGCTTAAGTTGAATTTTGTGTTTAAAAGAAACTTTTAAAAATTTCTTTTAAACACAAAATTCAACTTTTGATATCAACGAACATTTCATTTGCCAATTTCGATTACAACAAACTTTCCAGGAAGAACACAACTTACTTTCTGCAAAAGACTTTACACATTTGTTGAATCAACTTTATTCATGTAATATTTAAACTTTCATCTTTTTATCAGTTTCATTAACAAAAAATATATATATTCAATATTCAACAAGGGCGACAACTCTTACCTTAATCTCCAATATCAAACTATGACAGAAATTTACGGTGTAAAATATTTAATCTGAACTTATTAATTCTCTGAAAATCCTTTTACTGACAGGAACACTAAACAAACTCACTATCTGTCTAAAGAACATTCTCATTCTCATGTTGTATATATTTGTTATATAAATGCTTTATTCTTGTTTTTCTAAAAAGGAATATTGTTTGTTTTATATTTTGTTGTTGATGACCTTGTGCCATACCCAAAGTTAAATGTTTATGGAGAAGTTTATTTTCACGCAGCCAACACAAATAATATCTTCTGATAGATACATATTTTTCCTAATAACCTACTCCCCCGCAACACCTTACTTCCTTAAATAATCATCTGCATTCATGCTTATGATTGTTATTGCAATATTTTGTTAAAGTTGTTAAGCTCAAATATTTAAAAATGCAATAGGGGTATTTCCATAAGTATTTTATAGTTGTATAATTTGCAAAGTGTTTATTCAACCATTAATTTAAGAATTTTGATTTATCGGAAAATTCAAATAGGAAAACTATGGAATTTTTATGGGCACTGCTAATTAGGATTATTATTAAATAACTAGCTGTCTATATAATCCGTGATATTAGGAAAAAGGGCAATACTTAAACAGACTGGTCCACTTTTGACAAAGAGGAGGAAAATCTTTTTGAAAAATTTTGGTAATTAGTATTCTTTAACCTTTCCTTTGGCTGCAATACTTGTCAGAATCGAAAAATATTGACTTTTTTTTTATTGTTCATAATATTGGTACAGTGTAAAATCAGTCTCTGAGTTTTACAGAGTTATCAAAACTGAGTAATTTGTTTGAAAGTGTTACATTTAAAACTTTGCTTAAATCACTGATATCTGCTTAGATTTTTTTTTATTTTCAGAAATTTTAAAAGTCTTTCCTTATTTTACTCTTTTTCTTAAAGCTTGGTGGGGGCGTGTTGGAAGCTCATGCACAAAGATTGGGGTTAATAATTATTCATCTTACATGAAGAATAAATTATAACTCTGTAAAAGTCAGGGATCGATTTGACACAATATTGATATTATGAACAGCCGACCCCCCCCTCCCCAACCTCTAAATCAGGGGAAAAAAATCAATATTTTGGGGTTCTGACAAATGCCACAGTCCAAAGAAGGTCTAAAGAATACTAATCTAGAAAACTTATTTAAAAAAAATATTACCCTATTTTTTTTTTTTTTTGAGTGGACCACTCTATTTAAGTAGTTCCAGAATAAGATATATTAAAAATCAAATTTTCTCTAATGATTGTATGGTGATACATAAATTCTGACACTGTGGGGAGACAAAATAAAAAAATAATGCTTGTATTTTAATGTGACTTGCATTTGAATCTGGTATCAAGGTTATGGCTTCACTTATTACTGCACACCAAATTTACTACTATTCCATTTGCTTCCCCCATTCAGTTTGTGTGAATGGGGTTATGAATAGCAGCTTAGAATGAGAAATTAAAGTGTCAAGTTGGGTTCATTACATTCAATTACTTGTATATACCCTTGAGGATGGTATGAATCCACCTCCTGCCCACCAGCTATGGCTTTAATAGTAGGAATTGTATCTGGTGAAATTATTGTTATTCGCATAAAATTGTTAGTGTAATATTCACTTGTGGAAAAGAATTATTCTTACAATAAAAAAATGTTTGGGCTTTAAATAACCTGCAAAAAAGGTTGATAAACTGTAAAAAACAAATCAATCAATAAATCAATACCATTGAGTTTTAAACATTTTCTATACTATTAAAGTAAATAAGTATAGTTGTAAGAGGAAAATTTAATCATTAGATCCTAAATTTTGTAAATTTTTACATGAAAATTGTTTTAAAAAGTTTCAGTGTACATTCTCCATGCTGTGAATTGAAAAGTATGTAAAAAGGGAATTACTGACAGAATAGGATTATAATATGAAATAAGAGTAACTGAAAAGTTTTTAGTCTGACCTTGTTCCCAAAATCAGTATTTCCATGACCAAACATCAGAATACTGATTTTGGAAAGTGGATCAGGTTGAGAATTTTTTTCAGCACACCCTTGTAGAACATAAATGTATTGCTAATGTGTTTACTAGGGAAATGCATTTCAAGTCCTTTTAAGATAAAAATGCATTGTAAAACAAAAAGAAAGATTGTCAGTGATCAAGAATTAATGATAGCCTCACTCAGAGAATACAACTAAATAAAATAGAATGAAAAAATATTAGCAATATATTTTTTAATTTAAATTTCTATGAACTCTTTCTACCAAACAACACTTTTCAAATCCAAAATTTAATTTTCTATCAAGTCTTCTCTCTAAAAACTTTACAAATTCAATATTTAAGAAATTAAACTTATCAAAGTATAATAACTGAATTAATAAATAAACTAGTGACTTACTGGCCAACGCCATTCCAATTGCAGACAAAATCAAGGAAAACCTTAGTCCACTGGCAAACATTATTGTTTTCTTTCTGTGTTGTAAAAAAACAAAAATACATCAGGTAGAAATAAATGTCTAGCAAGTGAGTGCTAGGGTTTGTCAGTCATTTGGATATTTGGTGTATTGCTGAAAGCAATTTCTATTGGTCAACACAAAACAGGAAAGAGTCAAGTGGATAACCAATAGATGGATGCTTGAAAAGAAAAGGCTGAAGCCTGACACACTGATTAACAGAATTTTGATATGAAATTCAATCTATGTGATTAATGGAGAAGCATAGTGTTAAGTGCATTGACAAGAGAGGAGATGAAAAATAGATATTGTGTAAAATAAGTGCTTGTTTAATTATTAGTTTATGAACTATACTTATCTTCCCTCTGTCTCATTATATATATATATATATATATATATATATATATATATAGAGAGAGAGAGAGAGAGAGAGAGAGAAATAAATTGAATCAAATATAGATCAAATATGGATTGGATTCCAACAATGATAGGATAAGGAACAAATAGGAAATGTTTATAAATTTAAGATGCTAATGAAATTTTTATACAGTTAACTGGTAAATGAAGTTTTATTTTTATTTTCTGATAAGGCTTTTAATAAAAACAAAACATGTTAAATTTATAAACACTTCCTATTTGTTCCTTATCCTATATATATATATATATATATATATATGATATATATGATATCCTATCATATATATATATATATATATATATATATATATATATATATATATATATATATATATATATATATACACACATATATATTTATGAATAAAAATGACAATAGAAAAACTAGTAATTGCTGACGCATTTCATCCAATGTGGGCTTTATCAAAGCAAAATACGAAATGAATTTAATTGAACAAGGTAACTAATAAAAAACAAAAAACAGAATGTTCCTAGCAACTGGAATGTAGATTTTACTAGTTTTTCCTATTGTTATTTTTATTCATAAATATTGTCTTCTCTACTGGCTAAATTGGAGAAATTTTGACACACACACACACACACATATATATATATATATATATATATATAAACGCTTCCTATTTGTTCCTTAGTCTGTCATATATATATATATGTATATATATATATATTTCTTCATAATAATATGTAAAGAGGTACCATGGTGGAGTAGTGGATAGTGGCTCGGATTGAGAAATCAGAGAGCTGAGTTCAAATTCCAGTCGAATCCATTACATTTACTTACATGCTAATACCCTTGGGAAAGGTATTAATCCACTTCTTCTACCTCCAGCTATGGGTAAATAGCAGGACAGACTGGGTTCTATAGTCTTGGATGGCAAATGGCCTAGGAGAATGACAACTCTGAATTCAAAACCTGTAGACAGACGTTTGGGTACCTTGTGGCACATAGTGCACCAGGTCTCTGAATTTGACCCGTCAAAAAATGTGGTTGCTTCTGCACAAAGCCTTCGCCACTATAATCAAATCATATGTGCTAGTATTTGGGCTGTTGGTTCCTAGGAACTGAGCTGCTTGACCCTCATATGTTGAATATGTTGGAGAGTTCACCATATATATATATATATATATATATATATATATATATATATATATATATATATATATATATAACTGGACTCTCCTGTTGTTTTCAACGTATGAGGTTCAAGCATCTATGTTCTTAGAACCAATGGCCAGACTACCCACACACATCATTTGACTATAGTAGCTTGTGCAGAATCAACCACACTTTTTGGAAGAGCTGAATACAGAGAACTGGTGTACAGTATGACACAAAGATCCCAAATGGTTATCCACAGGCTTTGAATTCAGAATTGTCCTTTTTGTAGATCATTCACCACTCAAGGCTATAGCACCCTCTCTGTACTGCTATTACCCATACCTTGGGGTTGGGGAGAAGAGATGCATTCATGCTTTTCCTAAGGTATTAGCATGTAAGTGAATGTAATGAACTTGAGTGGAATTCAAACTCTGCTCTATGATTCCTCAATCTGAACCACTACTCCTTTATGCATCCACATATGTGTGTGTGTGTGTGTGCAGACAATGGCTACTTGTTTCTGAGTACACTCATCTGTGACTGCGTAACTAATCTTTGTGTTTCTTCAACACATACAGAACCAATCTATGGGATATACAACACAATCTGGCATGATCAATAGTTGAACAAGACCAGTGTACTTAAGCCCTCAGTCATGATGACTTGAGACCTCATGCTAGGACAATGATTATGGCTGAGTGGTTAGAATGTTAGTTTTCTGACTATGAGACCCAGGTCAAATTTCATCATGGTTAATTTGTCAGTGAGGGAATTTCTTGATGTCATCAGTGTGTGAAACTGTTGGGAAGTATATGCAAACCATACCATAAGTTGACTTAAGTCTTGTAAGTGAAATTGTATATATATATATATATATATATATATATATTATTTAATACATTTTCTGTTTATATGTTATTTTTATAGATACAATTTATTTAAATAAATGCTCTGTTTTTTTTACATTAAGATATGTTTCGTGAGCAGAAGAAAGATCATCAAAGATTCTATGTTTATAAACAATAATTCCGACTTTGCTAATCAGATGCTTCATGTAGCTGAATGGTAATGCAGGTCAGGTCAAATGACAGTTTCCATATAGGAATACAGTTTCAACTCCTGTCAGAGAATGCATATTTTCTACAAAATTTCTCAAACATTCAGGCTGGTAAATGTAATTAATACTGTTTAATTAAAAAAAAACAGTGCATTTATTTATATAAAAATAATGTATAAACAGAAAATATATTAAATAATTGTTGAACTTAATCAATTTAATTACATATATATATATATATATATATATATATATATATATATATAAAGGACAGCTGCCTGTATGTGTGTGTGTCCAGCTAACTAAAAAACTACAGTAATAGTGAGAAAGTAAATTTATATACCGACTCATTATCATCCAAGCCAGCTTTTTGTAAAAAAAATTATCATCATATGATTTGTACTTATGAAGATATTTTAAAATTAAAATGCATTAGAATGCATTTGAAATTCTCAGACTTAAAAAGTAAAAACAATTGGTAATAATTCTTATTATCTAAATATTTTTGGCATTTAAAAGAAAACAATAAAAAATATAGTAAAATGGAAATTAATAAAAAAAACAAGAACTTGTAGATCTTTAAATGACCCATGTCTTTTGTGCATACATGAAAAGTTATAATATATATTATTAAATTTCTAAAAGATAAAAATTTATTAAATCAAAGAAATGAAATAGCCATATTTGCAGACATTGTCAAATATTTTCCTTAAATAATAATTAATTTATAGATAAGAAACTAGTATATTTATAATTGATCATAAATAAAATAATTATATAAATTATAATTAAATTATAATATACAATTCCATATATATTTTATTAGTTAATGAAGTAAATACTTTATATTTGTAGGAATAAAGATATAAAAAACATATTAATATTAAAAATATGACTTTATCATAATTAATTGACCCCTTAAGAAAATATTGAAATTTAGAAAAACAAGAATTAAATAAAAAAATGAAAAGGCCAAATATATTGTCACTTGAATCCAGACTATATATAAAAATAAGATATTATCTTAAATAACTTTTGAAAAAAAGGGATGTAGATGTCAATAAATAGACATCCCAATCCTCCATCTTAATTTGTCTGAATTTACAATCACAATAGATGGCAATACAACAGGTACGTTAGAACTTGACCACCCCTAAATAATAATAAAAATTAAACTCACCAACAAAATATTAAGATTGTCTATGCTAATAAGTAAATCAATTTCTTAGAAAGATACTCTTAAAATTGTTTGATAATGGAACAAAACTCTGGATTAAAGATTTAATTTTTAAAATTAATCTAAATTTGGAGTTTTCTGTTTTGAAACATAGGATGTTCTGTGTTGCAAGGGAATCATATTTTTTAAAAAAATAATTATAATATTAAGCTCTATGTATCATATTGAGCACTGATTTTTAAAAATAAAGGCTAAAATCTCTGAATTATAAATATCATTGTTCTTTCCTATTATTTTAAACATATACATATTTGTGTATATATATATATATATATATATATATATATATATATGTAACTATGATTCTGTGATTTTATAACATATTTATGTTATAATTTTCAAATAAATAATTATATTTGCTCTACTATGTATTGAGTACTCTTTTAATAATAGTATTTGTTGGTTATTGGAGTTTATTCCATATACACCAATCCTATACTTGGGTATATATATATATATATATATATATATATATATATATATATATATACGAACAGATTGGGTTAAATAATTTAGTATCTAAATTATTTAACCCATATATATATATATATATATATATATATATATATATATATATATATATATATATATATAAATATATATAAATATATGATTTGTGGACAAAAATAAACAGACATAGTATCTAAATTATCTAACCCAATCTGTTCGTATATATAAATATATATATATATATATATATATATATATATATATATATATATATATATATGATTTGTGGAAAAAAATAAACAGACATAGTGTCTAAATTATTTAACCCAATCTGTTTGTATATATATATATATATATATATATATATATATATATATATATACCACACATAATATATATACAGGCTGTATCAAAAATACTTTTACAAACTTTGGGGCAGGTTCCTGTCACCAAAACAAAGTAAAACGTATATACATATAAATGCCATCATTGTACTTCAACACAGCAACTCAAAAAATATTCATAATGTCATCCCCTTGTTTCTTGTTCATTGATTGGCTGACCCTTTCAAATAATCACACATGATGCAGAATAGTTTCACAGGGCCCATGACACATTGATGAAGCATCTCTGTCTACATTATCAATATCTGCTGCATAAACCAATTGTTTTAGGTGGCCTCACAGATAAAAATTCAAAGGAATGATGTTGGGGAATGTGCAGACCATGGAACCAGTCCTCCCCTGCCTATCCACCTTTCTTGTTATATGACAGGCTGTGCATCATGAACAATGTTGCTAAAACCTGCTGAAGCCCAATCATGCGTGAACCACATGCATCTTTGTATTAGCAGGGATACATCCTCTAGCAGGTCTGGAAGGGTGTTTGAAATAAAGTCTCTGTAGACAGCTCCTGTAAGACATGCTGGGAGCACATATGAACCTACCAGACAGTCACCTACAATAGCAGCCTGCACATTAATCATAAACTGATGCTAGCGCCTAGCATTGTATTGTACTATGGGGATTACAATCTGCCCACAAATGTTGATTGTGTAAATTTGTTATTCCATCTCTTCCAAATGTTGCCTCATCTATAAACAAGACTGAAGAGACAACAGATTGGCAGTTTATGCAATAAACCATCAGCAAATATTCTCCTGTGGTGAGTGATCTGAGTGCGAAAGACTCTGCATGCATTACAAATAATACAGATACAGGAGCTGCTCTTGAAGTACCCTTCATGTGATACTATGAGATGTATGACATGCTATGGCCACTTGATATTTGCTGATACCTGGATCATCTCCAACAGCCCATAGAATGTGATGTTCCTAGTCAGGTGTACAAGTGGATCTTAGTCTTCTTCGAGATATTCTTTGTGGTTGCACAGATCCTATCTCAGCAACATGACAATAAACAGCAGCAAAGTTGGATGACTTGTCTGCGTTTGGTCTGGAAATGCAATCTGACACAGCCATGCAGCCTCATGTACATTACTATTCATGTGGTCATATGTAAAAAACATATCTGCCTGCTCATGATATGAATATCCATGCATTGTTAAATGGAACACTTAACTCACTACTATACACATTAAACATTGAAGACAGGTTAACCCCAAATGTACACAAATGACAAATGTAACCTAGTCTACATTTCAACACAGTGCCATCTACCATAAACTTTCTTTAAATTTAATAATTCGAAAATGAAGGAATTGCAGACATATAACTTTTGTCCTTGTTTTGGTGTGAGGAACCCACTCCCCAGATTTTGTAAAAGTATTTTTGACACATGCTGTATACAGTACACATAATTATATATATTATTTATATATATTTTATATATATATATGTGTGTGTGCATGTGCACATGAGGTGGTGCTAAAAGATCTTGACTCAGTCAAGTGAGTGCTTCTTCCCAAATTTGACAAGATTTTGTAGCAGGCATTTCCTTTGTGTACATATAAAAGATTCTTTATACTATTATGAATTTAGATGTGGGAATATATATATATATATATATATATATATATATATATATATATATATATATATATATAAGTGTGTGTGTGCGTGCAGACATCTTCCCCATTATACATACAAGCAATTGCTGAGTTGTGTTCGGATCTCTGTTTGTCTGTGCCCCTCTTTGCCAGTGAGTCCGTTTCTCTCTTCTCATTAGTGTCTTTCTCATGTTCAATTATTATGGAGGTGATCCTGTCTCAGATGACAACTAAATGAAGGAGAGTACACAAAAAGTTATACTAATGATGTGGAAACCAGATATGAGTGAGGAAAAACACATATGTCCATAAATAGACGTATTTGTGGGTGGAGAGAGAACTACACCAAAGGACATTAATGCTACGCATAAAAAGACATATTAATTGGAAGAAACAGTAATAATTGGTTATGCATTTTCACCACAGATGAAGAATATACACTCCAAAAGATGGCTGTCACTCACTTCCTAACTATGCTTATATCCTCTGTTTGGTCTCTGTAAATGTTCAGCAAACTTTGATGAATGTCAATAGGTGTAATTTTTTAAATGATGAATGTCAATGGGTGTTTTTCTTCGGAAAGAGGAATTTGTACACACTTTCATGTCAGATGGCATTTTTCTAGACTGCTATTTTTCCAAGCTTCTAAAATATGTAAGTTGGAAAAAATATAAAAAATGTTATTGGTGAGAAAGTTGATTCTCTAGTGCCTCAGGACTAAGATCTATGTCTGATGATGTAGATCAACATAATAGAAGGCATTACTTTCAGAGTTACTCTCTCTCTCTCTATTATATATATATATATATATATATATATATATATATATATACATACATTTCTCTCTCTCTCTCTCTCTATATATATATATATATATATATATATAGATGTATGTATATATATATATAAACATGTACATATATGTATATATATAAATATGTATATATATATATATAAATCTGTATATTTATATATTTATTTATATATGTATATATATATATATACATAAATATGTATATATATGTGTATATATAAATATGTATATATATAAATAAAAGTATAGATATAAAAATATGTATATATATATATATATCAAATATGTATATATATTTAAATATAGATATAAAAATATGTATATATATATATATGTATATGTATATATATATATATATATATATGTGTATATATATAAATATGTATATATGTATATATAAATATGTGAAATGTCTACGTATATAAATATAAATATATATGTATATGCAATTTTTTATATATATTATTTATATATTATATATGCATGATACTTATTGGAAAGCGCTCAATATCAGTGATAGAGCTAACATATTTAGTTGGATTGATGTGACCCTGGGTTTAACACTATTTGCTATTGTCAGACAAACTGATTAATTTTTAAAATTTGGATTTATATATGGTTGCATATATCAGTGTTTTTATGTGTGTGTGTGTGTCTGTCTCTCTGTCTCTCTCTCTCTCTCTCTATATATATATATATATATATATATATATATATATATATATATATATATATATGTATATATATACACTGCGTGCCAAATTATTAACGAGATAACTTTTTTCTAATATTTCAAAAACCGTCCAATCAATTCACACAAAATTTTCACACACACACACACACACACATATATATATATATATATATATATATATATATATATATATATATATATATATATATATATATATATATATGTATGTATGTATGTATGTATATATATATGGTGAGGCAAAAATTGCGCACCACACCATAGGGATTACTTTATTAAAAGTATAATTACACATGAAAATTTTATTTACTAGTTATTTAATTCTTATATGTACTGTTCAATGATTCATTAACACATCGGAGAGTTTCCTCTGTCATTTTACTGCATTCATATTTAATTCTTTCTTTAAGTTCCTCAATATTTCTTGGGTGTGTCTGATAAACAATTGATTTCAAATGACACCAGAGAAAAAATCCAGGAGTGTCACTCAATAGGATCTCTCTGATTGATCCATTAGCGCTTATGATATGCAACTTTTGCCTCATCCTGTATCTGAATGTTTGTCAAAGCTTGTTAGGGAAAATGTACTTGCTATTAAAGATAGAAAATTTATAGATATAGGCAGCATGAACATATGGATTAACACTATATGATTGTCAATTATATACTTCAATGTAATTTTGGTCTGAAGTTTGCATTGATGTGTGAAACTGATAGTCACCATGCATTGTTGTCCTGTATCTAAATTGTCTATATCTTATCACTCTCTCTCTTTCTCTTTATTATATATAATGAAAAAAGCTTTATTTTACACAGTATTTATTTTTTGACATAATCTCCTTTCTTGTCACTGTACCTAATAAAATGCTACCCCATTAATTATGTAGTTAAAAGATTAAAAAATTTCAGATTAAAATTCATCTAATAACTGTCACACTCATCTAAAGAAAACAGATTTTACTTTATACTTTGACTATGCTAACATTCCCATAAATCTCTTTTCTAAGTCTTTTTGACAATATAAATTGTTTTTACAATCTTAGAGAAATGCATCACTACTTTTTCTAATGTTACTGTCATTTATAAATCTAAATAAAAAGCATTTAAAAAATTACTATTAATAACATTAGAGAAAACGCAACACTGGATTTAATTTCTACTTTAGCAATGATTTCTTTTATAATATATTTCCAAGCTGCTATCTGTAAGATTTAAAGTTTATATTTATTCTGTAAGACTTGATAGCTTAAGTAATCTCTACAAAGTAAAGAAGACATGCATTGAAAAACATGTTTTGAATTTTCTTTTAATGAAAACACAAAAGTAAATTTTTTCATCTGTTGTTTTACATACATATCCTTTATTATTTTATTTTCTGCCTTGGCCCTGGACATTGGGTAAACCAAAAAGGAAATCTCATTTCTAATACTTAACCTCCAAGACCTGTCATCCTCTTCAGGTTTCCTGTTACTTTCCTCTTTATTACAGCCTTATTGCTTCTTGCCAGACTCTGAGTGACACACAGTCATATACACATATATACAGTGACACACACACATAATGTTACAAGACTTATAGGCATATCATATTGAAACACTGTATGAAGTTAAGTAATGTTGAGCCTGGTCAGTACCTATATGAGTGACCGTTTGGGAATACCAAGTGCTTTAAGCTTGGATATGTGGGTGTTGTAATGAATAATGGTTTGAAATTGTTAATTTTTTTAAGATTCACTATAATTATTTTATTATATATAAAACTATAGCCATTGTTGTTTATTTTTTAATTTAGAATTTATAAAGATTACCATGTGTTTGCAAGAGAGATATATGAATACAAAGGGAAATAGGATATTGTAAAGTTACTGAATTATGGGAGAATAACATTATAGATTGTAAAAAATTGAATAGAGATCTGAGAACAAGCAAAAATTAATTAAAAACATTGGCAAGATAGGGACAAGAAAAAAACTATCTTTAAGAATATCACAAAAAGATCTGTCAAGTATTAAAAGGGTTATCAACAGGAAAATATTTTCAAAATTCAATGTTGTGAATAGAAACAGAGAAAGAAATGTAGAATATTAAGAACACTGGTCATTTTTGATGTATGAGGGTTCAGCATTTCAGTTCTTAGAACTGAACAGCCAGATTAACTGCATATATGATTTGATTATAGTAGAAAAATTTTGTGCAGAACCAACCATGATATTTGGAAGAGCCATACATAGAGAACTGATGTGTGTAGTGTGCCAGAAGCTCTTTAAATGATGCATGGTCTAATGGGTAGCTGATTGAAATGAGAAATCGAAGAACTGAGTTTAAATTCCAATCAAGTTGGTTACATTCATTTACATGCAAATACCCTTTGGATAGGCATCTCTTCTGTCTCCTCCTAGCTATGGGTTAAATAGTAGGACAGAAAGGCTCGTTAGCCTTGTTTGGAAACCAATCTATAAGGAAAACTATATTTTATATATATATATATATATATATATATATATATATATATATATATAGGCGTGTGGCCAAATGGTTAGAACATTCACTTTCTGACCATGAGACCTGGTTTCAAATCTCACTATAGTTGATTTGTCAGGAAGGAGACTCCCCGATGTTATTGGCCTGGAGGGGGCAATCCCAGTGTGTGGCACCTTTGGAAAATGCCTGAAAACTATACCACAAGTTGACCCAATGAAACACTTGGGGGTCGTCGATAGCTGTGCTAAATGAAGTCACAATTCATCGTGACCGAGGGTTTGAGTGAGCTGGCCTTGTTCAGATTGTTGATCACACCAGATAACATGCTCTCTCCCAGAAACTGTAACTAAGGTCTGCTCAGCATAATTGCAGTATAAACCACAAGTGGGCTCTGTGGGTGTTGAACATCTGAGTGAGCATCTGCAATAGGCTTCTAGCTGCCCTAGTTGATGGGCATCCTCGAATATGAGTGGCTTGCTATTATATATATATATATATATATATATATATATATATATATATATATATATATATATATATGTGTGTGTGTGTGTGTGTGTGTGTGTGTGTGTGTGTTAATAATAATTCTTTTCCTCAGCTTTTATTAGGTGCTACTGGTAAGGAAAATGTATATTTTAAGTTATACATCTGTTATTATATATCGATCACTATTTTATTAACTCCTGCACTCAATGTACAATATTCTCTCTCTCTCTCTCTCTCTCTCTATATATATATATATATATATATATATTAAGACATGTCTCATGAATAATTTAGACAAGTTTTGTCTACTTATTTTCAATAGGTTTCTCTCATATTCAGGGACAAGCTTCTTAGTATCCTTATTAAAGTAAAAGAGAAAATTACCATGTTGATACATATTCATTTATTACGAGTACTTTTGATGTTAGCACAATGTCATCATCAGGGTTTTGTTTTCTCTAAGACAAAAATGTATATGTGTGTGTGTTTGAATATAACAGACAAGGAAAATTTAATTAATTCAACAAAACATATTTAAAAGAAAGGTTGCTGCCCATCCCCAAATATACATTAATATATATATATATATATATATATTATATATATATATATATATATATATATATATATATATATATGTAAAATGTGTATGTATATAAATATATATAGTATCAATCCAACTATATATATATATATATATATATATATATATATATACACACACACACAACACCCAGCACTAATTTTGGTTGAAATTTATAAAATATTTCTACTAAATCAGTTTTTCATGTTTACAGGTTTATCCCCTCCATTAATTGTTAACACTCTTACTAGTATTAACCTTTTGCTCAAAATAGGGTGAAGCATCAGCATCTTGATTATATCACTTTTTCTCATCAAGTAAGATGTGCTATCCATTTTAGTTATTGCTACTATTGAAAGTTCTCAAGTGAGGTGATTTCTGTTATTTGTTACAGTTCTATTTTAGTGATTCTGTAGTGTTAGTCCTCAAGGTTTAAAGAAGGATGACCCTCCCTAGAAGCTAAAGACTTCATTTGCTCAGAGACATTTTTAATCATTGATCTAAATAAGCAGTTGTATATAGTTGACATTTTAAACATTTCTGAATGGGTTGGGCACCATGTTTGACATCTATATGAAAGTCTCAATCTGAAGATATGTTCATACATTTTACATATATATATATATATATATATATATATATATATATATATATATATGTATATATATGTATATATATATATATATATATATATATATATATATATATATATATTATATATATACATGCTACAGTTCAAAAGTTTGAAGCCACCCCAAGAATTAGCATGGAATCAACTTGACAGAAGAGTGAAAAAAAAATTAAAAAAAGTTCTTAGAATTGTTGAAAAAAGAATAGAACCAATTATGAAATTTATACTTTGAGAAACTTTTGCAATGGATGCTGAAAATTTGTGCTGCAGTAATCAAGGATAAAGGAGGATATTTTGACAAGATCAAAATTTACTCATAAAATGCTTTTCTTTCTTTTTGTCATAATAAAATTTCTAATAAAAATCATGTCTCACTTTTTTAACCATGTATAATAAGTTTCTCTTAGTTTAGATACAAAACAACTAATTTAGAACCAATTTAAAAAATTACCAAGGGTTTCCTCAAACTTTTGAATTGTAGTGTGTGTGTGTATATATATATATATATATATATATATATATATATATATATATATATATATATATATATATATATATATATATATATATATATATATATATATATGTAATATATATATATATATTTATATATTATATATATATATATATATATATATGTATATATATATTTATATATATATATATATATATATATATATATATATATATATATATATATATATATATATATATATACATGCTACAGTTCAAAAGTTTGAAGCCACCCCAAGAATTAGCATGGAATCAACTTGACAGAAGAGTGAAAAAAAAATTAAAAAAAGTTCTTAGAATTGTTGAAAAAAGAATAGAACCAATTATGAAATTTATACTTTGAGAAACTTTTGCAATGGATGCTGAAAATTTGTGCTGCAGTAATCAAGGATAAAGGAGGATATTTTGACAAGATCAAAATTTACTCATAAAATGCTTTTCTTTCTTTTTGTCATAATAAAATTTCTAATAAAAATCATGTCTCACTTTTTTAACCATGTATAATAAGTTTCTCTTAGTTTAGATACAAAACAACTAATTTAGAACCAATTTAAAAAATTACCAAGGGTTTCCTCAAACTTTTGAATTGTAGTGTGTGTGTGTATATATATATATATATATATATATATATATATATATATATATATGTATATATATATATATATATATATATATGTATATATATATATATATATATATATATATATATATATATATATATATATATATATATATATATATATATATATATATATATATATATATATATATATATATATATATATATATATATATATATATATATACATGCTACAGTTCAAAAGTTTGAAGCCACCCCAAGAATTAGCATGGAATCAACTTGACAGAAGAGTGAAAAAAAAATTAAAAAAAGTTCTTAGAATTGTTGAAAAAAGAATAGAACCAATTATGAAATTTATACTTTGAGAAACTTTTGCAATGGATGCTGAAAATTTGTGCTGCAGTAATCAAGGATAAAGGAGGATATTTTGACAAGATCAAAATTTACTCATAAAATGCTTTTCTTTCTTTTTGTCATAATAAAATTTCTAATAAAAATCATGTCTCACTTTTTTAACCATGTATAATAAGTTTCTCTTAGTTTAGATACAAAACAACTAATTTAGAACCAATTTAAAAAATTACCAAGGGTTTCCTCAAACTTTTGAATTGTAGTGTGTGTGTGTATATATATATATATATATATATATATATATATATATATATATATATATATATATATATATATGTATATATATATATATATATATATATATATATATATATATATATATATATATTTATATATATATATATATATATATATATATATATATATATATATATATATATATATATATATATATATATATATATATATATATATATATATATATATATATACATGCTACAGTTCAAAAGTTTGAAGCCACCCCAAGAATTAGCATGGAATCAACTTGACAGAAGAGTGAAAAAAAAATTAAAAAAAGTTCTTAGAATTGTTGAAAAAAGAATAGAACCAATTATGAAATTTATACTTTGAGAAACTTTTGCAATGGATGCTGAAAATTTGTGCTGCAGTAATCAAGGATAAAGGAGGATATTTTGACAAGATCAAAATTTACTCATAAAATGCTTTTCTTTCTTTTTGTCATAATAAAATTTCTAATAAAAATCATGTCTCACTTTTTTAACCATGTATAATAAGTTTCTCTTAGTTTAGATACAAAACAACTAATTTAGGACCAATTTAAAAAATTACCAAGGGTTTCCTCAAACTTTTGAATTGTAGTGTGTGTGTGTATATATATGTATATATATATATATATATATATATATATATATATATATATATATATATATATATATATATATATATTTGTTCTGTAATAAATGCATTGAGCTCTCTTTGTGGATCAGTTTTAATATTTTATATTATTAGGATTCACTTGGATTACTTACCCACAAAGTTTTACCAATAAATATATATATATATATATATATATATATATATATATATATATATATATATATATATATATATATATATATATATATAAGTTTATAAAAGATAAAAATTTACTGAATCAGAGAAATAAAATAGCTATTTTTTGCTGTCATTGTCAAAAATTTTCCTTAAATAATATTTAAAAACAAATTTAAAAATAAAATTAAAAAATGGGAGCTGGTAATATACATACTTATATTTGATATGAAAAAATACTTTTAAATAATGTAAGTAATTCTATTACATCTACTTGTTTTTAAAAAGAAATATAGTCTATTAGTAGTTAAGAGTAAGAATATTTTAAAATTGTAGTTTAATAAAATGTATTTTAACACAAACACACATAAAAACTCTTTGAGTATACAAGGAAAAAACTGCTGAAAACCTTTTTGTCGTTAATAAAAAAAAAAACAGATGACATGCATTTAACGGATGTCAGAATTTGTTGAAAAATAGACCCCTACACTACCCAAACTTAACCTTCTTTATGAACATAACTCCTAATTGATACAACAATAGTTAATAAAAATGAACACGCTACAGTCCCTTTCAGAATGATTGGATTCCTCTGTATCCTTGGAAACCATAGATTATGAATTTATATGTGTGTTTAAAACTCAGTAAATTTAAAAATAAGTTCTTCCAATATTCACTTGAAGATGAAATGGAACTAATGCTTATAATTTAATTATGTAATTAAATTTAAAGTTTTTAGCTTCCATTTTTGAAACATGGTTATTAGTGTGTTGCTAAAAAAACATATTTTAAATCAGTTAATTTATAATATATATATATGTGTATGTCTATGTGTGTGTGTGTGTGTGCTTGCACGCGTGTGTATATTCAGGCCAGCAGACTAACTAAATAAATATACTGTTTAATAAATAAACAGGGCATCTACTCAAATATGGCTATCCATTAAAAATAACATTTAAAAGGATAAAATCTGTCAGATTAATAAATAATAAATCCATGACTTCTATAGAAATTGTTTTTTTAATATGAAAGATTGTAGATTTGCACTTATAAGGCATATATTCAGCCCTACTTGATTGGCAACACCCTCTGTGGCAGAGTCAGTTTAAATCATGTTGGATCTAATGACAGAAGAAACAGAATCCTGCCAGAGAGCACCTATTTTTCTTTAATAATATGAATTGAATATTCAGGCTGGTAGATGAAAATAAATAAATACATAGTTTAATAAACTAACAGTGTCTATTCAAATATAGGTATCTACTAAAATTAATGTTTAAAGTGATAATATATATATATATATATGTTGCTAACCAAACATTTCAAATAAGAATATTTTATTCTTCAAAATTTACACATGTTTGGTTTTGTAAATTCAACTTTGGCAAACCAACAAACCCTATTCTGCTATACTTCTTTACATTCTGCAAAACTGTCTATTCACCTCTTGCCAAAAAAAAAAGAAAAAGATTTCAATGATACCAAAATAATGGCCACCAGACTCTCTAGATATGAATTCAACAGAAAACATGAGACTGAACATTAAAAAAGATGTATATAAGAATGGCTCACAGGACACATTGAAAGAAAGAGGAAAGAACAAGTAACCTACTTAACAAGTGATGTAAATGGATGGCAGAACAGGAAGTGCAAGGGTTAGTAAAGAGACAAACATTGCTAAGAGCTACTATACTGGGTGGTCAAAAGTTATTTTATGACAACGCCCATTTCAATCATATCTATATTGGCCTTGTGTAAGGATTAACAGAAAGCCTTAATATATACAAAATAAATTTTTACATATATATATATATATATATATATACACACACACACTTTATAAATTCATTTTATGGCAAAAGTGATATTTACCAAAAGTAATGGCTAAAAAATAGAGTGATCAATAAATGTAGGGCAATTTAAGATGTAAAAGCACAGACCATTATACTACCACAGTTTCTACCAGAATGGTTTCATCAGGCAGTTGTAACCAACTGTGTGATGAAACCATTCATGGTAGCATTGAGATCAGTTTCCAATATTTTATATCTTATATATATATATATATATATATATATATATATATATATATATATATATATATATAAGGTTGGTCCAAAAATAATGTCGGTTTTTGACGTTAATTATACGTCAAAAACCGACATTATTTTTGCACCAACCTAATATATATATATATATATATATGCACACATACACAGAAGGATATAGTGAAAGTTAGAGGTTTAGCAGTTCAAATATAAACATCCTGTTGCAGATGAGAGAGAGAAAGAGGTTCCAAGAGAATGTAAATATGCATGTATTCAAATGTAACAAAATATTGCTTCAAATCTGTTAGAATGATGTATGTATTGAATGTATGCATATGGGATTATGTGTTTCACAGCTGTGTCATACTTTGGCTCTGAGTATGTTATGATTACCACAATGAAATTAATTCATCAATTCTGATATAGGTTGATTTTCCATCTCATTATATACATATCTAGAGATCCACTTCAAAAGTAACACCTCATTTTATTTTAGCTCATGATCAGTGACCTTATATTCTGGTTGGCAGCAGCTCTTGTTTATGAATTGATTGCTAGACCATAATGTTTGTATCCTAGTCAGGATGGTTTCCGATTGATTGTTTGAAATATGTCTTCACGACTGTTTTAAATATGACTTCATCATACTTATTATAAAACCCAGGTTGTGTCTGTGTGTGTGTGTGTGTGTGTGTGTGTGTGTGTGTGTGTGTGTGTGTGTGTTTGTTTATATATGGAATCGGATTTCCTACATTTTTCAACCAATTTCAACAAAACTTCACTTTTTTTTTCTTATTGTCTTGCACACTTTTTTCTTTATTTTTACATTCAGAATGCTTTAAAAATTCCATTTACAAGACAATTGTTTATAATAAAATTCTATTCAATCGGTAGACTCATAATGATTGAAAACAATGTTTTTGTTTGAGTTTGGGTTTGACCAATTTGTAAAAAAAAAAAAAAACTAATTAAGACATGCGTGTCTGTCAGCCTTAAACAATAATCTTTGTCAATTTTATTTTTCAGCCTTTATGATGGTCGATACTTGATCTATCTCTTACTGTTACATCCCCGGGCAACACTGGGCTCTACTGCTAGTTTCTTATATATTTATTTTTAGAAATGACAAAATTTTGGTCTCATTATTTGTTTATTTTTATTTATTTATTTTTCTATAACTACACTAAAGGATAGGTAGTTGTTCACATCCTGATGAGACACAATGCTAGAAGAACAACATATGAGAATGGAAACTAATATTCAAATGAAGTATATCTCTGGGAAGCAATAAAAACTGTTGCTGTAAAGTTTAAACAATAGAAAAGATATCAAAATGAATTGTTGAAAGACTGCTGAAAGTTATAGTATGTCAAGGAACCTAAGCTGTGTTAATCAAGTTTTGGTATCTGCAGCCTATATCTTTTGGATTTATTTATAAATATAAAATTATGTTGTACTTAGTTTGATTGCATAATAAAACTTGACATCCCCAAAACAAGTCATGATGAATATTTTTTATAAGGATAGATATTATAATCTG
The DNA here is from genome assembly GCA_963932145.1 of Acanthosepion lycidas. NCBI lineage: Eukaryota > Metazoa > Mollusca > Cephalopoda > Sepiida > Sepiidae > Acanthosepion > Acanthosepion lycidas. Next base: position 45,403,680 of record OZ010588.1, on the reverse strand, counting down.
AAACTCCTGTTATATTGCTTATATTATATTATATTATATTATATTATATTATATTGCTTATATAAGATTGAGTACTTTGATGTAGTGTACTTGTTAGCAAACCTAGAAATGGATAGTAAGTTCAATCCTCACTGAGTGACCCATACTTTTGGCTTTGTGCCACACCTAAGCTATGCTTAGAAAATCAATATATTGCTCATATAGGTTTACCCTGAAATCTTTATTAACATCAATTGGTTAATACTAATTTTATTGGCCAGACATAAAATCTGAGAGTATAGATTTACTTCATTTTATTATTGTTGCTTTTGGATGAAACAATTTCCTTATTATTATCTGTTGTTGTTAATTTTTAATTGCAGCACTCAACATTGATATATGCTCTTAAGGTGGGATACAAATTCAAATCTTATCAGAAATTACTTCTTGATTTTCAATTTCTTACTTTTTGATCTAAAAATCAAGGACCCATATTTGTAGAGTAATTGGCCATGGTTAAATGTAATTGGCAAAAATGTCCATTCAAACAGAAATGACAAAGTTTGCAATAAACAATAACAACAGAAAGAAAAAAAAGAAAAACAGGGCAAAAATAATATTGAGCAAACAATATATGCAAGGCAAAGCAACAGTAATAAGGCAAATCAACAGTAACAAGGCAAAAGTTCACAAAGTAAGAATAGTATTAACATATAAAAGGGGATGCAGACAAGCAACCACGGCATTCCAGCTTTAAGACAAGAAATACTGAAACTAAGTTTGTTGAGACCAAGGAAGAAATCCCTGCATGCATCAGTGTATTTTGTCTGTAAATTGCAGAGTGGGGAAGTTTTTCAATCATTTCCATATAGATTAGAGCCAACAAATGAATGAGAAATTTAAGATAAAAAGCCACATTAATGATTAATTAAAACTAATAATAGTTCTGCAGTCATTTTCAAACACCAATATGATTTTCACATGATGTTTTATTTTTAGGCAATTTGACCTGCTCTCTGCAAATATTTTTGTTGTGTGATGACAGTTGTTAAAGAAGAATGTCATTTAGTGATGCATATTTATATGATAGGTTGCAGTAGAGATATTGCGGTTGTATACGTTTTTTGGAGGGGAACAGGTGATAGTAGGGTAATAGTATTTTCATTGTATGTAACATGATTCACTGAAGATAAAGAAGTCAGCAGAGGGAAACAAGACATGTCTTGTTCCTATAGCATCCTAAGGTTGAATAGAGAATGAAGAGAGATAAAGTTTGTAACCTTTTCTTTTATGCTTCTTCATACAATACCACCTTAGTCCTGAGTATGATGATAAACTATATCCATCATCAAGACCTCTTATCAGGAGATTAGAGGTTTTTAAGAGTGTGGAAACACCTCTTAATTGCTGTTGTTCCAAGGTTCACTCTAACTCAGGTTGGTAACACCTGTTAGGGTCCCAGCTATGGGTATATAGTGAACCCCCAAACAAAAACAAAATACTATGAAAGTATAAAAATACATCTTTATAGTAAAAATACCAGCAATATATTTTTACATAAAAAAATTACCAACAATACATTTTTAAAGCAAAATGACCAGTAATAAATTTTATAGTAGAATTACCAACAATACATTTTATCTGTAGTTGAAGGCATACAAATGCATTCAAAATATATTTAGTTGAGGCCATAAAATTGTGTTCAAAATATTTAGATTTTGGCATTAAATAACCCAGACAGGTTGATAAACAAAATCAACCAACAACACCACCTAGACAAAGTGGGATAATCCAACTTAATTTTAGAAGTACTTAATTTTGCAGATGTATATCAATATAAATATATATAAAATTCCTCCACATGTTGAATTCATTTATTTTGGAAGTTTTCCACCTCAGTCATAACAATTAGTAACTCCTCTCACTATAAATTTGTGATCAACAGCAACCTCATCTATTACAATCATGTAGCACTTCCTTGCGATATATGCATTCTAAATTTTAACAGCTAACTATTCAACCAAAGCCTTACAAATTTGGTTATCTTCATTTTTGTACATAACTCAAGAATATGTGGACAATGACAAATTCACATTCTAGTAGCCTTTACAGTGAACAAGTGGTGTACCCACTAACATGAAATTTATTCTTTGATACATTTAAAATTTGATTTTTAATTTGTAGTTCTACTTTTATTTCCCTGTGCCCAAAATATAGATAACCATGAATTACCATAGAATCATAATGGTAATTTATCACATGTCTAATACAATATTCCCCCACTTATTTGCAAGTTCCTCAGACCTCTAGCACGTCCTGGGTATGACGGTAAACTACATCCGCATCCTGGGTATGATGATAAACTACATCCATGTCCTGAGTACGGCGATAAACTGCATCCAACAGCAAGGTCTCAGATAATGTTTTCAGAAAAATAATGTTGCCAGCTCTAAGTTTTTGAAACAATAATGTTGCCAGCTCTAAGTTTTTGAAACAATAATGTTGCCAGCTCTAAGTTTGTTTTTTTTTGTAAAAAAGTAATGTTGCCAGCTATACATTTTTTATTCCATACAAAATAGGCATTTAAAATTCATATAAACTGGATTTGGCATTAAATAACCCACAGTGGTTGATATGCCATTAAACCCAAACAAACAAACAAACAAATCAGACCTCTAGCAGATTCCTGAAACCATTATAATATATATATATTATACTCTGTTGCAATTAGATCTCTTTCTGATTCATTTTGCATGCTGGTTGGATGTGAATGCCATGAAGGCAGAGAACAAAATAACAAAAGTTGTTTTCTGCACATTAGGCTCCACACATCACTTCCAGTCTATGAAGTGAGTTTCAGCAGTGGCCAATTGTGAATGTTCTCACCAGAAAAAGTGATACAACTGGGGACTACCACACCTGCTTTTCAGGTCTCTGAGAACAACACCAAGAGTTGCAGCCCAGCGGCCATCATACAGGTTTCTACTGCTGCCGACACCACCACCACCACCACCACCACCAGCGTTGCCACCATTGTAACCTTCATTCTCACCACTCAACATGACCACACCTCTCAAAGACTGTTACCTCTCCCAGGCTTGACTAACCACTTTGACTATCCAGCTTCAACTCAAAAACATCTCAGCTTTGATTCCAACCAGCTACAAACCTTCATCGTTGATGACACTGTCACCTCAGCAAATACTGACTTGATAACATCTCAACGTTGACACCACCAAGCTACAATGCTTCCTCACTGCCAACATCATCACCTTGGCAAATCCAACTCCACAAGCAGCAACTCCAACTCCACAAACAAGGACATTGATTCTGCAAAACAAGTGACTCCGACTCCACAAGGAAGCGAATTCAGCTCTGCAAGCATGCAACCCACTTGACCCACCAATGTGATGCCAATCCACCAACATGTGTGAGGCCGTTCCATAGAACGGGCCTACCAAAACCACGCCAATCCGATGTCACCCCGGTTCAACACAACCGGTCTACCACCAATGAAAACAACCTACTACCATGACCTCAATCAACCAAACCATACCCTGTGACCTCGGCCAGGCCTGTACAAGAACTAGGCCAACACCTGCTTACACCAGATCATTACCCTGATGATCGCCCACTGAAACTGACATTTTACCTAGCTTCCACATATCTGTACAATATACTACCCTCAACCATGACCTTGATCAACCAACACGGGCACCAACCATATTCTGTTACCTCACACCAAACCCACATAAGAATTAGGTCAACTGCCAGCACTGCCCTTACACCCAACTGCCATCCTGACAACTGGCCACTGAAACAGACATTCCACACATCCTACAAAGTCTCTGTATGATCTTCCAACAATAAGAGTTGCTCAAAATTTAATCCTCATTATTCCTTTCTCTTGCTATCATACACTTAATATAACACACATAAGGCCAGTGCAAGGGTCTTGTGCCCATTCCTCTCTGCTATATTTCAATTTTCATAAGGTATATATTCATATAAAATACAAATTTTATTGCAACCTAATTATGTACAATAATTAATAGGTGAACAATTCAACTAGAAAAATTGAAAATAAATACAATGTATCTAAATACAAGTTAGAGCCATGTCATAATAGATCATTCCATGTTGAATATATGAACAATGTTGTGCAGCAGTTTTTAACATCAACTTGAGATTTTTCTTGTTAAAAAGTTGAATAATTTTAACATTATGGATAAAAAATAATAAATTGAATATAGTATTTTTTTGAGTCTTAGCATGAGCAAAACAAATTCATGGATTTGCACACAAAGATCCAAGAATGATGTCCAAATCCATGAAAATTTTTCATCCTTTAATAGTCAATTGTGCTTAGTTTAATTTGTAACCTATATAAATGTAGGTATGAAAAAAGCAAATGTTGATAAGATAGACTCACTAAACACTGTCCAAGGCTCCCAGTCAGGCTTACCACATCTCAGTTGAGTGGTTCAGAGGTAGTACACACTGGTCCTGCATACAAATACATTACTAGCAGAAGTACTTGGCCTTTTCTAGGTTTTTAAACATCTACAATGAATATAATCATACAAGTTCACTATACATTGTAGCAATTACATTAAAAAGAAGCTGGCATTCTTCACTTAGTTTAGGAATGTTGTGTCTATCAGAATTGTTGCTTCCAAGCAATTAAGAAAATATGTCTATGTTGCCTGTATAAAAATTTGCAAATCATAAATGAACAAATTTAGGGCCTAAAATGAAATTCTAATCTTACAATTATTAAACAAAAGAAAGAAAAGAAATGAAAAGAAAAAACTTTTTTTCAAAATACTGTATAAAATTACATAATTACTGTTTGTGAATTATTTTTCATAAAATAAAATTTTCAATTTCAATTATATCATTTAAAAACCTTTTTTTTTTTAAAAAAAAAAACAAAACTTGTTTTCAAGATAATTTAAATCAGGTCAGGCCTGCTACTGGTAGCATGTAACCCAGTACAACTTGCTTCTTGGACAAATGGTTAGCATCTAAAGCAGCCCCCCCCCCACTAGCTTTTCTGCCAGGGAGGAGGGTGACATATATATCCATAGGATGAAAAATAAGACCTGTGAAAGAGTGGATGAGCTTCTTAGGAACCAACATACATACATACATAAGCCTAGGATGTGATCTCAATGGCAAGTTTCTGAAAGATAGTATCTTGATAAAAACACTTAGTATACTTGGACTACTGTGAGTGTGAGTTGGTCATCAGAAGAACATCCAGCCTTAAAAAACCTCAAATCATTATGACAAATCTTCTGTCAGGCAGGACCCACCTTGCTTTATGTGAGATTAATCTTTTTCTTGCCTCAACAAAACAAACCTGCCTATGTATGTACTGTATGAATTTACATAATTGATGTATGTGAATTTTTTAATCAAATAATTTTTTTCAATTTCAGTTGCATAATTTATTCAGATTCATATCTTAATTAATCTAAAGTGAAACAAATTTAAATTATCTCAGTTGGATTAAACCCAGCTTTTGATTCTGTTGTTTGCAGCTAAAGCCTTGGCTAATGTCACCTACTGTTATTTTTCAAAATAAATAAATATTTACATGTCTATAAAAACGTTACTTCCAGTTTTTGCCATATTGCATAATCAAATGTTCCTTTTTAAGTCTGAACACAAATAGCAGTTTTGACTCTGAATTGGTTTGTGATGACTTCTAATGAACTCTGAGGTCAGCAACATCTATCCCATGTCTTTCTCTGAGTCCAGTTATTAATTTTCTTGTCTAGCTATTTGACCAGCCACAAGGTATATCCAAGATAAGTTACATCCCAAAATCTCCAGCTTTAGATTCATAAACATTTTTTCTATGCATAAATACTTATGATAAAGTTTAATTTATATAGATCAAGCATAAGAAAAAATTAACAATATAATAATAAAAATAAAATAATTATGACATACTGTAATAACAAAATAAAATAAAAAGATGGGATAATTCAATTTCATTCCTAATGGCAATCTTAGCAACTTCATCATACAATTCTCTTCTTTCCTTATTAAGTTGAAAAGTTTCAGCTATTCACTTAAAGAAAGCATGTCACAGTTCTTTGGCATATCCAGATTGCCAGTATCACTGCGCTTGTGCTTTAGGGCATTATTTAGAACTTAATGTATTATTTCATGGGCTGACTAAAATGTAGCCATGGTAAAAAAAAGCATGGATAAGGGGAGACAACCGTATATATTTTAGCAACACCAGTGATATAAGTGGAAGAATGTGATGTTTAGTGATGGAGTAAATAAAATCTATAGGAAAAGTTATTTAAGCTTCCTAATTTCAAAATGATGCCAACAGACACAGAATATGTAAGCAAATAAAAATTGAACTAAATAAGAAATTTATCACAATGCTAATAAAGAGTTTACTTAATAAGTAACAAGATGGATTTAAAGGATAAAAGATTTTGTGTCTATAAAGAATTAACCATAAATGAATTAGGTATGAACAAATCAATATGTTATAAGGGCAATAAAATTGTATAATGGTGTTTCAAAACAGCTCTCTTATTATATGAGATTATTGAGGGTATATACATATATATGTGTGTGCGTGTATACATACATGTATATATATATATATATATTTATACAAATATGTGTGTGTATATATACATATATATATACATACATACATGTATATATATATATATATATATATATATATATATACATACATACATACATATATATATATATATATATATATATATATATATATATATATATATATATATATATATATATATAATAAAATGATGGATATATAATTGTAATACACAGACTTTTGTGAAAATTCTTTAACTATATTTTAAGGTGAATAAAAGAAATCAATAAAATCCCCACAGTAAAATGGAAAATATTAAAAAAAATGCAAATATGTAAGTCCTTAAATGACCCATGACCCCTGTGTTTACATGAAAATCTATACATTATTAAATTTCTAAAAATAATGATTTATTAAATCAGCAAAATGAGCTTACTGCTATGTAGACATTGTAAAATGTTCACCTTAAAATATAGAAATTTACACAAAATCTATGTATTTCAATTATATATCCATTGTTTTATTATATATTATGGTACATGTAATTTAATTCCCTGATTTTTAATTTTAAATTGTTATGTATTAAAAAACACGAATAAAATAAAAATTGTATTTTGCTTCAAAGATATAAAAATGTTTTAATGATACCAGAGATCTCTTTAAGATAGTTCTAAAATATATGTTAAAATAATTGTTTTAAAAAAACAAAAAATAAGCCATTGACGGTGATATACATATCTCTAAGAATATTTAATTGTAACTTAAATGTATACTTTTTGCCAGAAGTAAGGTGTCGAACTGTTAATATGACAGTTCCCCAAGACATGTATAAATACCATACATCCCCCAACATCTGACCTATATTTTTAAATTTTCAAATTTAGTGTTGACCTTTCTTCTGATTAGTTAAAATTGACACACCCATAAAATCCCCCCTCCATATTAACTATATATGTGTGTGTGTGTGTGCACATGTGTGTGTGTTCACATGTGTGTGTATAAATATGTGTGTGTGTGTGTGTGTATATATATATATATATATATATATATATATATATATATATATATATATATATATATACAAATATAGAGGAATGAAAAGAATATAAATTCAAACATTCATAACATTAATTTAAAAAAGGCTCAAGACAAGAGTAGAGCAATAAATATTTATTATAAAGTGTTACATTGGAACATGCACATTACCACGACAAAAATGCATATTTGCTTCAACATCTAAAGATGCTTCATCAGGTGGTTAAAGATGTGGTAATAGACGTTTTTATTTATATATATATTTGTGTGTGTGTATATATATATATATATATATATATATATATATATATATATATATATATATATATATATGTATGTGTGCGTTTAAATTATTTTCAGATACAGTGTATCTGTAAAGGAACAAAATTAATAAAAAGACAAAAGGAAAAAACTATTCTTAGTAAAAAAAAATTCCATGGTCATAATTTATTCCATTGGAATCGAAAATACGATCCAATTACGATTCCAATGGAATAAATTATAACCATGGAATATTAGTGTTTAAGCCTTTTTATTATATCTTTACTCTGTCCTGGACATTGAGTTCTACCTCGATTCTATCCTCTTGGAATTTTTTTTATACACATATATATGTATGTGTATGTATGTATGTATATATATATATATTTATATATTTTGCATATGTATGTGTATATTTACCACTAATATTATCTATCTATCTATCTATCTTTCTCTCTCTCTATATATATATATATAATCACAGCAATAGTAAAAAATACAAAATACTGACTTTGTATGGAATAAAATTCTGAATGATTTTTCACTCTTAAACATGAATTATGTTATGAGCAAGATGGGTTATAAACATATCTTTGAAATTGCTGCTGATACTACTTCTTGTTTGACTAAAAGCAGTGGCAATGATATTATGCATATATAGATGTCAGGTGTAAGGCAATGAATGAATTTCAACAAGGTGATATTTTAGATTTTTTGTTTCTATATAACTGAGTAAGAGAGAAAAAATATATAAGTATACATGCAAAAGAAAAAAAACATTAAAAGTTAGCATTTATATGGCTGATACACGTGTGTTTGAATAAAGTTCAGTCACTAAGAGGAAAGATATGCCGATGCCCAGGAACAAAGTTCCAGTGGTGTCGTCATTAATGAATGAAGACAGGAATATTATAGCTGTTTGACTGTGCCCTTCTTGTTGGCAAAACTGGCAAAGATATGTGGAGATAACCTACAAAATCAAGGGAAAAAACATGTTTAAAAGAAGAACTTGAGCATAAAATATGAATAGAAATTCATTTTAGTGAAGTGATAATTTAGAACAGTCAAGATAGAGTGAGTGGGTTAAAATAAAATAAACTCTCTTTTGTAAAGATAAACAACCCACTGGTAATTTTGGCATGAATCTAAATATTTATACACTTCTGGAAAATGTTATTTTTGGGGTTCATTGACTTTTTTTTATTTATTAGAAAAAATAAATATCAAAATTGTTGGCTTTATATAAATTGTAATCCATTTTTGTTGGCCAGAATTTTTCATTGGCTAAAAATAGTGTAAAACTGTCCTCTTGAAATTCTGATAAAATTTATAATAAAAACTAGTAGTACATGTGAAAATTTCATAGTTTTGCTATTTGGATTTTCTGGTGACTCAAAATTCCTAATTTAATGATTGAATTAGCTCCTTGAGAGTTCTATGGCTATAAAATAACCATGAAAATTCCTCTATTGTATTGTTAAATATTCAAGCTTAATAACTTTAGCAAAATATTACAATAACAATCATAAGTATAAATGCAGGTCATTATTTAAAGAAGTAAGAAGGTACAAATTAAAAAGATTTAAAAGTGATATGTTTTCCCATTTTGCTGAAGCAGATGTTAAACACAGACGAGTGAACTCAAAAATTTGTAGCTCCTCTATAGAAATCTATTTGCCAAGACATTGCAAGAAGCAGCTCAGAATTGATTTCATCTGTGAGCAGAAAGGCTGGCAAGGGACCGACACTCTTTGACGAAAATATTATACACGTGACTGCCTTCAGCAACAAAAACTATTTGTTGGTCACCCTATATTCTCACATGCTGTTCCAGACTTACAGCTGATCTGGCAAATCTTGGATTCATGTCAGGATGTTAGGTGGCATAATCCAAATCAACTCAGTTTACATGACTTCTTTTCTGACTTTTCAACTTTGCTCTACTGAAACAAACTCTCCTACATTCATCACACATCAACTCTGATGCTGCTAAGAAATGTGGGTGAGTGAAGAACAATCCACTTTTTCTGGCAGTACCACATCCACACCCTTTCTAGAATCCTTATTCAGTTTTTCATGATTTCATCAGGTTGATTACAAATTCTCTTTTCTGTCATATATACTATTTTCATCTGTCTTGTCTGATCAGTTGTAGTTTCTTCCCAGTCCCTTTCTGTGATGTTAGCTTTCTTCAAGAATGGTTTTATACATGCCTGCACTTGCATGCGCGCGCACACACACACACACACATGTGAAGGCAATGAGACAAAGTAGAAATTTTTTTAAAAATGCATTTCGCTGGAGAAGCAGATGCCATTTTTGCCTTCCTCAGTTTAAAATAAAAGAAAGACAAAACTGTGTGTGAAGAAAATGCCTTTGGATTTCTGAGTATAAGTGGGTATCATAAATCAAATTATTTTAGCTTATCATCTCCTAATTTCTATACTCGGAGAGTATCTGTCAGCTTATGTGTTTTTTTTTTTATCTATATTTGTATTAGAGCTGTTTGGTATTGCAGGATTTTAAATCAGGGATTTATTACATATATTTTTACATATTTACACACACACACACACGTGTGCGCGCGTGTGTGTTGGCTGCTTCCAGCGAAATAAGGTGTTATAATAAATATATTAATGTTAAAATACATAATTTTTAATATGATTTCTCCATTCTAAAAGTGGAAAACTTTTTTGTTGACTTGCCTATGTATTTCACTCCTGCTAGATAGGCTTCCTCAGGTCAGAATGAAAGAAATCTGTGTATGTATGCTTTAATATTAAATTATTTTTTTCTGCTAGGCTGATGGAATGAAAGTCAGAATGAAAGAACAAAATTGTGTGACTTTTGTTCTAAAGTTATTTTAATTTGTGATGTTGATTGTCAGTCTCTTTATGTTTTATGTTATTCATAGTTTGACGGAGACACTCTGACTTTGGTTTTGATAAGATGTTACTTTGTTGAAGTTCCAGTCTAATTTTTTTAACTTTGTCAAAAATCGTTTTTATCTTCTCCCAGTTCTTCTGCATTGAATTTAAGGTAAATCAGTCTTCATTTATGTCGGAATGGGTTGAAAACAAGAGATTCTTGTATTTTCTAATTAAGTACAGGTTTATCTTTGTGTTTTCCATGTCGGCAGAAAAGATATAAAAAAAATTCAAACAAAGATTTGATAAATCAGATAAAATGTAAAACTATTTTGTTAACTTGATTTCTCCATTATAAAAGTGGAAAACTTTTTTGTTGACTTGACTATGCATTTCACCCTCACTAGATAGGCTTCCTCGGGTCAGAACAAAAGAAATCTGTGTGTGTGCTTCAATATTAAATCATTAATGATGTGAGGAAGCCTATCTAGTGAGGACAAAACACATAGTCAAGAAAAAAGTTATCCATTTATTCAGATTCTATACCCTACTGACAAACACACACACAAATATTATATATATATATATATATATATATATATATATATATATATATATATATATATATATATATATATATATATCAGTGTGTGTGTGTGTATTTGTAGGATGTATTTGTTTGTTTTGTTTTACAGCATATCAACCTCAATCGGTTATTTAATTTCCACAATTTTTTTTCTCCTGGTAATATTTTGTTTTGTCAAAAATCTATTTCTGGTAATATTTTTTTCCTCATAAATGTATAGCTGGTAATATTATGTTAAAAAATGTATTGTTGGTAATATTTTTTTTTCAAAAATGTATTGCTAGTAATAGTTCAACAAAGTAACATCTTATCAAAACCAAAGTCAGAGTGTCTCCGTCAAACTATGAATAACATAAAACATAAAGAGACTGACAATCAACATCACAAATTAAAATAACTTTAGAACAAAAGTCACACAATTTTGTTCTTTCATTCTGACTTTCATTCCATCAGCCTAGCAGAAAAAAATAATTTAATATTAAAGCATACATACACAGATTTCTTTCATTCTGACCCGAGGAAGCCTATCTAGCAGGAGTGAAATACATTTTCTTCAAAAATTTATTTCTAGTAATAATTTTTTACAAAGTATTTCTGATATTAAAACCTATTTTTACACTTTTATAATGCTTTTTACCTCAGTTTCAGGGTTAACTATTTGCCCATAGCTGGGACCCTAACAGGTGCTACCACCCTGGGTCAGGTTGGGCCTGGGAACACCAGCAATTAAGAGGTGGTTCCATGCTCCTCAAAACCTCCTGATCAGAGGCCTTGCTGTTGGATGTAATCGTCTAACCCCAGATGCGGATGTAGTTTATCATCATACCCAGGACGGGTAGGATGTATTATATTATATGAAACAAAGATGATCTCTGTTCATGTGAAAAGTGAAGATAAGGTAATTAATCTGATTTATGATATCCACTTATATTTAAGACTTATATGAAAGTTTTAAAAACTAATGACTAATATTTCAAAAACAAAAAAGGAAAGAAAAGAAAAACATAAAATGAAGGTTTTCATATTTTTAAAATTGATAACAAATTTTAGCCAAGTGATAGAGTTCAGCTTAATACCATTTTTATACATAGATTGAAACCAAGACAGTTTTAGTTTTCTTATGTTTAGTTCTCAGCAAAAAGTAGTGCCATCGGTCTCTATCTTTTATCTTTTGATTGCTTTGGCCACCTTTCTCAATAACTTCATTTATTCCATTTGAATTTGATTATATTTTTTTATTTCTTATTTTTCATATGCTTACTTACTTAAATAGGCAGAAGTCACTTCTGTTTGGAGGATGATGTGAATGAAGATCAAAATAACATTTTTTCAGGATTCTCTTTATCATGTAATCATATTTATTTTTAACAATGTTTTACTTTTACTATAATTTTTCTTTTGTCATAGTAATTCATTGCATATTAATAAAAAAGTGATAATCATTCCATCTCTTTCTCAAGTATGAATTCACAAGAAATAAACAAAATTGGTAACTAACTTGCAGAGGGGTGCAAAGAAGTCCCTCAAACAAATAATAAAAATAAAATACACTACAAATAAAGTAAAATAAACTTTTGTTTATTTTCGTAAAAAAAAAAATATATAAGAATTATTTTTTTGTACACAATGGAATTGTCCGTAAAGCCGTGATGTCAGCTTGTCGCTGTACTCCCTCTGGTCTGATGAGAGTTTCTATCTTCCTTATATCTGAATGATGAGGCTCCGGGGAGATTAAGAAATGGGTTTCTTATGTCGAGCCCTGATTGGTCAATAAATCATATTTTTGACCACATGGTGTGCTTTCCACTACGTTCGCACTTTTGGGTGCGCCATCCTTGTTTTTGACCCCACAGGGTATGGTAAGGAGAGAGTTCCAGCGCAATTGTATTTTTTTGGATACACGTGGTGTGAATTAATTTTTATTGTGTGTATGTGTGTGTGGAAAATAAAATAAGAAACAGCACAAACTATATTTTGGGGGGCATTATATGTCAAGGCAGACATTCATACAAGCACAGAAAATAGCATTAAATAATTATTTTTAGGGTAACTCATCATGTTGCAATGGTTAATAAACAGGAAATTCAGTCCTTACTGGTTGTTTCATGTTTCTGGTATTGTGCCAACAATATTATTTAAATAAATTGTGAAATTGTTCCTTATAGTAAAATTATTGTTTATATATTTCACTTAACAGGTTTATGAGATTTATTGAGATTTTATATTTTATCACGTGAAATAAAAAATATCAAACTTATTTTAAAGAGTATAGTAATAGTATGAATTGTCTACTTATAATTAGCAAATCTTTATCCAATTACTACAGATGAAAAGGAAAATAATATAAAAATAACCAACGAACAGGGGAAAATAATTCAGACATTTTTAGGTATAAGGGCAATAGAAAACATTAATCAACCCTTATAATAATGGTTGTCAGCTGTGTTTAGTCACGTGACAGACCGCCGTTCAAAGTGCCTTGTCGCGGAGTGATACGAGCAAGGTCAATACGATTGGCGGCCAAGATGGAAGGCGATATAGAGCTGGATATTTGGCATGGAGATTGGGGCTTGCCTACAGTCGAGCCTAAATGTTTAGCTGTGCTGGTAACATGAATTTTAATTTACTTTTCCGTCTTCTTTCATATGTTGCAACATTATTTCAAAATACCAATGTCTATTTTTTATGAATGCATAAGAAGTCCTTTAAATCGACTGACCGGCGGTTACTTAACAGTCTTCTTTTCACCTGTTTTTAATTTGATTTTTAGTTCTACTTATTTATTTACTTATTAATGAATTGTCTTCTTAATGTTGCAACATAAAAATGTAATCTCTGTATGAGTTAGGTACAACATCCGCTATCCGAGTAAATAAAAATAACCCGCTAAAAAGGTACTTTCTCACGTGCATCGGTGAGAGAGCTGCTTAGCTTTCGGGAATAATGGTGTTACAATTGCTTTGGGAAGTAAAGATGATCGTTAGAATAATAATCTTTCTGACTGGTCAAAGTTATTTCTTATTGAATTCGTAATTGCGCAAGGTTCATTATGAAGTAAATAATATAAATTAAAAAAAATCCCAAATTTATTAGGCCATTTATTTGGTCAGTAGCATTTAAAAAGAAAAAAAAATTCCAAAGAAGCTGATTCCAATTTATTTTTTTCTGGTTTTATTAGAGAATAGACATCCCTTAAATTTTATGTTGATAAACAGTAAAATATTTTCGTTGTATTTTTAGTAACCCGTGTATTAAATCTATTTTTCTTTGAAGTAAAAATTCATCGATTTTGGCTCGTCTGAGCATCCGTAACCTAAACTTAATTTGAATAGCTTCACGTTCTCAGGTATTGGTACCTATGTTAAGTAAGTAACCAATGTGTGTCATTATTTTTGTTGAAAATAGTTATGTAAACATTAGGCAAAGGGATAAAATATCGCAAAATGAGCAGTAACTAATTATCATTTGATTTATTTGTTAACCCGTGGTATATTGATCTATTTTTAATCAAATTTTTGTTTTTTTTAAAGGTGTCATTCATCCTTCAGAAACCACGATAAAGCAAAATAAATAAATAAATAAAATTTATTTTTAAAAAATAATTTTGGAGTACTTTACAAAAATTTAAACTTTAGATTAATTCTGTTATTCAATTTTTTTTTTTTTTTTTTTTTTTCCGCCCATTAACTTTTCCTTACAGATCACATAATTTGAATTAAATAAAATTTAATTTAAAATATTCAAACTTGGCGATAAAAAAAAATGCGAGGCGGCACGTGGAAACCTGTCCGGATAATTATTTATCAGGTTTATCCTCATCAAAATAAATTATTTTGAAAGGCAGCAGGAACTGAACTATTTCATGTATTTAAAAAAAATACTTTTATTATTCGTAATCACGAACCAGTTGTCATTTAAACAAAAAATAAATAAAAACTTGAATAAAAAAAATATCGCTTTTTAGTTCGTAAGGTTAACATTGATTTACTTACAATGTGGTACTTGTTTACATAGAATGATGAATTGACCATTTGTTTTTAAAAGTGACTTTCACAGTCACATTGAAGAATTCCGTATTAATCACAAAATTTACAATCGGTTAGTGAATTAATTGGCATTTAACTTGTAGTTATTTTTAGTAGTTTCTCGAAAAAGTATTATTAAAAAAATCCAGAACTAACGTAAAAAATATATCCTCACTGTTATCATATGTCATTAGCTTTTTTCTTTAAATGAATAATAATGACAACAGCATGGATATGTAATTGAAGAAAAAACTAAAAAAATCATATGTTGCAAATATAAAGTTAAACTTTAAACTTTGTATACAATCGTCGACATATTTCAGAACTTCTGTATTTATGATGGGACTGACTGGGATCTAAAACATCAATTACATTTTATTTTTTTTAATCCAAATTGTTAAGTAAACTGCTTTAAAATTAGATTACTTAATGTTTTTAAACCTTTTACTTCTTGCATATTTATCTTTATAAAAGCACTTAATAAAACAAATGTCATAAAATTCATTTATTAGTCGTTACTATTCACTGCCTTATTTTCTCGCGGTCATTTGTGAAAATGGCGGTTTTACAAAAATATAAGATTTCTTAAAATGAATTTGCATTGTATATAGAATATTGTAAAAAAAAGTATAATTCCATTTACGTACTAATTCAAAATAAAAATATTTAGTCAGTGCAACTCAAGAAGAAACAAATTTACAAGAATCTGAATATAATATTTTTCATTTCAAAATATACAAAATTTGAGTACTTCACTTTTGTTTAAAAATAGTTTTAGGAAGTAAACACTAGATTTTTGTTTGCTTTAAAATAATCCCAGTTGTTTTTAAATTGCTGATAGAAAATATGTTTGACCCTTGCTTAAACCAATGTAAAAATTATAAGTATTAGGTGGCTCACTCTCTAAAATCAATTTGTTGGAAATGTCTACTTGGCTGAAATTGGATCATTTGTAAATATGAATGATTAGAGACAAATCTGTAACCTTTCTTTTTTATTTCTTTTTTTTTTTTTTTTTTTCATACTATTAGGTTGGTGCAAAAATAATGTCGTAATAATGTCGTTTTTTGACGTATTTTTTAACGTCAAAAACGACATTATTACGTCATTATTTTTGCACCAACCTAATACTTTCATAATAATATTAATAATAATGTTTACTTTGAAGAAGAGAAAAAGAATGAAAAAAGGGTCTGATGTATGAAAGATATATAGGAGATTTTAAGTAGGTTAATTTCCTTCTCTTATCTTGAACCTGAAAGCTTAGCTATGTTTGGGCATTTCAAATCTGACTGGTACAATTTAGTTCAAATGGCCAAATCTGATATATTGAACCTTCTTGCTTAAAGCACAAACTTAATTAAAAATTCCGATCCATTCACTAGAATAATAGTTCTAAAGTTCTGTATCAGTTTATTTTTTAGCTACCTTCAACTTTATCAAAATTATTCTTTTAACATGCAACATTGGAGATATATATTTCAATCAACAAATTAATGATAAAATGTGAAATAATATCTGAACAAAAGTGGGGTCATTAAGACAGATATATGTTTTGTCCCTTAAAATGGCATCCTCAGGGCGGAATTAGATAAAAAACCTGAGTGTGAGGAAAGGGTGTTGGAATATGGGGGAGAGGTAATAAAGATCAGCAATGTTTAACCTTCATGCCCACAAAAAACAGTGTGAAAAGTATGGCTATTCCCTTGACACCACTATTACTGTATATACTTTTGATGTCCTTGGCAATGTTTATTTACAAGATTATAAAAATGTGTGAACCAAGTAAAGGGTGTTCCAATAACTTGGACCGATTTTAAATGTGACTTAAATATCTAATGATTTTTTTCTTTTTCTTTAACTACTTAAGTCTTTGGCAATTTCAACTATGGAAAGATTAACAATCAAACAACGTGCTAAAGTTATCAAAGCCTATTACAAAAATGGACGTTCAAACAGAAACGCATTTCACACACTTTGCGATTCTTTTGGTCAACATAATCAACCAACCGTGATTGGAATTTGGAAACGATGTAATGTTGTGGAGATGTTCAATTCCTGCAAAAAAAAATCCAGACACCTCTATTCGTCATGAATAGAGGTGTCTGGATTTTTAGTCACATTCTTGTACACTGCAGCAATGTTTTCAGCTGAACACCATAAACAAGCATGCAATGGTGTTTTCACATCTGCTACCAACCCAGTTTGTTTAAATTTGCAAACAATTTTTCCAATTGCACTCTTGAAACTTTAACATGTTTGATTGTTAATCTTTACATGGTTGAAATTGCCAAAGACTTAAGTTGTTAAATCTGAAAGAAAAAGAAAAAAAATCATTAAATGCTTTAACTTAATTCACATTTAAAAACTGTTCAAGTTATTGTAACACTCTTTACAGTGTGATATTTATTATTTACCATTTTATAAAGAAATAAATTTGAAAAATCTTTTTATTCAAAATTTATAAAAATTATCGAAATATGTCAACCAAATACAATGCAATATTTATTTTGAAAAAGTTTAAAATTTAATTAAAAAATACCTAGAAAATCTGCCATCATTAAATAAGGAATCTAATAAATAAATAGTAGGTATCTCTAAAAAAATAACAACTTAAAGTATACTACTTTTAAATGTTGCTACATTCCTAATGGATGTCAGTACAAATTTGAAATTTGTTTAGGGTTTATGATTAGTGTTTCTTATGTAGAGTATAAATATGCTATTTGGTAATAATTCATCAATTCCATTTTCTGCACTGCTGTTATATTTCCTGCACATTCTAACATATCTATTAGTAATAGTAGTACTTCTTTAATTTGAGAAAGTTTTCTTCTGTGATTTTAATTTAGATGTGACAAAAATGTCATTGAAGAAAACTTTTTGTTTAACCTGTATGGGATGTGTGTGTGTGTGTATATATATATATATATATATATATATATATATATATATATATATATATATATATATATATACACACACACACACACATATCCAAAAATAAGCACACTTGTCTACTGGTGTGGTTAATCAATCCTTGTCAGTGGGAGAAAAACTGGCTGGTTATATTCAATGGCTCAAAAACCATACTTGTTGCTTTCCATCAAACCTCAAACTGGCACCAGTCATGATGAATGGATGTTCCCTTTAGGGAGGCCTTGTATCTTGAGTGACTATTGGGCCTTAAACTCAATCCAGACCTCAAGAGGAACTCAAACATATGGGTCATCGCTAAAGGTGTAGGAAAAATGATTGGTTTCCTGTACCACTCCAGGAAGTACCTGACTCCTTGTTCTATCCTCTGCCTTTACAAGAACCAGTCCTAAAATTGAGTACTGTTGTCATATTTGGGCAGGAGCTGACCAGTCCTCACTTTCCAGTCTTGATAGTCCAAAAGCATTTCTGCGTCCTTGTGGGTGATAAATTATTTTCCATCTGGCAACCTCTTTCTCACAGATGAGATGTAGCAAGCTTTTACTGCTCTATTGCTACTTCATGAAAAGTGCTCAGATGAACTACATTCCTTAGTTCAACCAGTTCTAACCTTCATGGCTAGAACCCACCATGTCGCACACATTGTAGCAAACCACCCTCATTCTCTCCGTATTACATTGGTGAGAAGTAAGTTCCAGCTTCTTGTAAACCACTGCTCTGTGGAACTGAATCCCAAGAGGATATTTTCCCGATCACTGTAATCTTAACCTGTTCATGTTTAGGGTTAACCGTTATCTTCTCCATACATCTGCATAAACTGTGCCTCTTACTCCATAACCCTCTACCTCAAGTGGTTCCTGGGCCTTGTACAGGGTGTACTTCACTGTAAAAAAAAAAAAAAAAAAAAAGACACCTGCTCAAGCACAACTGTGTTTTAACAAACACCCATAGAGCCTACCTGTGTTTTATACTGTAACTATGCTGAACAGACCTTAGTTACAGTTTCTGGGAGAGAGCATATAATATTACCTGATCAGCAGTTTGAACAAAGCCAGTCTGAAACCCTAAGTTATCGTATGGTTTTCAATCACTTTCCAATGGTAGTATACATATCACATACATATAAAGCTGGATCAAGTCTGTAGCTTAATATGGAGTCATCTGAATTTTGATTTGAAATTTAAATTTTCACTGTATAATGTTTGCGATTAATATTCCCCACAGGATTAAATTCATTGACAAAGTAGAATGTTATATTGAAAAATAAATATTTTTTGCACAAAATAAATATTTTTTCATTACTCTGTTGTAGACTTACTGATGTACCTACCTACATACATATATATAACTGATAGTTGCCCATGAACTTGCAATCATATTCTATAATTATTAATTTTAGTCAACCAAGTGGTAGGTATAAGAAGCCAATCATTCAAATGGAAAGGCTCTCTGCCTACTTTCCTTGACTATCAGTATTTAAAATCATGGCTTTTAGCTAGCACTGGCAGGAGAATATGTAACTATTTCAGTCATGAGGTAGACCACTATACCACTCATACTTATGTAATTATTAATATACAGGGTGCGATGGATAAATTGTCGTCTAAATTAAGCAAAAAAAAAAAAAAAAAAATACTGACATCTCATTTTAACAGATATATTTACCAAAATTACACAAAAGTATCTTAAAATACTAAATAGTATATTTATTAAATAAAATTGCCATTGGCTTCACCCACAGCCTCCAGATGACTTTAGAATCTCATTCAACTCTTCTGGACAGTCTCCTTGTTTAAATTAGTGAATACTGTCATAATCCTTGCCTTCAGTTCATTTTTGGTGTTACAAGGAGTTTTTTTTGGTCTCTTGCCCAACTTTACCCCACACATAATAATCAAAGGGGTTGCAGTTTGGGGAGTTATGTGGCCAGATGTAAAGGCTGATGTGGTCAAGAATTGTTTAACAGCCATGAAAGGGTTCTCCTGCTTGTGTGGCATGGTACAGAGTCTTGTTGCCAGACATATGGTCTTCCAGCAGTTACTCTCTTGACCCAGAACAGCACTACCTTCTCAAGGCATGATGTAAGCCTCTGTGTTGAGTCTGAAGCCCTGTGGGAAGATGAATGAAGGCATAATGTTGCCATTAGTAGTGATCACTCCAAACACTATAATGTTGGACATTTGATTTTCATCACTCTCAGTACATCTTTTAGGGACACAGCAAGCTAATGGTCTTTCCTCTTGTCCTTCATGGCTTGGGATAAAAAATGTCCCTTTCTCATCTATTATGAGAAATATTGAATGTTTTCATGCACTAACTTCCTAATAAGATACTCAGACACTCCTGTGTCCTTGGCCGTGGAACTGATTGACTTGGAGGGATCATTGTCAATCATGGCCTGGATTTCACCAACAAATTTGGGAGTGCTTTTCTTATCAGAATGATCAGAGTGAGTTTTCTGAGCTGCCATAGCTTTGTAATCACCATTAGACTCATCCAACTCTTTCCAAATCCTCTGTGCTGTCCTCAGATTGACATCCAAACACTCTGAAATGTTTGTATTGGCAAGAATGCCAAGTAGTACAGCATGCTGTTTCTAAATTTCTGGCAGAGTGAATTGCATCATGGTGCTATTTTTCTCACAGATGGTGCCCACATGACCCTACTATACCTTGCAGTTGACAAAAACAATGCACATACATGAAATTAAAAATATAAAATGGCGACAATTTACCCATCGCACATTGTATATCCTATTAATTTCTGAGACTAATTTGGGAGACATGAAAATATGACCTTGTTTGGTGTTTATTCTTTATGTATTGGCTCAGAAGAATTTGTATATTATTGTTTTATTGCATAAACTGAAGCCAAGAAAATATTCAATGATTGTTTATTATTTTTATTTATTTTTTTACATTTTGTGTTATTTTAGACTTACTGTAAATTCTCAGGAGTTCCAGTAATTGTTAGAAAAACAGGAAATCCCCTAAAATCTCCCTCTGGTAAGAACTGAATGTTTTTTTTTTTTTTTATTTAATCATTTATCTAATCATTAATAAAGTCTGGTATTGCAATCCAGATAAACTTTTATGTCTGTGACCATTCTTTCTGTTCTACAATGTCATCATATTGTTCTTGTAGAATCATATCATGAGATCTAAAATTTTACAAGCAGATGAATGTATTTGGTGAGCAGGAAGTATACAACACTTGCCCAATGCCTAGATATAAACTTGTACACATATTCATTTTTATACTAACTAATCGAAGTCTAAACTGTTTTCTTTCACCAAAATGCCGACGAGACATTGTCATGACATGAACTGGTTTTTGGGCAACTACAGTCATTGTTCCATAGTAGGCTGTACCAACATGTCACTGTGTTAATCTTCATAAAAAATGCAGTTTCTTACTGAACATCAAATCAACTGTCTTTTCACCAGGCGAAAGTTTTTATAATAAATAGCACAATATTTATGGTCTGTATTGGTTACTTTTATTGTTCCCCAGTAAGGAAATTTTGCCAACTATTTGTCAGTGATGGAGAGGGTGATAGTAAATCGATCTGTCAAATATATTGTATTTCAGAAATATATATTTTTAACAAAATGTGTAGTTGGTTGTTAGATCTTTTTACTTTCCCTTAATTTTAAATTATTTTCTTTTATTTTACACATACATGTTACACCTACAGAATCTGTTCAAACTATCTACTGTAGTTTTATGAAGTTTAACAAAACCGTTCAAGTATTGTAAGAAAATGACTCATGGTAATAAAATAAGTAATAAATAAATAGCAGAACTGCCCAACCAAACAGATTTGATAAAGTTTGCAATAAACAATTACAAGAAAAAGGAAAAGAATAGGACAGAAAATAATATAAAACAAGCTAACAATATATGCAAGGCAAAGCAACAGTAATATGGCAAAAAGGTCACAAACTTTGGAGTTGACGCACAAGAGCAAGTTCAAATGAGTGAATGTAGAATTCTGACTTCAAGACAAGACAAACCAGGACTGAGTTTTATGAAATCAAGAACAGGCCTATTTTATTTGCTAAGAAATCCTAGCATGCATTTGTGTGCTTCTACCTATAAATTGGGGAGGGGGGGGAAAGTGTTTTGTAGTCATTCCTAGTATAGATTGGAATCAACAACTATAAATTAAATAAAACCAATGCTTTCAGAAATTGTGTAGATTGATGGGAAGACCACAAGATTGTGATAGATTTTCCTCATGGCATCAGTTGGAAAGTTCACCTTAATTGTTGACATTCACTTATTAAAATATTGCTTATTTTATTGCAATTAATTAAATGTTACTTCTTTCCTCTGTTTCTATTCACAAAATTACAACAAAAATCTTCAGAAGCAAGATTTTTTTTTTCTGGCATGTGTAGACCAAATATAGGAAATACAGCTGTCAGGTTGCCAAACATGTAGGGCAGCCTTGGCAGTATCAGACTGTTGGAACAAATAATCAATTAGACATATATAATGAAAAAGAATGGACAGCAAGAGAGAAGTTAGATAAATGTAAATTAAATTTATATTTTCTAAAAACAGAATATGCTAACAGAATATAGAAATGTTGCAAAGGACTCTCTACTCAATACTTTTTAGTGTCTACAAAATATTTGTCCCTCTCTAAAATCAGTGTTCTGCTGATTGATCCCAACACAGGCGATTAGAGGACAGAATAAAAGGTTAGCGTGAATTTCGGGAAGAGAGACATTATATTTGGTACTTAAAAGATAGAATAATGAAAATGTTAATCTCTTTTAGCACAGAGTATATTAAGCTAGTTTCCCATAAGTACTGTCTTGTCAGTAATAACTAAAAAGTTGTTACATCCATTGTCAGCCTTGTCGAAGTCCAGCATGAAAACTCTTAAATTCTCAAGAAATTTATGAAGACTATTTTGGGGACTTTGGAGAAAATATTTCACTTCAACTTTGCTATTCTTTTATTCTGAATATAATTATTTTAACTTTACATTCGATTCTACTCTTTGGTTGGCTTCCAGCTATATCCTGTTGAAAGACAAGTTCTTGTCTAATCACCAAAGTTACCCAACATTGAGCCTGGTTAGTTTGGATGTGTGGGTGGTGTAATGGCTAGCAGCTCAGAATTGAAAATCTGAGAACCTGTTCCAGTTTCAATTCCAGTTGGGTTCATTGCATTCACTTATGTGCAAATATCCTGGGGAAAAGTATAAATTCACCTTTTCTCCTCCTAGCTATGGGTTAATTAGTAAGACTTTTATCATCTTCAAGAAGTTTTTACAATCTAAAAATATTTTCTGGCTTTAAATAACTTGCAAAAAGTTGATAAGTCATAAAAAACAAATCAATCTACTCTTTGGTTAAACACGGGTTGTCTGAAAAATTTTGAATGTTTTCTCATTGTCTTTTTCCATTTAATAAAACCTCTTAACTGCTGCTGTTCTCAGATTCACCCTGACCCAGGGTGGTAGCACCTATTGGAGTCCCAGCTATGAGCAACTAGTAAACCCCCAAACAGAAATCGACAGTACATTTTATAAAATGACAATGCAACACAAAATAAAATAAATAAATAAAAATACATATTTATAGTAAAATTACCAACAATGCATTTTATGATCTACAAATCTATATATTTAAAAAACACACCTTTACCCTGAGAATATAAAATTATGTACAGAGTATCTGTAACATCTATCTATATTTCTGTGATGAGGTATTGTAACTATTTATGGACCAGTGGATAAAAGTGTTGGTTGAAGCAATCCAGTGACTTGACTCAAAGAGTTTTGAGTTCAATACTTGACCAGCTGAGGTGAACAAAAATTTGGTGAGTTTTAACTGAAACTGAGATGTCCAGAAAAGGCATGGCATGTGGAACTAGAACAATTTACCCCTGTGAACTAAATAGAGGGTTCAGTTCGAAATTCCAATGTATATCACAGAATACAGTGACTGAAACATCATAAAGATGAGGACAACAGTCCAAACTATGTAAATTGTGTAAAAAGGTATTTGTAGTTGAAAGAATAAAGTTGCATGCAGGACATTTAGTTTTCAACATTAAATAAGCCATAGAAGTTGATATGCTGCTAAACAAAATCAACCAACCAACCATTTAATAAATCTATGGGTCATAAGATGATTTTAATTATTGCACATGTTAACTAGTTAATCTTTTAGAGGATAGAAGTAATTATAAATAAATAGAAATTACAAATAGAAGTTAGATATAAATGCAATAGTCAACTTAAAAACAATTGAAAAGAGATAAATACTTAGTGGTAAAATTACTTATAGTTATACTTTTTCCTATACTTTAAATGTATCGAGAAATTGTACATATTTTAAGAAAAAGTCTTTTTCTTTCCCAGCTTGCTCTTTCTATGTATTTTTTTTCTTTTAATTTAGATCAGTATCAGTTTTCTAAGAATGTCATTTTATCTTAAGAAATGAGTTTCCTGCAACTGGCATTTTCAATGGTTTCCATTGAAAATGACAGTTTCAGGAAGCTCACTTGTGGAATCCAGTCTGTTACTCTAACTATTGAACCACATTGCCAAGCTTTTTTTTTTTTTTTTTTTTTTTTTTTTTTGTGAATTGTGCTTAATAAGGCTTTTCTTTTTATTGAATCATAAAGCTTTATCCTCCAAACAATGCTATAATTGCAAAACAATCAGCTGTTGATGGATCAACATTTTATCTCAAACTAATAAATTTCTTTTGCTATTTTTCCTCTCAATAGAAAATCTCTGTGAAAGCTCTTTGATGTAAATATATGAAATAACTGTGCTATTCAACCTATTGTTACTGCATTGGTTGTATTTAATATAAATCTATATCTATGCATACACTGATTTTTTTGCCCTTTGATACTGATATTACTACCCTGCTGAAGTATCGTGAACAGTATCTGATTATGAATTGCATTTCTTACCTATTTCAATTTAACCTGACTAGATGCCACTGAAGTGAATATACTTTTATTTCAACAATTTAAACAAATATTGAATCTATTCTTTCTCTTTAAAAGCAGAAGAAAGTGATATATAATACTATACATGTGTACTTAGTGGAGTCTGGCAGAAGGCCAAGTTTGAGCACATAGTAAATAGCATTTAAGATTAGGAGTTTCTCATTGTATTATTTATTTGTAACTTTCTCCAAAAATGACATTCTTATCTAACTGGTGTAAGTGAATTGATTACACTGGCCTACTTGGTTTGGTGCAAGCCAACTTATACTTTCTCTAAGATAATTTTGGGAAGTTAAATCAAGTTGATTTTTTATTGGTTAACTCCATTTTGTTGTACAGAAAAAAATGATAGCCAAGTTTCCCATAATTTTCAAACTGATTCTGAATTACTCCTGCAAAACTGAATTATAAATGTTATTGAATTCTGGATTGGTCAAACACCTGGTTTTTGTCGGGTGATGATGATGACATGTTTCTGTATGTCACTGCACAAGCTGTAATGACATCTAAGGTCAGCTGTATGCGAATACATTGGTACTCGCTATGTTCCACAGATTCATCTCGATTATGGATGTGAACAGCATCAACAAAGAAATAACAACAAATGCTTTTCAAGACACTTGTTAGGTCAGGAAGTAGCAAAAAAGAAAAAAAAAGTACAATTTCTCACTTAATCAGCAATGTCTTCCTTCTGCTTTGAGAAAGCAAACTTTTGGTATTTAACTTATCATTAAGTGCTGGTCACAGAAAACATGCCCCTACACACTCACTCCTATGCACCATTTTAACAAAAAAAAAAAAAAATTTTGAAGGCCTGTGTTACTATTTTCATGACTAATTGGAGTTCTTCAAATTTGTTTTGTGCATACAGATAGAAGTGGGGGTGAAGGTTACATGTCCACTATGTTATGAACCTGTTTGTTCAGAAGTTTTTTTGTTTTAGGTCTTTTCTAGATGGTTTTTCAGTGGGAACAAAGGCCAAAAGATTGTGACAATAATCCAAGTAAATTTTAGTGTATTATAATAATTCCTCATCTCAAAAATTCAAAGGTTTTCAGAGTTGTTTTTAAAATAATTTCCAAAAGATGATTAACACTACAGTTTTATTATTTTTATACTGTTATAGGCCATTTTTTTTTTTTTTTTAATTATTCTAAAATCATTATTTTGCAGGAGAGCTTCCTGTACTTCGACATGGTAATGAAATCCAGGGTACAACGGAGGATATTTTAAACTATTTACGGGAACATGTGAGTATTTGAGAGTAATTATTTAATCTACAAACTGTGAGTTGTAGATGATTTGAGTAGGCCATTTGAGCATCATAATTTTTATGATCCATTAATTTTTTTAAATATTAAGGCAGATGGGCCAGCTTACCCTACATCAAAAATTGATGCAACAATATTTTTACCTTCATTTATTATGACTTGTGTGTGTGTGTGTCTGCGTGCGCAGTGCAATGAAATTTTGAAGTCAGTGTTTGCATAGTATATGTAATGGCTCAGTAGTGTGCATTATGTCTCCAATGAGATTTGAAATCATGACACCTCTCTTACAATATAAGTTACACACATAATATAAAACGTATGATAATAAACAGAAAATTCCATTACTGATTTAATAAATTTAATCATAGAATCCCAATATTGTAAATATTTTTTTTTTTTTAATATTTATAATCTCTTGCATTGGAAGTAGACAAATTTTATAGCAAAATTAAACTGTTACACATTCATATAAAAAAAAAAAAAAAAGATGAAGATATTTGTATGAATACCTTCCTTCCTTCAAAGTAATAATTTTGAAAAATGCTTCTTAAATAGCAATGATTGATTATATTTACTTGTTCTTTGTATTTCTCTTTGCAGCAATGGGGTTGTGATAACAAACTGTCCAATATTCAATGTGCTGACACAATAGCATTCTGTTCTCTTCTTGAAGAGAAGCTGTTGCCTGCAATTGTAAGCTTGTTTCTTTGTCATTTTCAAAAATCAAAACATTACCAAATTGACTATATTTTAATTTCTGGGATTATATATTTCAAAGTCTCAGATGAAAATCTTTGTGATATTTTAATGAATATTTGCATGTATTTTGCAATTAAATAATAAGCTCCAATTAAGTAAATTCAAAACCAACTGGTGAGTTAATATTTTTAAGATGTCTTTTGAGTTCTGTTATAGTTTTTATTCACTGTTATTTAATAATTTTCTAAGATGTAAAAGATCTTCAATTGTCATGTCCACAAAAAAAAAGTATCAAAAAGATTTTTTTTTTTTTTTTTTTTTTTTTTTTTTTTTCTTGTGGGCAAGATTGCCAAAAATTTTATATTTATGAAAGTAAAGTTATGCTTTCCAGTATAGTAACATTGACTAAATTTGTACATTTTTACAGTAAAGTTCACCTTGTACAAAGCCCAGGGGCCACTCAAGGTACAGGCTTACATTAAGAGGTAGTTTATATGAATAGGAGGAGAAGATAACTTGGTTAACTCTAGACTTGAACAGGTTAAGATTGTAGAGATCTGGGGAAACAACCTGTTGGGAGTCCGTTTCACAGAGCAGTGGTTTTGCAATAAGAAACTATTTGAGTAGAATTTACTTCTTGCCGACAGAATACGGAGGAAATGCGGATTGTTTGCTACTATGTAAGTGGCATGGCGGGTCCTAGCCATGAAGGCTATATCTGGTGGAACCAAGGAATGACATCGGTCAAAGCATTTTCTATGGAAGTAGTGATAGAGCAGTGAGAGACTCACCATATCCTACCTGAGAGAGAGTGGTCGGAGGGTGGAAAATAATTCTTCTCCAATAAGGAGTTGGAGATGCTTTTGAACTCTATCAAAACTGGAAAGTGAGGATTGGGCAGCTTGCACACAAATATGGCAACAGTACACCATTTTCAGCCTCATCTAGCTCTTATAAAGGTAGAGGATAGCATGAGGAGTCGGGTACTTACTAGAGTATAGGAAGTTGATCATTTTACCCACATCTTTAGCAATGGATTGTATGTAAGAGTTCTACTTGAGGTCAGGTGTGAGTTTGACACCCAGTATTCTTTCAAACACAGTGCTTTCTTAAGGACTAGATTTTAATAAAATCAAATAAAAGACAGGACTAGATTTTAATAAAATTAAATAAAAGACAGGACTAGATTTTAATTATAAAAAAAGTGTTTTTGCTGTTGTGGTTATTTTTACGTCATACTTAAAATGCTAGCACTTGCTTTAACATATTAAAATGATAAAGTTATATAATTTTAATGGTTTACGGCATAACAGGTTACTTGAATTAAGCTAGATAACTCTTTTTCGACTATTATTACTTCCCTTAGTAGCTCCCTCCTCCCACCATCAATCTCTTCGTTCTTTTTTAACTTTATTATTATTTTTACTGCTGTTGTCTGAGTAATCCTTTAATTTATGGACTTCATACCTGATCTGAGGTAACTCATCATTTAAAATATCCTCTTCATTTATACCCTAGTAATTATATAATTCATATATTAATGCAATTTTATGGGAGTTTAATTTTGAATTAATAAATAAAACTTATGTATTTTTTTTTTTAATAGTTTGATGTGTATGATAAATTTTACAGGTGTACAAATTACTTTGGTAATTTTAAATGATACTTATTTGTACTGTAATCCATACAAAAATATTTCTATTTAAAAAGCTAATGACCATTTAGCAAATTTTTCTACAATTAAATCATTAATTATTTAAATACGTTTATTTTACTGTTGTTAACATTAATATGTGAGCCTCTTGTGATTAGATCAATAGAATTATAAAGTATAGATAGTATTTCTCTTTTAAATGCCCATTTTCATTTGGCCTTTTCTCTTTCTCTTTTCCTCCCAACCTTTTTTCTTTGTCTCTCTCCTCCTCTCTTGTATACATAAATTTGGTAAATGCAAACCAGATGACAAATTTCCATATATACATCGGCATCATGAATTAGCTAGGCGTTAAATAAGGATCAACTAATGCTTTTCTCTTATACACTGTATCTAATGTAACCACAAATGTATCCATATTTTCCCATTGTCTGGTTTTTTAAATTTAGGTCAAAGAATTGGATGTTGAGTTATACAACTGACAACTTGTATTTATTGAATCTCACTCCTTGAAACCATTATTTAAATTCTCTCTTTAAAATTTTATTCCTCACTTTCACTTTTCTGTTCTTCATCTTTCTTTACACCTCTCTCTAGTTCTTTCATACATTTCCCTCTCACCTTTGTTTCTCACTCCCACATATACACATCCTGGGTAAGACGATAAACTACACCCAACAGCAAGGCCTCTGATCAGGAGTTTTTGAGGAACATGGAATCACCTCTTAATTGCTGGTGTCCCCAGGTTCACCCTGACCCGGGGTGGTAGCAGCTGTTAGGGTCTCAGCTATGGGCAAATAGTTAACCCCCAAACTGGGGTCAAAACACTATGAAAGTGTAAAGATAGGTTTTAATACCAAAAATACTTTGTTAAATTTTTTTTTTTTTTTTTTTTTTATCATCAGAGATATAATTTTGGAAAAAAGATATTACCAGCATTAAAAATTTTGTCGGCATTAAATAACACTTTGAGGCTGATATGCCGTAAAACAAAACAAACCAAACCCACATATACAATATCACTGAAATTTTGCTTTTTTAAACCTGGAGATATATTTTCTGTTTTCTTTTTGATTTTGTAGTTCTGATGCATTGGGCTGGGATTAACGATTCCAATATAATAAATTATAACCATGAAATATTAGTATTTGAGCCTTTTATTATATTCTTGCTCTGTTTGTGACAGAGCTCTACCTGGATTTTATCATCTTGTAAAAATATATATATATATATATATATATATATATATATATAAGTTAAATTTCCCAGAAATAATTCTGGAAATGACAAATTGGTTTAAAAATGATAATTGGAATAAATTCTCAGTTCTTCATCTTCCAACTTTAGTAAAAAGGAAGTTACCAATATCCAGAAAGAAGCTTACGCAGGAGCATCTCATTTTTAAATTTTTGGATTAGGCTACAAAACATTTTGCTTTCATTGCTTACGTTGTTATATATGTATGTTATGTATGTATGTTATAAATGTGATGCTATATATTTGGTTTTGCAATGAAGCTAACAGTATATGAAATAAAGGGATGTGATTTTTTTTTTTTAATTTATGACTGACCATCAATAAAATGAACTTTGTCTTCTGTTTACACTTGAAATATTATGAAAGCAAATCTTTTTCTTGTTTTTAATTTTGCAGCTTCACTTATGGTGGATAGATGGCAAGAACTACATTGATCTCACTCGACCAGGTTTTGCTAAGGCATCACCCTTCCCCTTAAACTTCATCCTGCCAGGAAATATGCGCCGTAAAGCAAGACTAAGAATATACTCTAAAAATGGTGAAAATGTCACAGATGGAGAAGTTGATTTGAGAGTATGTTTCATATCCTGTTTTTTGTGCTGTATATAGTAGTATTTTTTTTCTTCTTGTCTATTTGAATACAGGAAGAAAGTCTTTTGTATGATGATGCTATTTCAAGAGCTTTTGCCATGAAGCAAAAAAAAAAAAAATAAAATTAGAATGAGATATGTACAATTATTAAAAATAAGTAAAAAAATTTTCTAAACTTAAATAAAAACCTTAATATTTTCCATAAATTTTCAGATTTACAAGGATGCAAAGCAATGTTTAAATCTGCTTTCCAAAAAATTAGGAAATGCCCCATTTTTTTTCGGTGACAGGTGAGTTTTTTATATTTTTTTCATTTATTTTTTTTTACAAATATAAGAGGCGGGGGCCAAATGATCTGTTATATTTGTTTGATAGTGTTACGTCACTCTGGAAATTTTTATTTTGGCTTTGGATTTTGTAATTGTACTTTTTTGACTTGTTATCAGCTCTTTCATCTAGAAAAGTTCCTAGAAAGATTTCGTCTTTCAGTGGCTTCATTGTTATCTAGGTTAACAGTGTCTCTCTTGAGACTTCCTCATATTTTATCATTTCTGGTGCACCCTTAATAAGGAAGGTCAGTTTCAGTCCACATTTCTTTGGCTGCTTGCATATTGATTTTAAGCTTTTTTTTTATACCAAATAGTTAATGTATTCTGATGGTGTCAAATATACCAGTTCTAATACGGTTTTTCCATGTTTATCAATGTTTTTCATCATAGATGGGTTCTGAAATCTAGACAATGTAGCTGGTACCATGTTGTTATATTCTATAAACATAATGTCCTTTTTGATATGAAGATATAGGTTTAATTTGTGGAGGCATAAAAGTGAAATGTAATGATTGCTTAAGACTAGTAAAAGAGTTTAAACTAGTTTAATTGCAAATATGTTGTCTATTTAAGGCCTTTTAATTTGTGTCCCCCAGCATTAGGCCTAAAAGTATTTCATCTCTCTGCAATTCTTTTTGTAAAGAAAGACAAAATGATTCTGGAATCCCTATTGCATTAACAACTTGAGGAACAAACAACAAAAGCAGTAATCCAACTCACAACTTGATGCATTCTATACACAGTTCTCGAACCAAACCAGGATTTTCCGACAGTTTGATGAAAGATATCTTGGACCAATTTACAAGCTTGGAAAGAAAATGATTCTTATCAAGATTTGAATCCATCTTGTCATTTCCTGTTTTGGGTCTAACACTAGAAGAGACAATTTTCATTTGTAACTCTTACACAATGATACATTGTTTTACTATATTAAACTATCACTAAGTTGTATGTTTTAACAACTTGTGCTCTACTCAGAACTGCACCTAATACACCAGTATGTGTATGTCCATGTCCGTACATGCATATATATATATATATATATATATAATAGTTTAGAAACAATATGTATAATGGTTGTATTTTGGCACTGACTGTATTTGAACTTGGTATACTATTTGAAGCAGGATTTAATTTTCTTTTACATACTTCTTTAAGGATTTTCCTCATGTAAAGAACACATTATTTGAAGCTGATGAGATTTAAGAATTGAACCTATAGATTTCCAGTGTGGTGCTGCAGTTTCAATTGCTATTAGGTTTTATGGAATGGAGAAGAAAATAAGAAAAACATAACCAGTAAACTAGTAAACAGCCTAAATCTACTGTTTTGGAAGATTTTTATTATCATTATTACTGTAAGTTGCAGTCGGCCTAAATATTTTTAGCCGAAAATTCTAAGTTAGGCCTATACTTACTGTATAGGTTACCCCCACCAAAAAAAAATGGTTACCAAAAAGAGTTTTTAGGCTTGAAAATTTAACCCAAATAGATTTAAGCCTTGAAAAATTGACTTGTATTTACATTTTTTTTTTCTTTTATATTCTTCATCTTTCAAAAGAATTTATAAGTCAACAGAAGTCTATTTGTAAAACTTATACTTACCAATACCTCTCATATATCTGATTAACAAATTACTAATTCCTTAATAATAGTTGTCTGAATTTCTTTAATGAAAAATTGTCATTATTATAAATTTTTAATTACTAAGGTGCCATCTTGTTCAGATAGGATAAAAGAAGTGGGTTAAAATTCTGTTTATGCTGCTTGCTTAATACTCATAGGATATAGAAAATTTAAATCTGGGAAGTGTTTTAACAATGGAAAGTGCAGCACTGAAGTCCAAAAGTGCATTGGGATAGCGAAAGATGCCTTTCAAAAGTTAAGCAAAATATTAAGAAACAAAGAAGAGTATTGTGATATCAGTCCTCCTGTACGGCAGTGAACATTAGACAATATCTTCAAAGATGAAGTAGAATCTTGAAGCGACAGAGATGTTCTACAGACAGATGCTGAAAATACTATGGATTGAATATGTGAGCAGTGAGGAAGTTTTAAGGAAAGCAGAAACAAAAAGATACATGTACTTAGAATCAGAAAGAGACATTTGAAATTTCCGGAATACACAATGAGGTAATAGGGCTTGGAAAATTTGACAATCGCAAGACACATTGTCTCTAGAGATAATGGAAACTTAAATCAAGAAGAGACAGTTGAAATTTCTATGACAAATTTGATAATCACAGGTAAGATTAAAGGCAAGAAGGAACAAAGAAAACAATGCCTAACCTACCTGGTGAGCTTGAGTGAATGAAT
This sequence comes from Acanthosepion lycidas, assembly GCA_963932145.1. Classification (NCBI taxonomy): domain Eukaryota; kingdom Metazoa; phylum Mollusca; class Cephalopoda; order Sepiida; family Sepiidae; genus Acanthosepion; species Acanthosepion lycidas. The sequence goes on along the minus strand of OZ010588.1, from coordinate 45,370,286 downwards.
CATGAAGGTGGGGGAGATAGCCAAAAGACAAAATTTATTAAAAGATAGGAAGTTGTGAAGAACCATAATTGCCAACATCCTGAATGGATACAGCACATAGAAGATTATTGTAAAAAGCAAGAGAATTTATCAATCACTTTGGTTCTCATGTTGACACTAAGATTTTAATACCTATTTTTGTGACTTTGTGGTATTCTTGTTGAGATGAAAAGGAAGAAAAAGCACCTAGTAATTTCTAAAGACTGCCAGAAGTAACATTCATTTGATGAAAGACAAGGAGAGACACTTTGAGAATTAGGTTCAAGAAAGAGGTTTGCCAGAAATTTGCTCCAATTACATTATCCATGGCTGAAGCAAAACACACAGGCACACGCATGACAGAATTGAGTGAGTCAACTCTGAAAAATTGAGTGAAAGTTAATGTGCTGGTTATGATTTTAGCATTTGTAACTCGATTTCTCAAGTCCCCATCTGGGAGTAGAGAACTTGATTTTTCAATAGATAAGACATTTTATTCAACTAATTTTTCTTTAATAAAACTGTTGTTAGAGTTATCAACAGTGTTGTGCATTTTATTGAAGAAATTCTTATTCCAGCCTGATTTTCAATGTGGTCTGTAATCACAAAATGGACAAAAATTACAATAGTTGTAAGTTGAGATTCATTCTTAATTGAGGTACATAACACACATAGAGGGGTCCACACTAGACTTTGTCATCAATCCCAATATTATAAAATTTTGGGAAGCCCAAATCAACTCTATCGAGACAACATATCGACCCCAAGCAAGGAAGAAAAAAAAAAGCCAGATGACATGTAAGGTTGGTATTACTCAACAAAGCTAGCAGAGCTAGCAACTGTGGAAGGAGAAGAGACAATGGGAGTGTGGAGGGAGTGGGGTTTGTATGTGTAGAGAGAGGATGTGGGGTTGCATTGATATAAATAGGAAAAAATATTTTGAAAAAAAAAAATGATTATTTCTGGGGAGGTGTATTTCTGTAGAAACTGAAGAAAATTGCGAGTGTTGACAAAGACAAAAAATTACAACTTGTACAAATATACAGCAATAGTAAAGATAGAATTATTAAACAGATCTTTAACTTCTGTGTTCTTTGGATATCAAACATTTTAGAGTGTTCTACTAATTGCTTTTCCTCTTGACAAATATTAAAATGAAGGTTGGTTCTCATTTTTCAGTGCAGAATTTTTTATATGTTTGGCTACTTTACAAAATCATGAAAAGAAAAACATTTAGATTATGCTTATAAGTTTTGATTGTTTTTTTTTTCTCTCGCTTCCTCTCTTGGTGGAGGGTGTGGGTGGAATAACGAATAGTTATTTGAAATTAAAAATCAATGAGCCCAGTACTAATTCCAGATGGATTCGTTACATACATTTATGCACAAATACCCTTAGGAAAGGTATGGAACTACCTCTTCTTTCCTAAACTGTGTGCTAAATATTAGGTTGGTGCAAAAATAATGACGTAATAATGTCGTTTTTTGACATATTTTTTAACGTCAAAAAACGACATTATTACGTCATTATTTTTGCACCAACCTAATAGTAGGATTTGTATCTGGAAAATTATCTTAAAAAAAAAATTATTCTTACAATCAAAAAAAAGGAAAAGTTATGGCTTTAAATAACCCACAAAAGGTTGATATACTATAAAAACAAAAATCACTCAATCTCTTTTGTTGTTTTACCAGGCCTTCCTCTTTTGATGCTTTTGTGTTTGGATATTTGGCTCCCATCATGAAGGCCCCACTGTCCAACAATCAGTTACAGAGTCATTTACTTGCCTGTCCAAATCTCACTCACTTCTGCAAACGGATATTAAAAGATTACTTTCCAAATGATATATATGGTAAGTAATTATTAAATATATTTAAATAAGGATTTGCAACATTAGACATCTTTTCCCATTGAGCATATGTCTGATTTTTTTTTTCTTATTCCATGAAACATGATATAGATTTTTACAAGGGTGTTATAAAGATAAACTAGTAACTGAATTTATATAAATTTTATTCCATTGCATGGAAAAGGGCTTCATTCTTTCTTCTAATATAATATTGATTCTCTTTTATTTTATGTTTTATTTGCTCTGATTGGAGATGTTTTATATATATTATATATTATATTATATTATATTATATTATATTATATTATATATATATTATATATATTATATTATATTATATATATATTATATATATTATATTATATATATTATTATATATATTATATATTATATATATTATATATATTATTATATATATTATATATTATATATATTATATATATTATTATATATATTATATATTATATATATTATATATATTATTATATATATTATATTATATATATATTATTATATATACAGGGTGTTTCAAAAAGAATACGCCAAAATCATTACGCTGTTTTTTCAGGTCTGTAGCATTGTAGTGGACTGAATCAGTGATTATTTGATAGAGTAGTTATCAAAGTTTGATTGGGTGTCAGCTTCATCGCTCTCGTTAGTATAACTTCTGGTGCAGCTGAATTTTGGGAAGATCAATCAAAATGGCGACTCCTCAGCAGAAGGCATTTTGTATGCTTGTGTTTGCGAAAACAAATGCCATTGTCACGGTGCAGCGTGCTTTCAGAACAGAATTCGGCATTGATCCGCCCCATCGTGAGAGCATTCGACAGTGGGTTAGACAGTTTAAAGAGAGTGGTTGCCTGTGCAAAGGAAAGAGTCCTGGAAGACCACATGTTACAGAGGAGCAAGTGGAGAGGATTCATGATGCATTTGAGAGCAGCCTACGTAAGTCCGTACGTCGAGCAAGTCTTCAGCTTGCCATCCCTCATACCACTGTCTGGCGTGTGTTAAAGAGACGATTACACATGAAACCATACAAACTAAGCCTCGTCCAGGCACTTACTAATGATGACAAGGTGATGCGGAGGACATTCTGTGAGTCAATGCGGAGATTGAGGAAGGTGATGAAACTCTCTTTTCACGTTTAGTTTTTAGTGACGAAGCGAATTTCCATTTGAGAGGCACAGTCAATCGTCACAATGTGCGCATTTGGGGAACAGAGCACCCACATGAAACTGTTGAGCATGAAAGAGATTCCCCTAAAGTCAACGTCTTCTGTGCTGTGTCTCCAGACAAGGTCTATGGTCCCTTTTTTTTTTTTTTTTAAAAGGAAACACCGTTACAGGACAAACCTATCTCGAAATGCTTCAAAACTGGCTATTCACTTTACTGCAAGCAGATTCGAATGGCTTCATTTTTCAGCAAGATGGAGCACCACCCCATTGGCCTCTCGGGGTTAGAGCTTATCTGAATGAAAACGTGCCTCAGCGATGGATTGGGAGGAGAGGTTCTAAAGATCTTGCTCTCTGTGTTTGGCTTGCCAGATCCCCGGACCTCACTGTGTGTGACTTTTTCTTGTGGGTGTATGTTAAAGACCAAGTTTATGTTCCAGCAAGTATCGATGACTTGAACGATCGAATAACAGCTGCAATCAACACGGTGGACCATGACATGTTGAGGTGCGTTTGGGAGGAATTCTCATATTGGCTTGATGTTGTCCGCACTGCCAGTGGTGGCCATATTGAGCACTTATAAAACATGAAATGAAACTTGAATGTATATACAACACAGGTATTCATGCTAGAGGTTTGTAATTTTTTTCGTTTTTGACACATCACGTGATGATTTTGGCGTATTCTTTTTGAAACACCCTGTATTATATTATATCTATTTATGAAGCTTAGTTTAGTCTGACACAATGCCATATAGGATGAATGGGGATAGAAAGATGGTCTCAATCTTCCAAAGGGTGGTCTTAACTGTCTTTATCCTCAGTATTTGAAAATCTTGATTTTTACCTTGGCACTGGTGGTAAATATGTGATTATCTCAGCCATGATTAAGATAAACTAAAATATTTGAAGAATATCTTTTGAATAAGTTCAGTCTTTAAGTTTGACATTTCTAGATAATGTGAGTTGATCCAATCTAAAAATTGGTTTCCTGTGCAAAAGGTTGAAATCATACTTGGAAATGCATGCTAAACATTGCTTATATTGAACTAAAGTTTGTTTGGGTTCTTTTTTTATCATCAAGGCATTAAATAAAGACATTGTATTATGCTATTAGGATACAAAGTCAAATTTTATTTTTAGAATTTTCATGAGAGCAAATCCTACAAGTTGGTTTTAAACACTTAGATATTTAATTCATATAAATAAAAATTTCTACATTTGGATTTGTATATTTCACTGTTATCATAGTAACAACAATTATAATATTTATTTTTAAAAAAATTGTTTAACCTATATTGTTGAGTAACCTGGTTGATTATGTGAAAGTTTTCAGCTATTTTTAATGTACACTGTTAGATTTTATTATGCAAGTAATCCCCCCCCTTTCTATCACAGCTGATACTAGTAAAATTTTCAAAATATATATGAGCACTATTCTTTTTTGAGTTTTAAATTATGTATCTTTTATTAAAAATATTGGTAACTTGTTGGGTTTAATTATGCAACATTAAATTTTATTTTTAAAGCCACAAAGCATATTTGATTATCACAATGTCTCATATACTTGAATAAATCATTATTTTACATAACATGGCTTATAGTCATTTCATGTTGAAACACTGGTTCTTGTACAATCATCAAATTGAAGCAATGTTGAGCCTGGTCAGTACTTAGATGGGTGATTACTTGGGAATAGCAGGTGCTGTAAGCATGAATGTGCAGGTAGTGTAATGGATAACAGCTTGGAATAGGAAATCGGGGAGCCAAGTTCCAATTCCAATTTGGTTCATTATATTTACTAATGTGCAAATACCCTTGGGAAAGGTATGAATCTACCTCTTCTCCCATCTACGGGTTGATTAGTAGGACTTGTATCAGTAAATCATTATTACCTCAATAAATTCTTACAATCTAAAAATATTTCCTGGCTTTAAATAACCTGTAAAAATTTGATAAACTGTAAAAAAAAAAAAAAAACAATCAATCAATACATAATAATTTGAACTCCTTGATATTATTTAACTTTCATATATTGATTTTTTTTTTTTTTTTTTAACCTTTCAACTTTAACATTACTTGCAGCTGTTTGTTGTTGGCTTTTTATTTTATTTTTTTTTAATTTTTGCTTCCCAGGGATATGATTTCTTGAATATTGTTTTCCATTCTCATATACATCTCTTTGTAATCTAAATGTGGTAGTTTGGTTGCTTTCATAGCTTTTAACCAATGTTAATATCCTGTATTTTTTCTCTCTGTTTACATTGACAATGACAACTTCTTCAAATATTTTCTTGCTGGACAATCCACTTCCATTGTTTATTCCCTTTTTAATTTTTCTCAAATATATTTTTTTTCTTAAAGTCTTTTTTTTTTTTTTTTTTTTTTTTTTTCAATATCTTTGATTTCTGTTTTGTTCTTTGATCTCTTTTAAACTTTTTCCCAATTTCCAACATTGTGTTCCCATCACTCATTAACTTTACAACTTTTGGGTTTATATCTTATGACTATCTTTAGATATCTGAAATTGAGAAATAAACATTAAATAACTATACTTTTCTCCAAATACTACAATCTTAATCTCTTTGTTATTTTTCCTTCATATCTTCATAATCTTTACTTACTTCTGCCTCTTATGTTCATATCACGCACACCTCATTTGAGGCTCAAAAATCCTTTAGAGATGCACACTCTTATACCACCGTGTAAGTCACTGTAACTATACCAATGAAAACCAGATATTGTAAACTGAAATTCAATTGGTATATTTATCATGTCAATATATCTGATTATTTAACCAACATTGATTGATTCTGTTGTGAAGAAATTGATTTGTTTGACTTTATAAAATACAAATCCTTTGATGTTGGGGTAAAGTTTTGCAAAACAATTTTTTGCCATGTTCACTCAGTAAATAAAGAGATAAAGGATTAACGAGGCAAGACATGAATTTGTTAATGTTAAATTTTAAACTCCAGTATCTGTTCTTATTAAGTAGAACCAGTCTCAGATAAATTTAAAAGAAAATATAACCAGAAATTATTTAACCAAATTGTAATAAAAATATCTATACAGTAAAAGAATAGAAAAAAAAAAGGTATGATTACTGTATGACAAAATTGAAAAAAATGATGTATTTTAAATAGGAGATTATGACTACAAAAGGGATTTTTTTCAAACCAAAACACAGTGTATAATTGTTCATTATAATGAATATAACTAGCAATTTCAATCTAAAAAAATGTTAAATTAAAAGGGAAAATAATTCACTAACATGAAAGTGTATAGAAAGTGCACTGATTTCTGCAGTAAACTTACATCCAGGTTCTTACGTTTCATCTTAAGTTTTCTGTTATTGCAGTGTGAGATATTTGAAAACGGTGATAAAAACATAAGCATTGGAAAACTGAATTAGATTGGCTGAGCTGTATGTGTAGACATGTTGGAAACCAAAAATTTAACATCCCTACATCATCGTTGTTTCCCCTTGGTGCATAATTATAACAGACATTTTACATTTATATCCCTCCTCCTCTTACATATTTATAATTCCACCAATAAAACATTTACTTTAGTCTGAAATCCTTTTAAAGGATGAATCATGTTACATAGAATTTTTTCCATTTTGTCATTCAATTACACAGCATTTTTCGGATAGATAGATATTTATATATCATTCTTCAGTTATGCTTATGTAATATATATGGTTGTGTGTATAGTTAGCTAGAACTTTAAAAAATGCATATTTTATTTAGTGTCATTGATGATCATATTAAATTAATGCATAATACAGAAAACAAAATGCTTGTCAATGTGAAAGACATCAATTTTAATTTCATAAGTCTGTGTTTTAGATGTAACGACACACATAACACCATGAAGTTTACATTATAGATTTTGATTAAGAAGTTTTAATGTCTATTCTGCCACCTACACGCAAAATGTGAGTAAAAATGATTTCTAGTAGTAGTAAGTAAAAAAAAAAAAAAAAAAAAATTTTTTTTTTTTTTTTTTTTTTTTTTTTTGCTTCCAATCAATGTCACTGCATTCCCCTTGGAAGCAGCAGGCATCTTTGTAGTAGCAGTAGTAAGAGACGGCCAGTAGTGTTTCCATTCATGAAAATACTTGTTTCTTTCCCACCTCTCTTGTTGTTGCCAGTCTGTTTTCTCATTGGTTGGCCAGCCCCGGAATCTGGATACAAGGCTACTTGAAACTAGCATAATCCCACCTCCATTGCTTTTAGAATATTGACTGTATCTGGAGACGCATTTATTGACCCCAATCATAGACTAGGATGACTGTGCTTGCACTCCTTTATCGTATTGATATATAGCTGCATAAGTTGAAAATGTATGTACGGATAGTTACGTCCTTTTATGGTAAAGATATCACGCCTGACAGAATTGGATATGCTTCCAATGCTCCTCTCACTTTTCCTCGGCCTCCCCCACAGTCTCTTCCTTTTCATTTTCTTCTAATCACTTTTGCTGTGTTCTTTCTTTTCAAATGTAATTGTATGTGTGCCATTTGTCATCTCAATAATTTCTTCATTTTCTTGCATTAGCTGCAGAAAACCTGCATTATTTTCTTTTCTTCTTTACACTCCCCATCTTCTCCAACTTCTGCCATCCCCATGCATTTTTGGTTAACTCTCTCCTTTTACTGTTTCCTCTCACTTTGATTGGTACTCTCTGTGTTTTTTTTTTTGTTTTGTTTTGTTTTGTTTTTTTTCTTTCTTCTTCTTGTCATCTCTCACTCACTGGTTTATTCAGTTTTCTGTAATTCTCCTGACAAACCTGGTTCATGCTATAATTTTTTTTCTTTTATTTTCACTTGTATTATGTTGATTTTTTTTTTCTTACCTTTAATTGCCCCCACTTTTTTTTTTCTTGTCTCCCTTTTGGTACAAGGCTACATTCAAAAAACACTTGATAAGAAATGAACTCCCTAACAATAGCTTGTTATATAAGCTCTTTCTTTAATTATAATCGGTATTTTGTGAATTATTTGATTACTTTGAGCTCATAAGGTTTGGCTCAAATTAGATTTGTTTTAAAGTCTAAGATAAGTATTTGGTAATAAACCTCTATTACTTGTGATGCTGAAGGATTCCATATTTTACCATTAAGCTACACCAGCAAGTAGTATTTGTATGCATTTTGTTCTCTGAAGGTGATATAGCAATCAATGTTTTGTGCTGTTTATTAAAGAAAAAACTTCCATTGTATTCTTATTGCTTAGTCATTTATATGTGCTTCAATTAACACAGAATGTGCGGGTGGTGTGACGGATATCTGTGTGAAAAGGGGAATTGGTGAGCTTCCGCTTTTACACTAATGCCCTTGGGAAAGGAATGAATTTGTTTCTTCTCCCTACCCCCAGCTAGAGGTTAAATGGCTAAATACTGGACTTTCTAGCTTTTGGTGGCAACCAGTTTAAGTGAAAGAAAACTGAATTCCACACAATGGAGAAGGCAATGGGAAACCACTCCATTATCTTTCCCAATAATTCATGGCAACTCACTGATAATTTAACTTAACATATTCATTTCCAACATTTGCCATATTTAATATACAACTTAAATACACTAATAAACCCAATTTTTAATAGGCACTTAAAGTATATTAACATTTCAAGAATTGACTATACTCGAGATGCCATGATGTCATGTATGCAACCAATGAAAACAAAACAACTTGGAATTGAAAAACTGAAACAACGGTGACATATTATTCCACTGTCAAAAGTTTATAATGAAGTTAAATAGTGAAATCTTAAATTTATAAAGAATTTCCTACTTTTTCCTTATTTATTTAATAACACATGAATAAAGTGCAATATATATTCATGTATATCACAGTCACAGATCCCTTAACCACCTGAGGTCTTAATTGCTGTTGTTCCTAGGTCCATCCTGGGTAGCACCCATTAAGATCCCAGCTATGGGTAAATAGTAAACCTCCAAACAAAAACACACTAAAAGTATAAAAATACCATTTTTATGGTAAAATTACCAACAATACATATTTATAGTAAAATGACCAACAACAGATTTTATCTGTACTTGAAGGCATGTAATTGCATTCAAAATATTCAGAGTACAGCACTAAATAACACATAGAGATTGATATGCTGCTAAACAAAAACAACCAACTCTCTAGGATCACAGGAGCACCACATCTACTGCAGCCACAGCAGCAGTGGTGTGTCTTGAGCAAGACAGCCTGGCGGAGCCCATCTCTCTCCAGGCTGGTTTTGAATCCAGAGATTTCCTCCTCCTAGATCGGTTACCAACCAAGGCTATAGAACTCAGTCTGTCCTGCCATTTACACTTAGCTCGGGGGTGGGGAAGAGATGGATTCATAACTTTCCCAAGGGTATTAGTACATAAATGAATGTAATGAATTTGACTGGAATCAAACTTGACTCTTCAATTCCTCAATCCAATTTGCTACACATTACTCCACCATGTTTCTCTCTCTTTCTCTCTCATATATATATATATATATATATATATATATATATATATCTATATAAATAAATAAAATGAAGATTTTTTAAAAATAATCCAAAGTGCTTCACTTGAAAATAGTGTAATAACTGTATATAGCTAAAGTTGAATAGGAGTGTTATCATTAAGAGTATTATTACCATCTGTGAGTTTAAATATCTTTGATGTGAAGAATATCTGTTATAGAATTATGGTTAGTATGTAGGACTTGCATTGGGTCTGTTGTTCAGTTGCTATGTCACAGTTAGCTTTATCTAACAAATTGTCCTATCCTTCGACATCTTTTATTAAGAATTCAAATATATGTGTCTAAGTGTTATGTCATTCAGAAGTGAAATGCTTTGATTGCAATTGTTTCTATTATAACTATTTAGTTTTAATCATATTGGTAAAAATGAAGTTGGATAGATTTAGTCAGCTGAGAACATATACTTCTTGGATGAAGCTCACCTTTTAAAAATTCTCTTAACTCTTGAATGACTACATAACTGTGCACAGTAACATTTATAGATTAGCAGAAAACAAATTTGAAAATGCTGTTGTTAAATGTGGGATTTCTTTAAACAGCAAATTTCATACAAAGTGTAGATCTTCTTTCAAAATGACTAAGTACTTCTCTATTGGTAAAGCTTTGAGTATAAAACTCACTGTTGCTGATGGCAAATAGCACCTATAATTATACATTTAATAGCAGTTATCAACTTGTTAATAATGCTTACCTTGATTCTTAACTCCTGACAATCTCCTTTCTTTCCTGCCCAATTTTTCAATACTTGTTGAAATAGGTTTTGATCAGATAAAAAAAAAATTAAAAATTTGTAGTTCATTATCAGATTTAGCATTTAAATGTGTATATTACCATGGTAATTTTCATTAGCTGGTAGTCCTGTGAACACAAGTTGGGGAAGAAATTAAACTGTATGCTCATTCTATAACATGCAAACTTTGCACAAAAATCAAAATTTGTATTGTGACAATATTATCTATGAATTCCTAATTGATGTAAAGGTCCATTTGATTTTGAAATAGTTTCTTTCAATTGACAGTTAAATCACTAAAAACTTTCAAAAAAATCTTCTACAACTATGTATAAAGTCATATATTTATACACATTAATTTCATAGCTTTTCTGTCAGAAAGTATAATTTTAAAATTATTACCAGACATTGCTTGTTATATATTTAATAAATTTAACTTCCATGTTTCCAAAGTCAGATTGGATTAACATTTTTCTTGGTTTAATAGATTATGCAGTAATCTCTCAACAAAAAACACTTCCGACCCACCTGAAATGCTACCCTGACCCAGGGTGGTAGCACCCATTAAGATCCCAGCTATGGGTAAATAGTAAACCTCCAAACAAAAAATAAAGGAAAATATATATTCATGTATATCACAGTCACGAAATTCAAATATGTAATAACTGAATATAGCTAAAGTTGAATAGGAGTGTTATCATTAAGAGTATTTCTCATATATATCTAATGATAGATTGAAAGAGGCATAAATAGTAAATAACATCTTTTCATCCAACAATCCTCAAGTTATATTTTTAAGATTTTCCTATGAATAGAACATGCCCTAGTATATTTTTCTTGTATTACTTTTGGTAATCCATATTCTATTTTGTACTTTTTACAGATATAATTCCTTTAAAAAAATAAACAAACGCATATATATTAGGTTGGTGCAAAAATAATGACGTAAGAATGTCGTTTTATGACGTTAAAAAATACGTCAAAAAACGACATTATTACGTCATTATTTTTGCACCAACATATATATATATATATATATATATATATATATATATATATATGGTAATCCGTAAAGTTTGCATTTTTCAGGTTATGTTTGATGAAGTTTTAACCAGGAACTGTCTCCATTCTGTCTCTTTTATGACCTGTAAATGAATACAAGATCATAAAAGAGACACAGAAATTATTAAAACATGAAGAAAATTCCTGGTCAAAACTCATCAAATAACACCTGAATAAAAAAAAAAAATAAATAAATCTCAGCACACAAAGTAATTTCCAAGGGAGTATAATATTAGGTTGGTGCAAAAATAATGTTTTCTCACACAGTAACATGTGTGAGAAAACGACATTATTTTTGCACCAACCTTATAAATAGACATTGGTGGATAAAGAGCTTGGTGTAAAAATAGCATAGCATTTGTGTTATATAATAATCTAATGTACACACTAATGCTTGCTGTCATCAGATGGTTGGTACTTGTGTGTGTGTTTATGTATGTATGTGTGTGTGTATATATATATATATATATATATGATTGGTACACTAAGCTACTATCCCCTCCATCATTTTTTACAGTAGGCCCTTCGCAAGTGTTCAATTGTTCTTAATAAAGGAATTCCATCAATAAAACCTTCTTGTGTGGTCATTGCTCAGGGTTAAATTGTTTCAATGTTTTAGATATTCATTAAATTTCCCATGGCTATAATAACTTTCAAATAGTATAACATCGTTCACAAATCACAAAAACAGGGATGAAGTGCCAGAACTGCCAGTGCAAAAATATGAATGCACCCCTCTTTCTTTTACTATAAAGCTAGGCTTAGGTTCTTCAGGAATTTTTCCCTTTTAATGCTTCAGTAATCCTTCTCAAACAATCTTTGCATCAAAGGTTGTTTGAATGCCAATTTAGGATGGAGTCATATGAAGAAACTATTGGCTAAATGGCAAAAACTGATTTTGGACTTAGTTTGCTGCAGATTTTCTTCCACTTCACTGAAATAATCTTAATCAAACATGCATGCAAGACAATTTGTGTGCCATGTAATTTATATAGCAGATTTGGAAAGCATCAGATGAAAAACCACGGAATTATGGCCAAAATCTGGCTTTTTGAACAGTTTTTTGTGATACACGGGGAAGCCAGCAGTACTTATTTCTTGCATGAAGTCAAATTTTTTGTGACATGTTTGAAAAAATTGGATAAATAATGAGGAAGTTATTCAAGTTTTTATTTTAAGTAATACGAAAAACACTATTTTTTTTTATTTTATTTCATTTTTATTTTTTTTATTTTTTTCAGTTTTTTGCAATTTTTTGTGTGAAGCCAATGTTGTAGGAAAACTATCAAGCACTCTACATAAACTTTGTAACATGAGCTATGTTTTGCATTAAGTGCAAATATAAAAATTTTGTTTGTATGTAACTTTGCCTTAGTTTTTGCAAAAAGTCATATCCACCTTCAATTCAGCTTTATTGTTTTTTTTTCTTTTTGTTTTTTTCTGCTAAACCCAGGGGGCCTGGAGATTGAAAAGTTGGTCTTGACCTACCTTGATAAATTTGCAACATGTGTATATAATTTCATCAAAATCAGTTGAGAAATGTGGACATGCATAAATAGCATACACACACAAACTTACACACACATCTTTTGTTTTGTGTGTGTGTATGTATATTTTATATGTATGTGTGTGTATATATATATATATATATATATATATATATATATATATATATATATATATATATATATATATATACCCTCCTCATCGGTGTATGTATGTGATATAATTTGTCACCATTTTTTTTTTTTTTTTTTTTTTTTCCTCATATCTGAAAATTTGTTATTTTGGGGAGGGGAAAACAGTTTTAAAGTGTTAACTTTTTCTTTTCTTCTCCAGAGAATGAGAAAAAGAAAGAGAATACAAAGAAACAAATGAGTGGTTTGGCTGAGGACAACCCGAACAAAACAAAGAACATGATCTTGGCTGGCATTTTTGCTATCACAGCCATGGTTGGCTATGCCTTTGCAATAGGCCTCATCCAAATTGAACTGAGCGATAAGGAATCTGAGGAAGAAGAAAATCCAGAATTGCACAAATCGCAGCCAGAAACTGATAAGCATCATGAAAACCAGCAAACCTATGAGCAATTTGAACCTCTCTTTGAAGAACCAGGAGGAGAGGAATGAATAATTAGTGGGGCAGGGTTTGAATGTGACAGGTATGCAATATTGCATGTGAAGATTGTTATAAACAGTATTATCATATAATATTGTCTGTGCAATTAATACATGCCACATTATTAAAGAATATTTTATGTACAATATTGCAGGCATTGATAATATACAATATTGCTTATTTGATAATTTTAACATCATCATGTTTATCATACAAATTTCTTACTGCATTATTGTAAGAAACATTACTCATTGATAATGCCTGTACAATACTGAAGGTTATAAGATATTGTATCTACTGATATACAATTATTGGTGCTACTTAAGTATGTGATCTACTAGAACATCACTTAAGTATGTGATCTATGAGTTGAGAAATTTCTCTACATTAAAAACAGATATATATGGAATAAGACAAGAAAAAGTAGTTTTTATTTAATATACGATAATAATATACTAAGCAAATAATACCATATAATAAAAAGAAACTATTATTTTAACTAATACTATCATTGTATGTACACAGTTTGAATATCATTCAGAAATGCAATAAATTAATTTGGGGCATTGGATTACATAATTTTCTCTGGTTTATCTACAAAATCCACCTGAAGCCTTCATTCACTGTGTGCTACTTAAGTAAAGTTGTGCATGTAGATAATTCTCTTTAAGGTAGATCACATATTTTAGAAGAATTAATGCACGTAGATCACATACTTCAGTAGCACCCAATTATATAGTCAATGTCTTGTAGGCATTATTAATTTTGTTAAGTGTGTTATCATGTGATAATATCTCTGCAATATTACTTTTAGCCTGTATTATGTAATGTTGCTTCAGTGCCTCTGAGTTGCCTCCAATTATTCTTTTTTAATAGAAGAAGTTTCTCTTTTTGAATTTTTTCTCTATTTTTTTTTTCTTTTTAAATATGATACAAAAAGAAAACAAGCTTTTTTGTTTAGCTTGTGCCTATTGTTTTAAAAGCAAAAAAAATATATACGCATAATGAATATTTTGGATGGAGGTGATGAAAAATAAAAACTATAAACAAAAGAAAAATGAAATTATCTATATTTGAAAAAGAAAGTATTGAAATAAATCATCCAATTGATAGTCAACATCATTTAAAATGTGTGGTCAGTTCAGGCATCCATTTCTTGAAGAACTCCCCACCACCACACTCCTTACAGTACTCAGGTTTTTAAGGCTTGTCTTATTTGTTTTTCTTTAAGTTAATTGATAAATCTTCCCACTTTCTATACCTATATGGTCAGTGGCTTTTTTTTATATATTTATTTTTAACATTCAGCTTACATAAACCATTTTAAGCGTTAAAAAGAATTTGTCATAAACTGTACACTTCATTGTAAAGTTCAGTTTTGGATTTCATTGTGTGTCAAATTTGGCTTTGTTGATGTAGCCAAAAATCACACTTTGATAATTAAGTAAATCTTGAGTATTGAATGATATGAGAATTGTTTGATCCAGAATAATTAAAAATTTGTTATCTGATGAATATGAACATCTTTGTATATTGAGGAGTCTTGTGACTTCAAAAGCAGGCAGGTAGCCAAGATTTTGTTGTATATTTAGAAACATGGTATTGTATCATGTCAAAATATGATATAGGTAAAAGAAATGAGGAATCCTTATACACTGATTTATTCATATTGGTGTCCTCATCTTAATTGTTAGTCATAATATTTTTACCTTCATTAGTTGCTTGTTGCATTTGGTGTTATTGTCACAATCTTCAGCCGAACATGTATTCTATATATATATATATATATATATATATATATATATATAAGGGTAGACTATTCTACAAGACAATGATGCAAGCATTAGCCAAGCATCTATATAGTATAATTTCAGTTTGCATTTCTGGGGGGAGGAATTATTTATACACTGACTACTGTCTTTGCTATTGCAACATTTCAGCTGTTATACCTGCTGGTCTTCATCTGGTGTTTGTCAATCTGGATAACCTACAGGGAATTTCAAATTGAACTCTTTATTTAATCTATGGGGGTAGACTGTTTTCATTCTGCTAACCAACCTAGGAAACCATCTATCCTCATGGACTAAATAAAGGATCCATTTTGAAATTCCCTGTAGTCTGCATGGATCAACATCCACCTGTTGAAGGCCAGAGAGCATAATGGTAGAATCCTGATAACAACAAAGATGAGGGCAATAGTTCATATGTAAATATGAAGTTTACTTGGCATGATTTTAATCCAAAGGTCATGAAGTAAAATTCATATAAACAGGTTCAACAGAGTAACAAATACAAATTAAGAAAAAAAAAAAAACGAACAAATCCCTTAGCATGGACAGTGGAATGAGTATTGAATAGAGAGTTTGGTTTGAAATTTCAAAAACATTACCAAATTTTGGTGAGGTACCTGAAGAAGGCTATATCGGCTGAAAGATTATGACTATAACTATCAAATTGAGGACACCAGTTTGAATAAAACAGTTTATTATATAGCTGCTGAAAGTTTTAGACTGTTTCCTGATGAAAATTGGTTTGTGAATTGGAACTTTCTACACTTTCAACTTTTGATAAAATTTAAATTTCCTATCAATCTTTCTTGTGATCCTGGGGATGAACTGCCTCTTTAATTTGTCATTGTTGCTTGTGAATATATAAATTCTTGGATGTTTTATTTCAGTAATTATTTTTATTTTACTTTTGACCATTTAAAGGAACATCAAAAATCTTAACCATAAAGACATCCATAAAATTGAATATATTAAAATCATGGCAGCATTAGATCTCTGCTTAAAGAAATATATCATTGTGTATAAATATGCATATTCTATGAAACCAGGAGGATGAATGGAAGAGAAGGATATTAACCATGTGGCTGGAATCTGTTTACTTCATGCAATGCACTGCTGAGAAAGCAGAGGTTCTTGGAGCAGCAGCCCATTTAAGTAGTGCTTGGAGCATTAAGATTTTTTTTTTTTAAATTAAAAAGGATTACTTGTATTTTGATGTGTTGCATTGGAAACAAGCGGTGAATTTTTTTTTTTTTTTTTTTGTATAAGATTAATGTAAATTTCTTGTTAACTTCTCTGTCTGGCCAAGTTTGTTGTTTTTTTTTTTTTTTTTTTTTTTTTTTTTTTTTCTCTCCTTTCTGTCCCTTTTTGGCTGTTGTTGTCATTTGTTATTGGGACAAGAGAGGAAATTCCCCCCCCTTCCTTGTTCTTTTTATTAAATTTGTTTTAAATACTTTTTATGCTCTTTTTGAAAATAAAAAAAATCATTTGTATAAAAAAAATAAAAAATTCAAACAAAAAAATTCATAAGTAGATCTTAAAAACGTTTTTTTTTTTTCTTTTTACTTGGATTTGGTGTTTTATAAAAAGATTGTACACCAATAACCCATATGGAGTGGATTTGATACTCACTGGGAACTCTATAATTGTATTCTTGGGCCAGATTAAGGCAAGCAAGTATTATTTCAATGATGACTTTTATATATATATATATATATATATATATATATTAATGCTATTTTTGTTGTATGTCTTCAGATCATTTGTAAATCTGACATAATGTTGGTTGACAAGTTTGCAGTAGAAAATTTGTGCTTCATATTAGGCTATTTGATGTTTGCACCAAGAAACTCAGGAACAAAATTAAAATCTACAAGGGTTGCATTTATATTTTGTATCTGAGGTATATGTTAAGTAAATTCTTTGACATTTTGTATGAAGACTATAATTTTGTACAAAGTGTGGATTAATATTTCTTCAGCTTATCTTAAATAGTTATTGTAACTTATGAGATTCTACTAATGCTCATAAACATGCATTTTGAACTACAACAACAATGTAACTCTAGAGAATTGCTACATAGATTTACATACCACTATGTTATAAGAGAAGGTTAGCTAGTCATTGCTGATATTGTTCACCCACTACCAACTCCAATTAGCAGCAGGAGACTTGTTACACCTGCCAATTAAAACTGAACTCTACCATGGAGCTTACATCTCTTTCAATTTCTCCTCAGGTGTAGTTTAGTGTTAGCTGCTTGGAGAACACTTGTCAGTTTGAACAGAGAATTACTACCATTAATTTCTTTTAGATTCTATCTGAACAGGCTAAATCTATTTTGTTACAGAAAATCTCAAACTTTATTAAATAATTTGCACTTTAATTTGGTATCACATGTTTTCAGTTCAGGATTTTATTGATGTGTAGAAGAAAGAAATTTAATCAAAATGCTTCAATGAAAATTGACATCACTAAACTAAATTGTAATATCTACACATGCTAGTTGCTCTTTATTTTACTTCCAATTATAAATTAACTTGAAGAATGTTATTAGTTTTTACAAATATTTCTTTCATTTCTATTACTTTTTTTTTTATTTTTTTTTATCACAACTCTACAACTATTATTGGAAATAAGCTCCTAGTAAGATTTGAACTTGCCTCCATTACCATGGTAGCCTGTATTACCTTGACAACACCTTACTGATTAAATTGCAACAATTAATCAAGAGTCATTCAGATTTAGCTATGTAGCTGTATCCTTTCGTAATTAACTTTAGTAGCTTAACTGCTAAAGTGTTGTGATGATAATTCACAAGGTATCAAAAATAATTACTGCTGAGTAGCAGTTTGATCCTTACTGGGTTCTCCACCCTTGTAGTCTTATGTCAGAACTATGGTAGATTTAGTAAATAATAACACACAATTACTGTTTTTTTTAAATTTTTTTTTTAAGTATAAGGAATACTTTATACCCATTCAATATAGCAAATGACTTGGTGTTGCATTTTATGGCAAGTTATCCAGAAATTTTTTTGCTTTTTCTCGGCTATTGCCAAAGAAATTAGAACATACCCTTGCCTTCGATATTTTTAATGCAATGAAGAGGTGGTGTCTAATAAAGGTAGATCTGTCAGGTTTCAATGAATTATCAATTTTGGGCCATGAATAGTTAGAAACCTAAGTGCTAGAAAGTTTGTCACACAATTAGCATCATCAAATTGATCCTTATTGGATGTCCTACTATTGTAGCCCAGTGCCATTCTTAGATAAGCTTAGTAACCCAGACAGGAGGGATACATGCACACAAAATATATTCAGCTTTAAAACAAAATTATTGCATAACATTGGGTGGGATTAAAAGTTTGTAGTGTTTTTCAATAGGTGGTGTTTGAACATGTGATTTTATTTCACTTGTAAAATTGGAAGTGTATTGTGTATTGCAAGCCACTTCTACAAAATCAGATGTTGAGTTCAGATAAGTACTGTTCTCAGTTGAACTGATTAAAAGGCAGTAATCAATGAAATGCATTCACAATTGGCCTGTTGGAAGGGTACCATCTTCCCTCAGGACAAAGCCAGACCCCACATCTCTTTGCAGGTCTGGCAGAAATTGGTACATTTTCATTGGGATTTTCTACATTCGCTATGCTAACCTGATCTTGCATGTTCGAATTATGACTTATTTCAATCCCTACAAAATTCTCTTAATAGGAAGAACTTCAATTTTATGGTAAAAACCAATTAAACTAGTTCATCACAGAGAAAGATGGAATCCTGAAGCTGCTTCAAAGATGGTGAAACTTAAAACAAAGTGGCACATATGGGGTTGAATAAATCTATGTACAAATATCTAAATATTCTCTTTGAAATTATAAAATGGTACTGACTTTTGTTTCGGCCTAGTAGATGTCTCCTATGCAACTAATGAAAGGATTGTAGAATTCATGTTGATTTGATAATCCTGACTACAATTAATCTAATTCATGTCTCCTAGAACCATTTGTGTTATTTTGATTCACAGTATTAAGAAATAAGAAAATTTCGTTATAAACTAAAGAAAATAAAACAAAAAAGGTTTCTGAACTGCTATGTAATATCAATCCCCCCTATATAGCACTGAATGTTGGGCAATTCTTTATCAAATTAAGAGAATTGATTGATTCTGTCTATATTTCTGAGATGAGGTATTATGTACACTATTTATATTGTTTGGACTATCATCTTCATCTTTGTTGCCATGGGAACCAATAATAAAGAGTGCCAGAGAAAAGCAATAATAACAAAAATTGCAATATGAGCACTGGTAAAAAATGTTGCTGAAGACAGGTTTATAATTCCCAGAAATTTTTACACGTGTCCTCTAGGACACATGGCACTGTATGAAGGCGTTATTAGATGGTATTCATCAATCCACCCACGGGGATCGAATGTGGCACAAGGCCTTTTTAATGTGGGTATCTCCGAGCCCGTAGGCACAGCCAAAAATAAATAACTATCCCAACCCGCCGAGGCGGGCCAGTTCCGTAAACCTCCCCCAACGAAACCCTACCCTTTGGCGGAGCTTCGTCCGGGTTCCTCTCTGCAAGCAGAGAGTTCGACAGACACCCGACCCGGCAGCTCACAAAGCACAGATACTACACTTTGATCCTAGCCACCGGGCAAAAATAATGTCGTTTTCTCACATAGTAACATATGTGAGAAAACGACATTATTTTTGCACCAACCTAATAGTTAGATCCGGTGACAGGACCCAGAGAGTGTGAAGTCAATACCTGGTTAAGGCGGTGGAGAACTTGGCAAGGGGAATTAACAGGTGATAAATGATAACTGACATCCCTTAGACATGGCACGTGGAACTAGAACAGTCTACTCCAGCGAGCGAAATAAAGGGTTCAGTTCGACATTCCAACCACCTGAAGAAGGCCGGGGCGTACAACAGCCCAAATTGATTGATTCGTTTTCTACGGTTTATCAACCCTTCGGCCGAAAATATTTTAAGATTGTAAGAATTTTTTTGTGGGTGCGGGTATAATTTAGTGATAAAAATCTTACTAATTAACCCATAGCGGGGTAGGTGGATTCATATCTCCCCAACGTTATTTGCGTGTAAGTGAATATAACAACCCCAACGGGAATTTAAACAGCTCTCCAAGCCATTATCCATTACACCACCATCATATCCAAGCTTTTAGTACCTGATATTCCCAAGTGGTCACACATCTAGGTACTGACCAGGCTCGACGTTGCTTAACTTAGGTGATCATATGAGAATCGGTGTTTCAACGTGATGTGGCCGTAAGCCTGATTAAAAAGAGAATTGATGCAACAGAGACGTGGACGGAACATGTGAGCAACGATGAAGTTTTAAGGAAAGCAAAAACAAAAAGGAAACTTAGAATCAAAGAGACATTTGAAGTTTCTGGAATACACTGAGGAAATAGGGCTTGGAGAATTTGACACTCGCAGGATACATTGAAGGTAAGAGGTGTAGCGGGGATTAAGCGAGTAACCTATTTAACAAGCTCGTGTAAATGGATTACTAAGAGAGATAGTAAAGAGAACTACAAAGAGTAGAATTCCACGGAGATTCATAATCGCCTGTCCTGAAGTCTCACTGCACATAAATATTAACATTTCTAGAAGTATTTTAGAGATGTCGAAGTAATTTGAAATTGACTGAAATAGTATAAAAAATTTTCATTAGTTTTCTGCTTACTAAAATAACTTAGAAAATAAAAAATAAGATCGTCCAGTGCAATAAATCAACTTTAAAATGATCGAACCGTCGAGAAACCCTATAGAAACGGATCCTTTCTAAACACTTTTTTTGTGTATAAGACGTTGAAAAGGATGGGAATTTACAGCTGCACAAGAAGCATTGCCGTCCGTGAGTGGACATGGGATCCGTAAGTCCAGCCCTCGTGATTTTCATCAAACAGGTTTATAAATCAGATTTAGTCTTGGCAACCGGATAGGAGTCATGTAGGCCGATGACCTCATCATTTTGATCGTCTGTTGAGATAATTGCAGAAATTCCTTAATCGAAAGAGAGAAAGGGGGAAGGCATGTATTTGAAATAGGAAGAAATAAAGAGCGAATGGAAGAGATAGAGAGAGAAAAAAAGAAAAACTTTAGAGCGAACGAAATAACAAATGGAATAGATATATAAAGAGAAAGAAGAAAAAGAGAAACGAAAATTTATATATATTAGAAAGTGGGGAAAAGAATGAGATTCCGAGAAAGTGCTCATCAAGTAATAAATAAGTAAGGAAATAAGGTAAAAAAAGATAGAGAGTGGGAGGAAGAGAAGGGAAGAAAAAAGAAAACAATAAAATGAGATCGAGAAAATCCACGTTACCGATCAGTCGAAAAATATTTTTATTCCAAATTGATTGTAAGAAAATGGATTTCAAACATTGGTAACCGTTTCGGACTGAATATTGGATTTGAGTGAATCAAGAAAATGTTCAAGAATCATACTAATGGACTTATAAATTTCATCCACGCAACTATAAAACGAAACGCATATCTATATATACAAGGTGGCGTTAACAAAAATCGAAGCAGATGACCAAACACCAGTTATACCGAGAGCTTTTCAGCACTATATATATATATATATATATATATATATATATATATATATATATATATATATATAATTACTTCAAATGTTATTATAGTGGATACTCGAATTTGAAATAGGCAATCCATTTTTTAAACAGTGTATTGCGTCTATCGGCTCATTCGAATTTTAATAAAGAAAATGCATTCTCCTGCAGGGATCGAAGCTGCATCCCCTTTTCCCTGTTTGAAAATATTTTCTTTATTAAGATTTCTCAAATGCTCAGGCTGATAGACGTAATACACTGTTTTAAAAATAGGGCGTCTATTTCAAATACGAGTGTCCACTAGAATAACGTCTGAAGCCTTGATGGTCAGCATTCAAAATCCTGCTTTTTTTTCTGAACTTGGAACACAACCACTGGCTCGAGAAATACGTTTATCTTATGACAAATCCAAATTAGAAGTGTAGGAAAGAAGCTTGGAAGATTGTGTTACGCCAATTTTTAAAGCGTTGGAAGTCGACTTGCCCAGACAAATCTGCATTAGGATGCACTTTTTTTTTTGTTAAACTTCGAGCACAAATTCCCAGCATAGGTGGCAAATTCGCGCCTATTGTCGTCAATAGGGCAGGCTACGTGTAGTTATTTACTAATTTTAACTTAGTCTGGCAAAGGGCCACAATAGTGAGGTAAGTAGTGAGCACTTAGTTTGCAAAACGAACTTACAAAACATCACTCTTGGGCACCTCGAGGTGGTGTAATGGTTAGCAATCTTTTCTCGCTAGAACAATTACCACTGAGTAGTGAGCTCGATCCTCACTGGGTGCCTTCTACTTTCGGCCTTGTGCCACATCTGAGCTACGCTTGGAGAATCACTACAAAACATCTCTATCTAGGCGCTATTTTTTACTAGATAAAATAATAATATTCGAAGTACACCGACCTCTGGATTGAGGTCACCAGAATGTATGGCGTTCAGGCCACTATTGTCTTAGTTATCGTTGGGTTCTATACCACTAAACATAAAATGCCACGAGGATCAGAATAAAGCCTAGTATCCAATCGTTTCAGAAGCCTGCAAATATTCTACGAAAGGTAAATCGTAAGATTTGATGGAGAACACCTTATAATAAAAGAGCTCTAGTTGAAAAACCGCGCGGGGAAAAAGAGAATATAATGATAATAACTAGTAATAGACGTAAAAAAATTCCACGGTTTTCTACTTTACTGAGGAATCATAATTCTTAAGTTAATGATTAAATAAGCTTTTTGCAAGTTCCACGACTATAAGATACCAGTGGAATTTCCCCTATTGCATCGTTAAATATTTGAGCTTAACTTTAACAAGATAACGCAATAATAATAATCATAAGTATTCAGCAGGTCATTATTTAAAGAAGCAAAAGGTTCAATTTAAAAGATTCAAAATTGACAAGGTTTTGCATTTCACTGAAGCGCACGAGAGCGTTATTGCCTCCTCTCTGTTCTTTCTTTTTTCTCTCATTAAAACCAAACGTTATCTCTGATCTATCTTTTTCTTCCGTCTTTCTAAGGAATGATAATGATAAAAAAAAACTCTACTTGGTTTTTCAAAGAATCTAAACATCCGTCAAAAATTAATCCAAGATTCAATCTTTTAAGACAACTGTGAACTGATTTTTGAAAGAATTGTCATCGACTAAATTTTTGCAGTTCGTTGTTCGTAAGGATTTATAAAGATGTCATTACATTTTAGACAATGGATGATGTTTTTTGCGCACTTACAATGCACTAACCGACTTAAATAATGGAGTCGTTTAGATAATGACGGCATTCAGCACTTAGATCTCAGTGAAGCAGTGTCCGTGTTTTCCAATCCAGATCGGGATCCAATATATTTCCAAGTCACAAAATGGAAACAAATGAATAAATTAGTGTCTTGTGATATCGGCGACGACGCGTTTTGCTTGTGGCTTGACCTTTTGCTTTGCACAGTGAATTGCCCCTAGGTACACGTCTGCGAGATGTCATATCAGCTTTCTCATTTCGCAATGATCTATTGATCCCCGATCTGTCTGCTACGCTAATATAGGGGACAGTTGGAAAATACCGGGAAATAGTTTTTCAGAAAATTATACTGGGACCTTGCTTAAATACACTACAGCGCAAATATAAGCAATTTAGTAGATGGTGAATACGAAGGTGGGGAGGTGGTCTGATCAGTGTTCTTGTCGACGATGAGATGATTTACTTTTTGCTGACTCCTGGGCAGGAAAAGCAGTTATGGAAGAATTGTTTGTCCGAATGTTTGCTCATCCACGCCTCTCCGTGGATCATCGTGTTATGCCTGTGACAAAACGTTTCGTTACGAGTTTTGGATATGGAACTAAGTGCTAAGACATGTACACTAATGCGTCTTAAAAAAGAATGAGTATGACCTATCCCTTTAGAACGTGGCCGACCATAGCTCTCCACAACATTCTGTCCTTTGTAGTTCTTAGTAATGATATGTCTTGTGAGTATCAAATTCTCCACGCCTCCTTTCTATATTATTTGTCCCAAAAATTTCAACCGTTTTCTTTTTTTATGTTTCTTAGTATAAGCGTCATTTTTGCTTCATTTTTTTCCTTCAAACTTGCTCGCTGCTTACATGTTCCGTCCATGGTATTCTTAGCATCCTTCTGTAGAACTACATCAGTTGCCTAAAGTTTCCTCTATGTCTGCGAGGAAATTGTCACGAAAACTACAGACTGGGTAGACAGTTGGAAACTGGCTTTTCGCTGGGAACTTTTCCACAGAGTTAATTAGAAAACAATACAAAGAATCTCAGCTGTTTGTCACGTTTTAAATTTTAACTGCATATTTCAAATTTATTTGCCCTGTGGTCTTGTAATTGTTACACCGGCCTCCTAACACAAGGGAATTACACCGGTTCTCACTATATATAGTGCCAGTAATACCTACCCGGGGTAAGCAGCGACAGTTCTGCTCGGCCCGGTCGCGAGGATCAAAGTGTAGTACGTTGCCTTTGTGAGCTTCCGGGTCGGAGTCTGTCGAACTCTCTGCGATACGGAGAGTAACTCGGAGGAACCTTTGCCGAAGGGCAATGTTTCCTTCGGGGAGGTAGACAGGGCCTGAACCCGTCTAGGTGGGTTCAAAGGCTATATTTTTGGCCGAGCCTACGGGCTCGGGGAGACCCACATTAAACCGGCCTTGTGCCACATTCGGTCCTCGTGGGTGGATTGATAAATACCAAGCAGCGACAGTTCTGCTCGGCCCGGTCGCGAGGATCAAAGTACGCTGCCTTTGTGAGCTTCCGGGTCGGAGTCTGTCGAACTCTCTGCTAATGCAGAGAGGAACTCGGACGAAGCTTTGCCGAGGGGCAATGTTTCGTTCGGGGAGGTAGACAGGGCTTGAACCCGTCTAGGCGGGTTCAAAAGCTATATTTTTGGCTGAGCCTACGGGCTCGGAGAGACCCACATTAAACCGGCCTTGTGCCACATTCGGTCCTCGTGGGTGGATT
This sequence comes from Acanthosepion lycidas, assembly GCA_963932145.1. NCBI lineage: Eukaryota > Metazoa > Mollusca > Cephalopoda > Sepiida > Sepiidae > Acanthosepion > Acanthosepion lycidas. Next base: position 45,344,939 of record OZ010588.1, on the reverse strand, counting down.
GATAAATACCACGCAGCGACAGTACTGCTCGGCCCGGTCGCGAGGATCAAAGTGTAGTACGCTGCCTTTGTGAGCTTCCGGGTCGGAGTCTGTCGAACTCTCTGTATTACGGATAGGAACTCGGAGGAAGCTTTGCCGAAGGGCAAGGTTTCCTTCGGGGAGGTAGACAGGGCCTGAACCCGTCTAGGCGTGTTCAAAGGCTATATTTTTGGCCGAGCCTACGGGCTCGGAGAGATCCACATTAAACCGGCCTTATACCACATTCGGTCCTCGTGGGTGGATTGATAAATACCAAGCAGCGACCGTACTACAACTGCCTAGCTGAGTAGTACCCGTTTCCTACCTTTGTATCTGTGATGTTAAATACACTTGTTCCTTAAACCAACCTCGACTTGATTTTCTTATTTTTACTATTGTGCCACGAGACAACAGATTGGCAACGTCGGAATCGAAACGATATCACTGCAGACAATCACCTAAAGTGATTGAAATACAAGGATTCGCAAGATTCTTACGGCAAAACACCTTCGTCATTTCAAACAGATATTTGGATACGCAAGGATTAATAGCAAATTAATTACTACAATAGTAATTTGGCGACGTAAAAAAAAATAAAAAATAAAAACAACCAAAAATTTGCTACCAAAAGTCTACAGCGTGAGAACGCGAATAATATTGTCAATTATTAAAATAGTTGAAAATACTGACACCAAGTGTTTCGGAAAAAAAAAAGGGGTTCACTGTAGAAACCAGAGTTTTTTCACGGTAGGATTTTTTTTTTGTTTTTCTCCTCTTCAAAGTTAAATGACTTGTCGAGTGAAAAATATATATTCGCGTAAGTCATTTGTGCTTAACAAAGACTGTTAAATATTCGAGTCATATTTGTGCAATACCACAAAGAGGTTGAAAAAAAAATTTTGCGACTTTCCCATTAGTCGACACTCCTTAAAGCCACGGATTTTTTTTTTGTTTGTTTACGAGAAATACCGCATGCAACAAATGACATTTGTAACAAAGAAAAACTTGAATTGACTTTTTGGCTAAGAAATAATATATTTCTTGTTTGTGTATTAGTTGAGCAAACTAATTTTATTAAGCAAGCCTTGGGAAAACTGATTTGTTTAATACAAGTGTAAACTGTATGGTGCGTAAATTGAATTCGTACCATGGACGCAGAATTAAGAAAGTCTCTTCTTCAATTGTTCAAATTTCAAACGGAACAAAGTCTCGCGTTGCAAACGCAACAACTTCAACGACAACTTGAAAGTGAGGAGAAATTTAAAAAAGAGTTGTTGGAACAACAGAAACGCGTCGAAGAAATCTTTATGAAAACACAGGAGGAACAGAGGAAACTTCTGGAGGCAACACAGTTAACGAATGCAAGCGAGAATCATAACGCATTCTCCCAGACGGCTGTGTGGAACGCTATTGAAAGTTTCAATTATAATCCAGAAGACGATGTCACGTTTGCTCATTTCTATAGAAGATATGAGGATATTTTTGTGTCGGATTGCGGTACATGGACAGACGCTAAAAAAGTTAGGTTTCTGCTAAGAAAATTGGGAACTGACGAGCATACAAAGTTCGTGAATTTTATCCTTCCAAAAAAGACCAGTGAGACAGTTACTCTCCTAACAGAACTGTTTTCTACAAAAACTTCTCTTTTTCACAGGAGATATAAGTGTATGAATGTCATTAGAAGAGAGGAAGATGATTACACTACTTATGCAAGTATTGTAAACAAGCATTGCGACGACTTTAAACTGGAGGAATTATCATCAGATAATTTTAAATGTTTAATATTTGTGCAAGGGCTGGTTTTAGGTAAAGACGCAGAGATCAGGCGTCGTGTTTTAAATAAACTCGAAAACGAGCCGAATTTAAAACTACAAAGCTTAGCGGAAGACTGTGAACGGTTTGTTGCGTTGAAACAGGACAGTTGTGACATAGAGGAAAGCGGAGTGTCGCACATTAAAAAGGTCCATCAGAAGAAAAATTTAACTTCAAAAAATAACCAGAGGAAAAAACAGGGATAAGATCCACCTGGACCGTGTTGGAGGTGTGGAGATAAACATTGGTACAATGAGTGTCCCTACAAATTCAAACAATGTGACAACTGCTACCAGAAGGGGCATAAGGCATCACATTGTAGGAAAAAATCTGGTAGAAAGAAGACATCCATTAAACTAACGAAAATTGAACCTGAGGAACGAAATATCCGGAAATTTGTACAGGTCAAAATGTTTAAAAAGAAAGTAAGACTACAGCTTGATAGTGGGTCTGATATTTCCATCATTAATGTACAGACATGGAAGAAGCTTAGGAGACCCACTATGATTAAATCACATAAAACGGCGAGAAGCGTCAGTGGTGAAAAAATCACCTTCGAAGGAGAATTATTGACGAATATTTCTTTTCAGAATAAGACCGAAAAAGCGAAAAATTTTGTCATGCGAAAATCAAATAACCTCTTTGGAACTGATCTGTTCGAAAAATTTAGACTATGGGATCTGCCTTTAAGCACTTTTTGTCAAAAAGTTGAGGATTCGAATGTGGAGGCAGAAAAACTTAAGAGGGAGTTAAAAGAGAATTTTCCAGACGTATTTACAGGCGGTCCTGGAAGGTGTACAAAAGCGGTAGCAAAATTTGAAGTCAAAGAAAATGAACAGCCAGTGTTCAAACAGAAAAGAAAGGTTCCATACGCCGCTAAAGAACAAATAGACGGTGAATTAGAAAGACTCGAAAACATGGGTGTCCTCGAAAAAATTGATCACAGTGAGTGGGCTACGCCAACAGTTTACATAAAAAAGAAGAGCAAGGAGATTAGGGTTTGTGTCGATTTCTCAACAGGTTTAAACAATGCATTAAAGGATCACCATTATCCCCTTCCGAGCCCTGAAGAAATATTCGCGAAACTGAGTGGAGGGAAATATTTTTCTAAAATCGACCTCAGTGACGCGTATTTACAAATTCCAGTCGATCAGGAGTGTTCAAAGCTGCTATGCATCAATACCCATAAGGGACTGTACAAGTTTAACAGACTTCCTTTTGGGGTCAAAGTCGCCCCTGCGATTTTTCAGCAAACCATGGACATGATGTTAAGTGGGTTGGACTTCGCAGTAGGGTACCTGGACGATGTGTTAATGAACAGCGCTAGCAAAGAACAACACAAAGCTCATGTAAACCAAGTATTCAAAAGGATCCAGGATTATGGATTTAAACTGAAACAGGAAAAATGTACCTTTTTCATGGAAAAATAAAATCATCGATGAACATGGAAGAAGGCCGGATCCAGATAGATCGAGTGCAATAAGGGACATGCCTGCTCCAGAAAATATTGCGTCTCTACAAAGTTTCTTAGGTTTGGCGAATTATTACAATGTATTCGTGCCAAATATGCATAAACTAAGATCACCCTTAAATGAATTGTTAAGGAAGGATCAAAAATGGGTCTGGACGCAAAAGTGCGAAGAAGCATTTCAGGAAATTAAAGATATATTAACATCTGACTTGTTTCTGGCACATTATAATCCCAAGCGTGATATTATAGTTGCAAGCGATGCCAGTGCCTATGGCATAGGAGCATGCATACTACACAAAATGGATGATGGAAAAATAAAACCCATAGCCCATGCATCCCGTTCACTTTTACCAGCCGAAAAGAACTACTCGCAAATCGAGAAAGAGGCGCTAAGCATTATATTCGCAGTAAAGAAATTTCATCGTTTCTTGCACGGTAGACAATTTCTGTTACAAACAGATCACAAACCTTTACTAACGATTTTTGGATCGAAAAGGGAACTACCACAACATACGGCGAATAGACTCCAAAGATGGGGTACCATTCTTCTGAATTATAATTTTCAAATGGAGTATGTACCATCTAAAAAACTTGGTCATGCAGACGGCTTATCAAGGTTAATACCTAAGCACACAGAACCATTGGAGGATATGATAATAGCAGCCATTCAAGCAGAAGTTGAAGTAAAAAATACTTTATGTGACACGATAAGAGAACTTCCAGTAACGCTTGATGAGATTAAGAGTAAGGCAGAGGTAGACGAATTTATTATAAGCACGAAAGAAAAAATCAACAGTAACCAAATGGATGAGGAAATTTATTCAATTTGTGATAACGTCCTGTTATATAGCGACAGGGTCGTAATTCCTACGACATTACAGAAAAGAATGCTCAAGGAATTCCATGTAGGACATCCATCATATCGAGAATGAAAAGCCTTATGCGCTCTTTCGTTTTCTGGCCAAACATGGATAAGGATATAGAAGAAAAAGTCAGGGAGTGTAGAGGATGCGCATTAGCTATGAAAGCTCCTCCGACTCAATTCGGATCGTGGGCAAAACCGGACCGACCTTGGTCGAGAATTCACTTGGATTTTGCTGGACCATTAGATGGTTTCTACTATCTCATTGTTATAGACAGTCTACCTAAGTGGCCGGAAGTACTGAAATGCAAGAACCCCACATCCGAGGCAACTATTAACTTCCTGTATGAACTATTCGCTAGGTTTGGAGTTGTAGACTGCATTGTCACAGACAATGGAACGCAATTCACGTCTACCGAATTTAAACATCTCTGCGAGGATTATCTAATCGAGCATATAACCATTCCACCATACCACCCAAGAAGTAATGGGCAAGCGGAGAGATTCGTAGATACGTTCAAGAGAGCCATGAGAAAAGCTAGTGGATCACCGACGGATAAGTCAATCCAACAGTTCTTACAAGTTTACAGGGTCACTCCGAATGCAAACATCGAAACGTCGAAGACACCTGCTGAGGTCATGTTCGGACGCAAGGTTAGATCAATTTTCCACAAGTTGTTACCAAACCAGGATAGGCCAAACCTCAAAAAACCGATAACAAAAAAAAACGGTATAAAGTTGGCGAAAGAGTTTTCTACAAGATTCATAGAAATAATAGGACCTTTTGGGAGTCCGGCACTATTGAGAAACAAATAGGCAACATGGTCTATATGATTAAGGGACCAGATTTCGTGCACAAACGTCACACTAACCAAATCCGGAAAAGATACTCGAACAGTGAGGTGACCAGATCGCCCGAGGAGGACATCATGGACACAGTGTTTGATACTTTCCAGGTGCCCATACCAGAGACAGCTCCTGAGATAACAGAGACAGCTCCTGAGAATAGGAGGTCAAAAAGAAAACGGAAATCAACGGAGTTTATTAGGGTGAACCCAAAACAAAAACGTTATTAATCCCCAGACAGGATATTTTCAAAGTGGGGTGTTACACCGGCCTCCTAACACAAGGGAATTACACCGGTTCTCACTATATATAGTGCCAGTAATACCTACCCGGGGTAAGCAGCGACAGTACTACAACTGCCTAGCTGAGTAGTACCCGTTTCCTACCTTTGTATCTGTGATGTTAAATACACTTGTTCCTTAAACCAACCTCGACTTGATTTTCTTATTTTTACTATTGTGCCACGACACAACAGTAATGAAGTTATGTTTTTACATTTTGATTTGGAAAAATCACTCTGTAAAAAGGTAAAACATAGCAACGGTAGCGATTAAGCAAAGCTTTTATTTTAGTTTATATTGTGGAATTTTGATAGGATTTTCTTTACTGGAAACTTTGGTATAAAAAATATTTTATATCCTTGAGTGTACTGACTCAAGGATATAAAATAAATAATGTTTTTTTTTTTTATTTATTTGCTTTAGAGTAACTTCTTTGATATTCGATGTAACAAAATGTACGTTTATAAAACAGATGTTGGTAGAAGTTTGGAGAGAATTCGATTCGGTTCGGTATTCGAGAGTTTGGAGTCAGCACTTGATAATAGTTATAGACATCTTAGAAATAGGTAAGTATCAATCTACTGTATTTTTCTCGACCCTAAGCAGAGCAGAAGTATGATTAGAAGATGACTTCGTAACTACTTCTTCACGCGTCAGACATAGCTGGTTTCTCCGGCAGTCGGGTCTCTTGTTACTTCTGCCGTCCCTTCTTGTCTAGCTAAGAAGTGTGAGCTTATATCC